>CM070607.1:600000-1020693 GCA_036346395.1 Hsuehochloa calcarea | reverse complement strand
ACATGAGGAGGGCATAAAGAAGTTTCGATCCGAAGGTAGCGCTCCTTAGGCGTGTAAAACTTCACTTATATAGTGCATGGTCATTGGATGTTTTCACGCTCGATGACCCGATCTGCGCTCCTTGCTGTGGCATAGCGATTAGATAAATTAAGAGCGTCTCTTACGCCGGAGAAACCAAAATAGGAGCACTCGTAAGATACCTCTTGACACACTCAAAGGCAGCGTTTTCCTCTTCTCACCACTTGAAACCCTCATGCTTCCTTAGAAGTTTGAAGAAAGGTAGTCCTTTTTCTCCCAGTCGTGCGATGAAACAACTTAATGCCACCATGCGTCTGAAAGTTTTGGACTTCTTTCTTTGTGGTCGGAGGCGCATTTGCGATGGCCTTTATCATTTTGGGGTTTGCTTGATTCCTCGTCTGAGAAAAGAAATCCAAGCAACTTTCCTGAAGATACTCTGAACACACGCTTCTTAGGATTGAGTTTTAGTCGGTGTTTTCTGAGGTTGTCGAACAGTTTTTGCAAGTCGGAAACATGATTAAGCCGCTTGATGCTTTTTACAATTAGATCGTCAACATAGACCTCCAAATTTCAGCTTAGCTGAGATGAAAAATTCGATTGCATCAAGCGTTGAAAAGAAGCGCCATCATTTTTTAGACCAAATGATATTTTGACATAGCAAAATATTCCAAATAGAGTAATAAATGTGGTCTTTTCTTCATCTTCTAGACACATATTAATCTGATGGTAGGCATAATATACATCTAGAAAACCTAATGTTTCGCAACCAGCAGTAGAATCAACCAACTGATTGATACGAGGTAGAGGAAAATCATCTTTTGGACAAGCTTTATTGAGATCAGTGAAATCTACACACATTCGCAACTTGCCGTTAGACTTCCTAACCATTATAGGGTTGGCCAACCACTCTGGGTAGTCGACTTCTCTTATAAAGCTTTCTTTAAGTAGCTTATCCAATTATGATTTGATAGCATCTCATCGATCAGGGGTAAATCTGTGTAATTTTTGTTTTACAGTTACTTTGTTAGGCCTAAAGCTAGCCTGTGCTCGATCACTTCCATAGGGACTCCGGGCATGTCGGATGCTTGCCACACGAAGACATCTGCGTTTGCTCAGAGGAAAGTGATGATGACGTCTTCCTATTTGGGGTCGAAAGTATCCCCGATGCGAAGAGTCTTCGAGGGCTCCTCTGGATCCAAAGGAATCTCTTTGACCAGGTTGTTCAGCTTCGGTGCAGCTTTTGACTTCGACTGCTTGGTCGAAGGTTGCTCCTTGCTTTATTCATGAGTTGGTATCTGGCCAACCATCTCAACAGATCGATGGTCGCACGTATGTGCCATCTTCTTATCACAATGAATTGTAATTACTCCTTTGGGACCTGGCATCTTAAGACATTAATGCCCATAATGAGTAGCCATTAAGAATTTTGCCAAAGTTGGTCGTCAGAGTATGGTGTTATATCTTTGTATCAAAATCGACCACATCAAAGGAGATCTTCTTGTCACGAAATTACTTAGTGAACTAAATGTTAAAGGAAGAAAACTTGACCAATAGGTTTGGTAGAAGTCCCGTTACAATACCATGAAAAGTATTGTACGGTCTTATCTTAGTCCTAGGTACTTGCATCTCGTCGGGGTTCTCGTAAATAAGATGTTTAACGAACTACCATCAACTAATACTCAATTTACTCGGCGATTGTTGATGGTGGGCTCGACCTACGATCGAAAAATGACACAGTCGAGTGGAAGGGATCTTGCGATCACTCTTCTCGAATGAGATGGTGAATTAAGACCACTTGACAACTTATTGACAGGAGGACCAATGAAGTTTACCTCGCGTTCGACTGACCTTAGGAACATCGTTTTGACTCAAATATGCGATGACCCTCCCATAGATATGCTCGATGGTATGCTCGGGATGTTGGAATGGCATCTCCTCATTGTCGTCTGGCGCTTATGACCACTCCCTTGCCTGCCTCTTGAGGTTAGGAAGTGATCCTATCTTGTTGTAGTAGTCTTGAGTTTTGTTGGAAAACTTCGGCGATTCTGAATGTCATGTCCTTCCTTTTATGTAAGGACACCACCTAGGCTTGTCATTCTTACGCTCGGGCGCTTACCTTTGCCTCGATTGGGATATTGCTTGAAACTTTATGGTTCCTTGTAAACTACGGCCAAAACCTCCTTAAAGCTGTTGGTTTGAGGTTTTGGCACTTCACCTTGTTCTTGGATTTTTAGCCTATTTGTCCTTCTTGCTACCTCACTTTCTTCTTGAGAATTCTTGTCGTCTCGATCAATTGTTTTATTCTCACTCGTATACTGCGCGATCGAATATCGATCGGTTATCTCGAAGAGTTCGATGTGATAGGTGGAGGATTTGAAGCGATATCCTTTGTAATTCTTCTGCTACGGACTCCCTACTTGAAGGTCCTGATAACAGATGAGTCAGAAACCTCAGGAATTAAATTGCGAACCTGACTGAAGTGCCTGATGAATCGACGCAAGGTCTCGTGGTCGTTTTGTCTCATCCTGTGCATGTCGTCTTCCTTTTTAGGGCGATTGTACGTACCCTGGAAGTTAGCTAGCAGAAGGTCACAAAGGTGTTACTATGAGTAGATCGACTCGAGTGATTGGTTTAGTAACCACGATCGAGCGGACCCTTTGAGCACAGTCAGAAGGTAATTCACCATGACACGCTCTCCTCCTCCTGCTACTCGGACAGTGGTTGCGTAGATTCGGAGGGACTCGATGGGATTCTGAGACCCATCGAATTTCTCCATGTTCACTGGTCGAAACCACGACGGCCAGTGAACTGCTCGGAGGTCAGGCGAGAATGCCCTACATCCAGTAATTACATCGTAACACCTCCTTTACAGAAAAGAAGGGTTGTCGTCATCGGTGATTGTACAGCGATACCTAGCGATCGCGTGGCCCGACTTATGATAAGTCTTGATTCTCACGAGGTAATACTCCTCGTATCTCGTCTCTTCTTTGCATACCTTTTTGTCGGAGTGGTGAACGATCACAACTCCTGAGAACTTATTTATCTTCAGGCGTTCGAAGAACCTTTCTCTGGTTAGGAGAACGACATACCCTGTTGTCGCGTCGATCTTCGTGCAGTGAGTTATTCGAACGACTGGAAGCTGATGGAGTCGTACCGCTACAACTTCCGAAATGATGACGGCAAGGGTGCTCGAGTCTGATCATCGTGCTTCGAAGCATTCATGCGATCTCTTGTGCGAAGAGGTCGTAGCCGGGCATTCGGGCAAGTCTCGAGTTGGGTTCTCGAGTAGATCGTTGATATGTTAGAGTTCTTGAGCTTCCTCTGACTGATACTAAAACTGCTCAGGCATATTTCTCTGAGTTGGTATTCTTCTCTGTCGAGTTGTCTCAGGATCGTCCATGTCTAATCCTTGAGTTTGCCTCAATGAAGTGCGATTATCTCGAGGATTTCTCGTATGCTCATTGGAGTGTTGACCTTGTTCATCACCGGAGGCTTTCTTACCATTGCCATGAGGGGTCACATTGTGTGATCGTCAGGGTGCGTCCTCAATTTTGTCTCTAAGAGAGTGATCATCACCTGAGGGAAGGACGAAAACCTCCTGTTGATGACTTCCACTTGCGCTCGAGGCCTCCTCGCTCGAGGAGTAGTCGAAAGACACCGTCTGGCGACTTGGAGCAACACCTCTAGGAAGGGGAATTCTAGGTTATAACTGTCTACGTCTGCAAATGAGCCCTGCTATGGGATGGTCGAATTCGCAGGAAAAGCGTGTTCGATCCCATCCTCTGTGGGGCTAACCGGAGAGATAGTACCATCAGGTGCTGATGAAGTTTTGGAATCATGGCTTCCACGACTCGCCGTGCCAGCTCGGACTGCCTTAGACGGACTTGAACATTTGGAGGGGGAGGCCTCGCTATGTTTTGGGTCTACCTCGAAGCAGTCCTGATTGTGGTCAGATTGACCTTTGCCCTTTTAGGAAGCTAGTTCCTCATTTGGACGTAACGTTGTGGGGATAAGGATCCTCCTTAATTCCATTAGTGGTATAGTCTCTTGGAGAATGATCTTGAGTGACATCACCATCGATGATACAATAGTCGGCTCGTATTGAAGGCAGGAACCAAGTCAAGCCAGTTCTCCTCGTTCCACTCTCCTGCCAAGGAAGCATTAGAATTGGGAGAAAATGAGGAAAACCTAATGACTAGAAGATCCCCACGGTCAGTGCCAGCTGTCGGTGTTTTAGGACCGAACTTATGTAATGATTATTTGATTCGGGGTCTCTAAGACTCAATTCACGAGAGAGAACAACACGAGAGATTTTTATACATGTTCGGGCCTTCTCGGTGAGAATAACAACCCTACTCATGTGTGGCTATATTGAGTATGCTAGTTATAGATCAAGAAAGAATGAAAATGCAATATCTTGTGCTCACGATCCTCCTCATCTCCCTCCTTTGCCGTCGGTGATTCATCCTTTTATAGCATTCTTGGCGACAATCTCTACAGCCCAAAGGGCATCAATGCTTGATGATGGCCAGATTACTAGAATTCTTGTTGAGAGATAACGTTCCCACGTAGCCAAACAATTATCACCAGGATAGAGAGATTAATCGTGCAATTATTCTAGAGAATAATGGAGTATACTGACTGTTTAGATACCTTAATCAATCGGGCCTACTTGTTTGTAAGCTCGATTGATTATAGAAGTGATCGTGACTAACACAGTCGTAGAAGGATTATGACCATGAGGTGATCGTAGAAGAACTTACGATCGAGTGCTAGTCGTAGAAAGACTTACGACTATGGGGTGGTTGTAGCCGACCTGGTCGTAGAAGGACTTACGACCATGAGGTGATCGTAGAAGAACTTACGATTATGAGGTAGTCGTAGAAGATCTTACGACTCTAGCTTCTCTCTTATGAACATTAAGGGGTATACTCAAGAACCATATAATGGCGTCATTACCCATAATAAGGATTACAAATAAATAATTGAATGATGATTTCTAGATCCTCATCAACATTCTACCCCCTAAAAGAATTTGACCTCGAATTCCACTCGCATTATTCTACTCGACGAACAACAAAATTGAAATTAGCGTCAATTAACAAATATCCATCATGAACAACTCCGAGTACTTCTCGCGCATGCGAGACTCCAATTCCCAAGTCACTTCCCTCTCGGTTTGATGCGACTACAATATGTTGACATGCTTAAACGTCTTATGCCTCAACACCCTCCCCGACTACCCCAGTAGAAGCACCGAATGGGACTCGAAGATGAGGTCTTTATCAATGGTCAACGGCTCTAATAAAATCTTTAAGCTCTAGACCTCGTAGGTACCTTGGGCTAAGTTTCCCAAGGTACCTACGAGATCTAGAGCTTAAAACCAACATAAAACCAACTCAATTTGAAAATTACATTTGTCATAAACACGTAGCTCAAACAAGAACCAAGTGAATATTTCACTACCCAAGAAAGAATTTTTTGTCAACCTTTCTTTTAGGAATAAACTTTATCTTAAATCATGGTATTCCAAATCATCGCATAACACACTAAATCATTTATCTTAAATTGGCAACCACAAAGCTATTCTCAAGCTGAAAGCAGCAACATCACTCATCTAGAGGGGCTCTAGTAATCCACAAAAAAAACTCTAGTCAACTCCTCCACCCAAACGATATTTCAACAAAAATTTCCAATGCACCTACATATAGATTCCACTATAAAACCTGATGATGCGCTCTCATTCCTTGGCACCAAAACCATTCCGCTCTTGGTACAGAGACAAAGAGGATCGATCGAGTGATAGACAGTGCGATCTGCTGAAATTAGTTCTGATTTTGCAACGTATTTGAGAGTGTTTAAAGAAGTGTTTAGCGATCGTTTTAGTAGAGTTAGATCGACATCAAGTGTAGATCTTCTAGAGGACGTAATTTGTCTCGTATGCATTATGTTTATTAACAGTGTAGTTAGTGTTTAATTATTTAGTCGTAATTAATTAGTCATAGTTAGTTAATCATAATTATTTAGTAGTGATTAAAATAGTTGTAATTAATTAGTCATAATTTATTTGTCCAAATTAGTTAGTTCTAATTAATGTAGTCGTAATTAATTAGTCGTAGTTAGTGGTAATTATTTACTCTCAGTTAGTTAGTCATCATTGAAATAGTTATAATTAATTAACCGTAACTAATTAGGTTCAATTAATTAGTACTAATTAATTAGCCCTAATTATTTAGTGGTAATTAATTAGTAGTAATTAATTTAGTCGTAATTAATTTTTGTCATTAGTTTAGGCATAATGAATTACTCGTCGTTAGTTAGTCCTAATTAATTAGTTGTAATTAATTAGTCCTAATTAATTAGTCGTAGTTAGTTAATCATAATTAATTTGTTAGTCTGCGACTTGTTTGTTAGTCCTAATTAAATAGTCCTAATAAATTAGTCCCAATTAATTACTCGTACTTAACCAGTCATTATTAGTTAGTTGTAATTAATTAGTCAAAATTAATTTAGTCGTAATCAACTCACCCTAATTCATTAGTCGTATGTAATTTTGTAGATTTTTACTATGCATTGAATACTCGATGTTGTTATTTTGGTTAGGTTGGGTAGTGCAGTTATTTTTTTGGGGTAGGGAAATGTAGACTACATAGTGCGATCTATTTGTTATATTCTGTACATTAAATTAGGTTGTTGTGGTTTTAGGTAATATTGAACATGCAAGACTTACTTGTGTTTTATGGCGATGGTCTCGTTCGGAGCGGACCGATGGATTGGACCTATCGAGAGGCTAGTACAGGTGGTGCAGGCGGAGAAATTTGGATGCTATGAATATTCACGAGCTGAGTAGCTGCATTTGAAGGGAGTTCGACATGGAGGCAGCGACGAAGAAGCTTGTCATCGGGGAATCACTTACGAATAGGGAGGCGAGGCGTATGGGAGCTATTGAAGGTGATGTAGCATTGCATGGGTTAGTAGATCTGATTGTTGCCAATCCAGGAGGTGGTAATATCTGGAAGACGATGGTGTATGTGAATTTCATGCATAGGGTGCCAAGAAACCTTGATGATCTTTGGCGTCTCAGAAGCTAGGAACCACATGCGTTTGCATGAAGACGATAGCACAAAATGTGCTATTTTGGAGGAAGACTACAAGAGAAGACTTGTGCATAATTTTTTACAAAATGAGATGATGGGGCAATGGTGGTAGGCCCATATTGATTTCCACGAGTTCTCATTGGACATTTGGTCGGGTTAGAGTCCAACGAGGAAGGTGACCCATGCTCGAATGGTAATGAGGACGGCGCACCTAGGGTGGTAACCCGACCGACGAATTGTGTCAATGGAGGTGCCTTAGGTGGCATCGGACTTGATGATCTCGAGTGCGATCGCTCATACTACCATAAGAAGATGGGTCATAGTAGGGTTTGATGCTCACACCCTATTAGTTGGGAAGCACTCCCTAACTTAGTGTTCGTGCGAAGCTATAGCATAGTGCGCCTTGTCCATCGGTAGAGTGTACGGTGCATCATTCCAACCCGAGGATATTACGCGATAAAGTGCCTAGTGGAAGGTTGCCACGGCAAGGTCGATGTTCACAAGGCGAAGTTCTTTGGCTCGCACCTCACGGTCAAGGCGGTGATTGACTAGACTTGCAAGCTAAGTAAGCCACAGCAGCAGCACCGGAATGTGACTTCCGTATATGTGGCAAGCCTAATCAGCCACCTAGTTGCGGAGGATGTGTTCGTCTCCCCTAAGAAGTTGTCAATCTGGTTGGTTGTCCAGTCAGCTATAGCAAGGTCCAACGAGCTATGCAGAAGGTGATCGTGGCTATGTACGGGACATATGAGAAGGCGTACAACCTTTGATGAGGATCTAGAAATTATCATTTAATTATTTATCCATAATCCTTATTAGGGATAATGACGCCATTATATGGTTATTGAGTATACCCCTTAATGTTCATAAGGGAGAAGCTGGAGTCGTAAGATCTTATACGACTACCTCATGATCGTAAGTTCTTGTACGATCACCTCATGGTCGTAAGTCTTTCTACGACCGGTCGACTCTGACAGCCCCATAGTCGTAAGTTCTTCTCGACTAGCACAAGATCATAAGTTATTCTCACGATCACCTCATGGTCATAAGTCTTTCTACGACTAGGTCATTCGGCCGCCCCATAGTTGTAAATTCTTCTATGACTAGCACGATATCGTAAGTTCTTCTACGATCATCTCATGACCTTAAATCCTTCTACGACCAGGTCAGCTACGACCACCATATAATTGATCGAGTTTACAGACAAGTAGGCCCAATTGATTAGGGCATTTAAACAGTCAGTATACGCTATTATTCTTCAGAATAAATGCACGATTAATCTCTCTGTCATGGTGATAACTGTCTGGCGACATAGGAACGTTATTTTCCCAACAATAATCTCCGGTAACTACGCCATCATCTGAAGCATTGATACACCCTTTGGGCTGGAGAAATTATCGCCTACTTCGAGCACGCTATAAAAGGAGGAATCACCAGACGACAAGGAGAGAGAGGAAAAGAGAAATAAAGACACAATCAGGAGCACAAGACATCGTATTTCAGTCTTTCTCTTGATCTGTAACCAGCATACTAAATATAGTAACACAGGATTAGGGTTGTTATTTTATCCGGAGAAGGCCCGAACCTGTATAAAAATCTCTGTGTCATTCTCCCTGTGTGATTTGAGTTTTGGAGACCACTCGAATCAAACAATCATTACGTAAGTTCGGTTCTAACACACCGACAACCTTGTTCCAAGGATGGTTCACCAGATTGCTGAAGCAAACCCTAACACGTACATAAACAAGATGGAAAGAGAAGATCTTAATGGAGGCTCTGATTGCTACATACTGGACTGTGCGTTTTGGGATTTCTTCTAGGCCACAGAGGGCTTAAAGTGCTATCGGACAGTGCTCACGATGGATGACACTTTCCTCACTAAGATATGGGTGATCTGCATTGTTTCCTTGGTGTTAGAAGTAGGAAAGGCAGAGAGGAATCACGTTCCGCATGTACTCTGTATTTTCGGATGTTCTTGTTTATCATTCGGCACACAATAAATAGAACGAGACCCGCTGCATCACAGTGTGCATGATTTCTTCAGATTCTTTCCAATCTCATTCCATTTTCACAAATTCTTTAAGAAGGGCGTCAAAGTACGAGACATCATAGTGTCAGCTCACATCGACGTGGATGTGAAGTTGGTACAAAATCTGATTTCGTAATTTAGTTGATTTTTAGATACACAATAGTTCAGCATTACTAAAGCAAAAGTTGGAAAACCCGTCAAACCAAGGAGGAAAAAAAAATAGAGACGGAAAGAAGAAAGGAAACAAGGAAAATACGGTAGGGTCGGCAGCTGTGGCCAAGTTGTGAACGGGAGCTCCAGGTCCATTACAGGCTTTCGCTTTCAGTCCACTGCTTGAGCCCGTCAGCACCCGCCTCGGACCGTTGCTGCTCCGGCCGCCGCCACCGCCGCTTATAAAACAAAAAACCCCCTCCCCTGCGACGCGGAGACCCATCGGCAGCGCCCCCGAGTCCCACCAACCCCCTCCTACACAACGACCTCGTGTTCCTCGTGCAATGGAGTCCCTCCTCGCCTCGTACTCCCTTAGGGCCTCCTTCGCCTCCGGCGCAGCCGTCGCCGCCCGTTCCCCGTCACTGTCGCGAGTCGTAACCCTTGCCGGCCCCCGTGCCCGCCCGATCCGCTGCAGCCCCAAGGTACGCCCTTGATGGGGTTTCTTTGTTTTCTATTTCCTTCTCTGCTTGGATTAAGGACTCCTTTCTAGTCTGATCTTGGCAATAATCCATGGAGTTTTATGTTTTCTTGGATTTTCCTTTTCCCCAATTTCTTGAACTCGAATTGTGTGCGTTTGACCCTGCAATACTGGCAATATTCCTTGGAGCTCAGCTCTTCTCTTTAGTAGGATTGCTCCTCCCGCCCCCCTTTCTTCAATTCCGATTTATTTCTTAAAAAGATTGCGTTCAAAGAATTTCTTGTTATTGTGTTTTACCTTTTTCTTGGTACTATGTGTCTTCGTGTTGTGATGATCTGATGATTCTGTTTCTTTTAGGACTCCATTATTGAGGCGCTGGCGCGGGACGAGATGTTGAACGCGGTGGAGCTGGGTCAGTGCGAGAATGGCGAGTCGATCAACGATATAGCGGCTAGTCAGGGAATCCGCATCCGCCGGCACTGCCGTCCCAGTGCCCCTTTGAAGGACATCGAGGAGGAGCTAGGAGCCCCCCGCAACATCCTGGAGAAGATCATTTGGGACAAGGAGATTGAAGTAGCCGAGGTACACAGTCCGCAATTGTGTATATAGATAAGCATAAACCCAAATCAAGTGCACTATCAGTATAGTTTGGATTCGTACCCCGCTGCCTGGCTAATGAAATGGAACAAGTAGTACACCTAGGTGCTGGGCGCAGCCCAGAGTGCGATCCAGCCACGCGATTCGGGCTGAATCGGCGCCCTATGAGCTCGGCCCGCCTAGGCGGTCAGCGCCGGTTCAAGGCGGACCCAGGCGGGCAAGGCTGCAGGGTGGATCTAGGCAGCTGCACGTGGGAGAAAAGAAGGGGGGAGGGGGAGCAAGGCACCTTCGTCACCGTCGCTGCTAGGTTGTAGTCGCTGCTAGATCTCTCTGCCACGGCGCGGGAGGTCGCCAGCGGCAAGGGAGGCTCTTTGGAGGCGATGATTGGCCCGAAGAGGGAGAGCGAGAGAGAGGCAGTGAGAGCCCGAGGGAGAGAGAGAGAGCTATGAGAGAGGGAGAGAGAGAGATAAGGTTAGGTTTAGATCGGACTGTTGAGATTTATTTAGATCGGACGGCCGAGAGGACGTGACCAGCCGACCGGCTTCTTCCCCCTAGCCACCGCCTCCGCGTCGCGCTCGCTCTCGCCTCTGCTCCCGCTCCCCTCCGCGCCTCGCCTCTGCTCCCCTTGCCTCCGCGCCTCCCTTTGCTCCCCTTCGCCTCCGCGCCCTGCCTCTTCTCTCCCTCACCTCTGCTTGAGTTGGCCACTTAGGCACCCTAGGCGCTAGGCGCCGGTCCACCGCCCGACTAGAGCCTAGCGCCTAGGTGAACATTCCACAATAGGGAGCTGTTCGTTTGACCAGGGTGGAGCCAGAACAAAAATGATGGGTTTCAAGGAATTAATTCCAAGTATTCTATTGGCGGCCTCGAAGGCATGCTCTTTTGAATTAAGGTCTTGCTCTCCTCCGTACGGATAGGATGTTGTCTGCTTTGCTGCCTCTTTTTCCTCCACTACTCAATTCTTGGAACCTCACCTTAAAACATTGTTTTTTTCCCCTATATATTACTAAATGGTTATCTTCGCCGCATGAGACTGGAGCAGTTCACTCGCTACTAGATTGACATTATACGCTAGAGAAGCACCTGAAGTACTAAACAGAATAGGTATTAGTTTTGTAATGGCTGGAGGCTTGGAGCAGCAAGCTCGTATTCGGCAAGAATCTCATTTTCTGGTAGTACGGAAGGGGGAATTGGCCCAAAATTGGATAGGGGTAAAGACAAAGCCGAGTGCCAGCGGCTTATTCAAGTACACCCTACATAGAACCACATGTATAATTTTCAAATGACATTGTACTAAATAATATTGTGTTCGACAATTTTTAGCATACAAAATTCAACATAACTGATGGCAATGTACCATGGTTATTAATGCGATGAAGCGAAACGACCTACCCCCCCTCACACCTTTTAAGCGGTAAGGCGCGAGGTGGCGACGCCTTACACATCCTAATCGAAGGCTGCATAGGTGGTGCGGGACATCAAGGAGCAACATTTGATAGCATCCAGCAAGAAATAGAGAGATACTGAAGGACTAATCAGCAAAAGACCTCCAACACACACATGCAGACTTGTTGCTGTTGAACAGAGGGAGATATCAAACACTAGTTGGGTCAGCCTAGCCCAACCAATCAACCCACTCGAGGATCAGAAGGGAGGGGGGAAGACCTTAGGTATCCCATCGTGCATTGCCGCCATTGAAAGGAAAGGCGAGGAGAGAGCGGAGGAGAGAAGAGGACTCAAAGGAAGGAGAGTGGGAGAACAACACGGAGGTGAAGGCGGCATTGCCGATGGCGAGCAGCGGGGAGAAGGGAGGAGGAGGGTCTCCTGCTCCCCAACGCCCGTTGGGCCTCCTGCTCCCCCAGCGTCTTGCCGGGCCTCCACAGTCCTCCCTCCTGCCGGCTCCGGCTCCTCGGCGTCGCCTGAGAGCTCTCCCCCGAGATCCGCGCGCAGGGCCTCCTCTGCTCGCCTCCCCGGATCTGGTTCTCCAACGCCACACGGGTGACGGGTGTGAGCGGCGGCAAGGCGGGCAACACCTTGACACCCATCACCTAAGCGGCGCCTTAATAAGCACGCAATGTACAAGCGATAACAAAGTAGCGATGAAAGTGCTTACTAAAATCAAGAAACCCATTAAGGAAGGACCAAACTACAACCAAAAGATGGTCGGCATTGGCACAATACAACATCTAGCCTCAACGGACTACCAAAAATAGGTGAATTCTCATAATTAGTACCATTATCTGGCACTTTACTTTTCGGAAATCATTCCATAAATTTACTTGCTGCCCTTAATAGGAAAACTCAGTTAGATATTGTCATGTGTTCAAGAACAATAGAGTAGAAACATACATCTAGAAGCCTACTTGACATTGTATCTCAGCTAGTAAGCTTTCTCATAGATGGGCATAAGGATCAGGGTGACTTCAATTTTGCCTCTGATTTGCAACGAACTAGGCCAGCATTCAAAAACCCAAATTAATACCCTACGTGCTAACCCTACAATTTACAAAAATCAACCGACAATTATCACATTGAAACCCGAACTTACAAATTTAATCACTTTGCTTCAATCGGAAGAATCAGGGGAAATTAGCAATACCCTATGCCAATTCGCGACTTGATCCTTGCTGCTCATGCCGAGTGCTCGGCGAGGCAATCTACGGCTGATGACGACTAGGAGACATTGTAGTGTGCGGAATGTGTCGTAGAGGACTTTGGCCCCGACGACTAGCGACGCGAGTGGCGAGTCGCGAGATGGAAGAGGAATGATTGTTGGAGCAAGTAGTCAAGAGACACGAGCTGAGTCTGGCGCAATGCGAGCGTGCGACTGACTGCTGGTTTTCTGGGCATGGTTGTGTGCTTGTGGCTTGGCTAGCCAATTCATTGGGTTGCGCTCACGTTCCTAGCGTCCTGGGCCGTGCTCGGCGCCATCCTTAGCCCAACAACGAGAGTGGGGCAGCGGGAGGCCGGAGCTAGGATGCCTGGTTGCTTTGGGCCAGGCTGCTGTCCTTCGATTTGGGTTGGGGGTTCACACCTACATGTACATGGGCTATAACCGTGGAAAAACAAAATTGGACCCGGTGTGTTGTGCATCCCGGTGGGCCTCTTTGGATTGGCCCCTGCGTTTGACTATCGATGCTTGGTATCAAGGCACACGCCCGTGTGTGTGTGTGTGGGGGGGGGGTTAATTTCAGGTCCTCTAATCTTTTTGTCGCCCTCAATCTGTGATATCTTGTCCAACACATGATAAGATGACTCTGAATGTGCCAAGTGTCATGCTTGTGACATTCCTTCTAATGGCAAGGGGATATTCCATAATCTGTGTAGTTCGACTCTAAAGGTGCCAAATGGCATGCTTCTGTCTGTTTCTTCTAACGTTAGAGGATATGGTTCCATGTAGTTTATGTTTTATATGATGGCCGATGGCCGCTACTGGTCTTATGCAGGGGCATGCCAAGAAGCATCTGAAGGAGGTCATTGAGGCTGCGGAGCAGGCTCCTCCTGCAAGAGACTTCTTTGGTGCTTTGTCAGCAGCCTACAACCGTAATGGGGTGCCAGCATTGATTGCTGAGGTCAAGAAGGCATCGCCAAGTAGGGGCGTGCTCAGGGAGAACTTCAATCCTGTGAGTTCTGGGCTTCGTAGCTGTCATTACTCATTACCACTGGTCATTTTCAAAGATTGGTTACATAACTAGTGCAAAAATTGTTGCAGGTTAAAATTGCTCAAGCTTATGAAATGAATGGAGCTGCGTGCTTGAGCATCTTGACTGATGAGAAGCACTTTCAGGTGGGTTTGGAATTGTGTGTGTTTATTGAGAAGCACTTTCACGTAGATGTTACGTTTACTGGGTAAGCTCAATTTCTTCAATTGTGTAGGGAAGTTTTGAGAATCTTGAGAAGGTGCGCAACTCAGGAGTGAAGGTATACACATATGTTGTCCTTTAAATGTGAAGAAGGATGGTTCTGGTTTACTAAATTTTCTCAAGGTGCAATTATGTCTTATGTAAATGCAGTGCCCTCTTCTGTGCAAAGAGTTTGTTATTGATAAATGGCAGATCTATTACGCCCGCTCAAAGGGTGCTGATGCAATTCTGCTAATTGCTGCTGTGCTACCTGATCTCAACATAAAGTACTTTCTTGGATATGCAAGGAGTTGGGAATGACGGCTCTTATTGAGGTTCAATATATGCTTTATCTGTAACAATCATGAAATATTATGAAATTATTTTTATTGTGGAGGTCTCATTTAATTAGAAACTGGCTTACTTAATTCGAAGGGGAGTTAAACCAAGACTAGAGTAGCGGTGAAGTAATCTTGTTATGATAAGGTAGATATTGACTTTTCCATTGGTGGTTGTCAGATTTGAATTTTCATCATGCTAGATAACAGAATTAAACTTTAGTTTTTTTTAGAGGAAAGTGAAACTTTGGTTTGCAGCCTAGAATGGTAATAATTTGTTTTGTGCTTCCGATGTGATGTTACAAGACATTTTTCTGCAACTCTGTAAGGACCATCCATCCTATTCACAATTTTTTTTTCATATGTTTAACAAGTAGTTTGTCAAAACTTTGATTGAATTTTCTCATGTTCATCTTCACAAGGAAAATGTATCGTATAAGTTATTGCAATTTCCATATGCTGAGCTTGTAAATATGTTTCAGATATTCCTTGTTAACCTGTACTTCTTGAATAGAAAACTTAAGTGTGATTTTACTTCCAATAGTCTGCACAAAGCTAAGCTTAACTTTAATATATTATTTGTGGGGTAATGTTTTAGGTTCATGATGAAAGGGAGATGGAGCGTGTGCTGAAGATAAATGGTGTTCAGCTTATTGGCATCAATAACCGCAGCCTTGGTATGTGGTTCCTCTGATGCTCACTTTTTCCAGCAAAAATGTTGTCATCTTAAGCTTGATGTTTTTTTTAAAAAAAATTATTGCAAGGAATGGTAATACTTCACATTTGCATTTTATTTTTTCCTTATTAATGTTGGTGAATGAATAGTTGTTTTTATTATCTTGAAAATTATTTATGCTGCAGAGACATTTGTTGTGGATACTTCAAACACAAAGATGTTGCTGGAGAAGCATGGTCATGTCATCAGGAGAAGGAATATTGGTAATATCCCGGTGCTAATGTGTGACATTTTGCTAGTCGTATATGCATGTATGTTTTTATATATTCAACAACATTACTTGGTTCCTTGTTATTTGTGCTCTATATTGGAAGGCTTAGCTGAATGGTTAGAGACTTTCAGCAATTTGACTTATTCACAAACGTTATACTAAATGCAGGCACTTGAACATCATATTTTTCAATGTGTTGAACCCATAAACCCTTATTTATTGCAATTGCTGTCTGAATGTATTTGAAAGACTAGTTTTTACAGCAAAACCAAAACAGGAAACATATTCTGTTACGCATATTTATGACTATGAACTCTACACTAATTACCTAAGTAAATGTTACAGTTCAATATTATGTGAAGTTTTATTTGTTGTAGTGATGTTGCATGTTGCAAGGACCTAACACCCGAGCATGTTTCGGACTTGAGCTTGATTCCTTGATTTGTGGAAGACAAAGGCCATTTGATTTTGTAATCTGAAATGCTTATAATTAGTTTTGTGCTGATTGTTTTTTCCCCAACTTGTATGATATTTTCAGGTTGTTGGCGAATCAGGGCTGTTCAACCCGGATGACGTTGCTTATGTGCAGAATGCTGGAGTTTCTGCTGTAAGTTCTCTGAATGCTTGTGGATTTTACAAAGCTTTGTGAACATCTGTCGAATCACTCAATAATTAATATTACTTTTCATTTTTCTCTCTAACTATGCTGTTTACACATGTTTGCCAGTTTTCCTCCAATTTCCATGGTTTTTTCCGTTGACAAAATTCAATGTACTTCAGTTTTGGCTCCCAAAAACCCAAAATATGTGCTAGTGAAATATCACACAGCCGCATGACATTCCTTTAGTTATGATATAAATGCTTAACTATATCAATGGTACATTTACTGAAAGGACTACTTTGTTTGTAATGTCTAAATGTATTAATTCTTTGAATGCCTTGAACTGAATCTAATTGAGCGTGCCTGTTGATGCTGTAGATTTTGGTAGGAGAATCCCTGGTGAAGCAAGAAGACCCTGGGAGAGCCATTGCTGGGCTCTTTGGGAAAGAGCTGTTGCGTTAAAAGAACAAAATCAGACTCTGTTTTGGCATTGCTAGACCTAGTAGTAGCTGTTAGCCCGAAGTGAAAGAATAACAACATGTGAGCATTAGCTTTATTAATTACCGTATATACCGCATGAATAATGTTCGCTTGTACATTCTGTTCAACGTTTACTTTTGGATGAGTAATAAATATGTGATTTGTTCGTATGGAAATTCGTAAATTCTGAACAATTCAGTTGGGATGGCGACAAGGCGTGTCGGAGGATGGTATATCCAACTGTTCCCATCCCAATTCCCCAATTGGCGGGCACATGGCTCCCGTCCCTATCAGTAAATTTTGTGGGGATGCTAAATTCGAATAATGCTTAGTTAATTTCATAAGTTTACTGGAAACCCTGAACATTAAAACTGTCCTATTGAAAACCTTGAACTAACGAAACTGTCTCATTTACTCTTTCGACCGAAAACCGCTCTAGTATTCATGTCACGTGGCGATGGTACTGTGATGTGGCATCCAATGCAACAAGTGTGTTGACTGGTTGATTGAAGTAGATGGGGCCCATATGTTAGCATAATATCGTCTCTTCCTCTCCCATATCCCTCCTCTCCTCTCCTCTCCTCTCCTCGTACTCATTGGTGTCCTCACTTGGGCCTCACGCAGGGAACACCACCGACAACAGTTGCCAGCATCTAGCCCGCAGCGGCTTCCTCATATTCGGCAACACTGCAGCCGTCCAAATAGGCGTGGGAGTGCACAGAGACGGATCTCTCACTCTTTACAAGAACGATAAGGGGAGAAATAGAGGAGGTGCAATGGGAGGCCATGGGCAGCTCGGCGTGCAAGCGACAAGCGGAGGCGGCTACGGCGAGAGACAAAATCGGTTCTGAGAGGCTAGTGCGAGGCGATGTCTCGCGAATGCCACAGACCGCCTCGCTTCGTATTTGGTGCCCCAAGAGTTCTTTGTGGTGGCAACATCTCATTTTAGCCCTCGCCGGCGCTGAGCTTAGCCCAGCTACTTCCATGGCTAACAGCGCTCTGTTTCGAGAGAGAGCTTAGCCCAGCTACTTCCATGGCTAACAGCGCTCTGTTTCGAGAGAGAGAGAGGATCACCGCTATGCACTGATGACGAGGTGATTTGGCTAACCAGGTGGTGCCAGAGTAGATGTAAAACAGACACATCGGTGTCACCTCTAACAAAACCAACCTAGATTGGATTGAGGGGCCAAAGTAGATGGTTTCGGTAGTTCCAGGCTTTGATTTAAATGGTTTCAAAGTTCAGGATTAAAAAATTGAATCGAGGGGTTTAAGATTGAAAAGTGAACTTTTTCCAAATTTATTATAGGCAAAATTGCAAAACCCCATAAAGTACACCAGAGTTTGATTTCACCCTAAAACTATTTTTGTGGCACTTTCACTCTGACTCGTACTTATTTGTTTGAAACTCCTACAAAGCAGAAGTGCTATCCTTGATTCTAATTGAAGTTGTATCACAAACAATGGTCATATGAACATGAGAAGCATCCTGTCTAGGAACATGGTAATAACAAGCATGTGAAACAAATCCTAGACCAAGTTTATTCTTTTCAAGATGAACATGTCCCATGACTGCTCTAGGTTGATGAGATGATTTTCTAACAAATTTTTTCCTATCATTTTTCAACCTATGCCAACAGAACTCAACCAAATGCCCATCCTTCTTGCAATAGGTGCAATGTTACTTGGTACCACTGGGAGAAACACCCTTTGACTTAACAGATGGTTGGGCAAAACCTACAGATTTAAAAATAGTTTTTGCAAGTTGGGTTTTAAATTCAACTAAGCCATTTTCTAAGACTTGAGTGACTTTTGGCTTTGAATTGTCTTGGGCAGAGATGTATCCTAACTCTTGCTTCTTGTAAGGAGTTTTATACTTGTCTAGAATTATGTTTAACTGTTTCTTACCTATAGAGAATTTTTCTAATGTGTCCTTGAGGTAAGCATTTTCTTTTTCAAGATTAAGACATGATTCACAAGTTTTACCCTTAATAGCTCTAACATATCTCCCTCATATAAACCAACTTCAAGCTTAAGGGTTTCGTATGAAATACAAGTAGCATAATCAATTCTATCCTTAAGCTTGGCAAACTTAGTTCTAACTGCTTCTACTATGTCTTTTACTTCATATTCACGTTCAATGCAGAAAGAGCAAAGACTAGAATCAACATTACTAGAAGCAACTAACTCGCTAGATTCTAAGCATTTTTCGCAAGGAGCATATTTAACTTCAATTAGCTCAGTTCTAACATTTTCAAGTTGGTGTAAGGCAACATCATGAGCAGTTTGTAATTTAGCGAGTTCAGAATGTAAAGCATGGTAGGAAGAACATTCGTCAACATCAAGTCTCTTAGCATTCACAAGTTCTAATTTCAGATTATCAATTTGTGACTCTAAGTACTTATTCCTAGCCATGGTAAACTCTAAAGCTTCATCCTGACAAAGCAGTTACTCATACATGGTATCACATCTAGCAAATAGAACATCATAGGACGGAGGTCCCTCATTGATGTCATCGGCGTCGTGAGTTGGCCATGAAGCACATGCGGTGAAGTCATTGGCCTTCCCTTTCTTCTTGTCTTGAGGATCTCCTTCTCCTTGTCCTCTTCGCTCCCGGAGTCCATATCGCTCATAGATTGTTCTCTAAAAGCAGCAAGAACCCGGTGAGCGGCCTTCATTACTTGGCAGCATCAAACTTGGGCTTGTTCCCATGAGGCTTCCTCCAAGCCGCCTTCACCTCCTTGTGGTTTCCCTTCCCTTTCAGATTGGAGCAATTTGCCCGAATATGGTTGAGCTCTCCACACTCATAGCAAGTCACAGGGCCGCCTCTCTTTTTATTTCTCACATTGTTATGGGCCCGTGTGAATTTTCTGGCTAGAAGGGTCAATTCAACCTCAGGGATACGCTCAAGTTCCTCTTCATAGATAGCAGATAAACAAGCAAGAAAAAAAAATCCAGAAGAAGACCCAGAAAAATCATCAGAAGCTCTCTTGAGAGGATCTGCTACCAAAGCCATATTCTCCTTCTTGGGATGGTCAATTCTCTTAATTTCATGGGTCTTGAGTTTGCTATAAAGCAACTCCAAAGTAAGACTCGAAAGATTGACATTCTCCTCAATGGCGGCAGCCTTCATCTCCCACTCCTTGGTGTTGATTGCAGCCAAGAGGCGGGTGGCATTCTCAAATTGAGAATATTCAATATCAACCGCTCTTAGCTGGTTGAGCACCCTGTTGAAGCGAGGAAAGACGTCATCGATGCTCTCTCCAGAACGTATCTCAAACTTGTTATGCTCTCGCTTAAAGACCGTCTGACGTACTTGCTTGATCTGGGACGAACCCTCATGGTAGGTTTCGAGGATGTTCCAGATCTCGTGCACGGTCTATCGTACTCCTGTCTACCAGATCCGGCATGTAGGAGGTTCTTTGCCTTATGGTTGTTAGCCAAGAGGGCTGCTGAAGCCGGTGTAGCAACCTCAGGCAAAACGAGCGGAGCTCGAACAACCTCTCATATGGCTTGTCCTTCGCTCTGAAGGTAGACATGCATGTGATTCTTCCAATAGGCATAGTCGAGCCCATCAAATACATGCGGCTTCGTGGAGTACTTCTCCATCGCCAAGTTCAGTGACCGGTTAAGATGAAGATTGAACTAACAAGGCTCTGATACCACTTGTTGGACCGAAACGACGACTAGAGGGGGGTGAATAGGAGCACGATATCTTTTTCACCAACATCAGATTCAACACAATTTTCACTCCGATAGCTATGAAAGCTATGAAGATCAAAATATAAGCATAACAGAAATCCTGTATTGAATCCAATCGAAACTCGAGAGCAAAATAACCAAAATCAACAAGAGCTCGATTTTCAAGTGTTGGGCGGTCTGACCTCTATGTCAATGGCGGTCATTGGTTAGATTAATGATCGACCCGATCACCTTAAGGTCGTCGACCTCGGCCGATGAACAGTGAAATCAGCCCAAAAATGAAGTTGCAAATAGGTCTAACTTTTGATCCACAATTTCAAACTCGATGAAACTTGGAACACATTTTCTCTAGGATATCATAAACCTATTCCAATCGAAGATCGTGAAGATCCTTGGCAAAGTTCTAACCTTTTTCCGTTTGAGTGAAGAGTGGTTCAAAACCGAGTCAAAACGAAAACTAGATCTAAAAACTTGCTCGTGGGTTAGAGATGATGATCAAGATGATCCTAGATAAGTTTCCACATGTCACAGCAAGAAAGATTAAGGGTAGAAACCAAAAGAAAACTTGAGAATAAAAGAAAACCCCAAAATCACAAAATAGAATGCAAGAACGAAAAGAGACTCATCTCAAGAGAACTTGCATATATTGATTTGTGATTGTTGCTGGGTTACAACCACTCCATCATGGAGGACAAAACTCAATACATGAGCATACAATCAATCTCCTCTCAAGAATCCTAACCTCTCCACTCCCTAATCTCAAAAGCAAACTAGGGTTTCAAAATAAGAAAAATGATTAAGGAGGTGCTACAGCATCCTCCCATATTTATAGTGGAGGCTAACCTTCTAGAATAGTTTCCTATTGGGTACCCGTTAAACCCACACACAAACGGGTTTAACTCACGCACGCATTTTAAAGCACTGTCTTCATCTTCTCTTGACCTAAACCAGTTCTCCTTGCGCCGTCTTGCGCCGCGGTTTAGCCAAAAGCAATCAAGGCGGTATTTTAGTTATATTACCAAAATACCCCTTCTCGATCCTTCTCCAAAGACCGAGTCCAATCTTCATAAAGCAGTTCCATGCTTCGCCACGTATAGGTTGATCAACGGCTCTCATCATGTCGGCAAGTCTCTCCCATCCGGCTCTCTCCGAAACCACCATGGCACTTGCACCGACCCCCGCGTCGCTTGATGCAACCCGTCGCACCGAACTTCCCGTTCGGTCATCCTTGTCCATTTTGCGCCATGCTTGAATCCATAGACTTCACCCGACTTTCTCGATCGTTCTGAACCTCTGCTCTCAAGCCTAGTCCCGATCATCCTCGCCGTTGACCGTCGTTGACCTCCAAGCAACCTGCACAACAATAGACTAAGAAATCGATTCCGGGAACAAGTTCTTCGCAACTTGACCCACGTTAGTCAAAACATGCATCATGTAACATATATGCACTGAAAACTGATGAACTTGATTTAATCAATAAACATCGCCGCCAAAAATAGCGACGAACAAGTGAAAACCGGTCAGACTGCCACTCAAGGGCCGGTCTGACCGCCGGTCTGACCGATTAGACCGCCCAGAAGGGACTTAGCCAATTTTAACCCTTGAAATCTGAAACCTCTCTGGAAATTTCAAACGAATAGATCTTTTGACTCGAAACTACAAAAATTATGAGACCAAGTGTAGGAGAATCCCCCTCTCTTGCTACACTCTCTATTTTTGGCCCAGCTCTAAACTCAACCAAAACAAAGCGGCGGTCGGACCGCCCGGTGGTGGTCGAGCCACGCCGCCTGGCGGTCCGCCAGAGACCTGACATCACAGATACTTTGCCGAAAATGCGTGATTCGACAAACCTTCAATGGCATTGCTAATTGTAACATCATCATAAGATCATGAGCATATCCTCATGATATCCACAGTGTAGACAGAGGGAATTAGGAAATGCCTTACCGAGTCGGTGTGGAAGAAGAAGAGGAGTGTTCTTTGGTGAAAGCGACAAGATCCAAATTCACGAGCTCGTGCATCAAAGCAATAATTGTTTGAGGACTTCTTTTAATTATGCTTAGGCACACAAGATGATGCGCAAAGCGAGGAGAAAGCTCACCGATCACGATGTTTGCAAGGAAGCGACTTTGGGCTGCGCTTTAGAGCGATGCGGACACATTGGTGTTCAAGTCTACAAGCAAAACCAAGGTCGGTATTAGCCAATATGGAACCAAGCGTTGAAGAAGAGCGGAAAGGGATGCGAGAGAAGGAAGCTTACGAGAGGTGAGCAAGAGTGAGCTTCTTCCTTCTCACTACCGAGAGAAGGAATGGCGAAATGCAGAGGTTGGGAGGGTATTAACCGGAAAGATGACAGTGAAGCGGTGTGAGATGGCAAAGATCCGGATCGGTCGAAGTGGGCGGAATTGATGCCGTGGGTGGCAGCAGAGAGCCGAAGGATGCGTGATGTTAAACCCGCAGGCGCCCGGCGAGAGGAGAGCAGGTCAATAGGTGGGCCACGATGGCGACAACTTCGGCGCGGCGTGAGCGACTTCGAACGCGATCGATGCATTAAGTTGGTTTGATCCAGTCCAGTGGTGCAGGCCGATGGGTCTAAGTCGAGCTCTAGTTCGACGCGGCGCGGTTAGTGGGTTTGATCGAACCAAGTGGCCTAGGTCAGACTTGGTTGGAGGGTGCAGTCGGAATCGGTGGGTGGTCAAATTCAAGTAGGTGGTCGAAACCGACAAGATGGTCGAATTCGAGTAGGTGGTCGAAATCGACTAGGTGGTCAAATTCGAGTAGGTGGTCGAATTCAAGTAGGTGGTCGAAATTGAGTAGGTGGTCGAATTCGACTAGGTGGTCGAAATCGAGTAGGTGGTCTAAATTGACTAGGTGGTTGAATTCGACTAGGTGGTTGAAATCAACTAGGTGGTCAAATTCGAGTAGGTGGTCAAATTCAAGTAGGCCCAAGGGTGGCCTGAATTCGATTGAACCGAGTGGCCTGGGTCGGACTAGGTTAGAGGGTCTGGTCGAATTCGACTAGGTGGTCGAATACGAGTAGGTGGTCGAAATCGACTAGGTGGTTGTATTCGAGTAGGTGGTCGAATTTGAGTAAGTGTTTGAATTTGAGTAGGTGGTCAAAATCGACTAGGTGGCCGAATTCGAGTAGGTTGTCGAATTCGAGAGGCTGGTCGAAATGTTGACTAGTTTGATTTTCATTGGTTTCTACTTTGACCGAGCTACTAAAATTAGCAAATAAATTTCTAAAATTCTGAAATTAATCAGAGAGGTACTGGTATAACCTAGTACCTAAATAATTTTTTAAACCTCATTGTTCATGATTTATTTCCATATTTTAAAATTCAAAACCGCATGGACTAATTAGATGAGTTTTGAATTTTCTAAAGGTTGATTTTGGTTATAACAATTTTCGAAAAAATATATTTATTCATGATAAATGTTATGGTATTTGAATAAATTATTTTAGAGAGATCTTTGTAAGGAATTATTTATGTTTCCTTTGGAGGAGTTTATGTAGGTGAAAATTTAATCTTTCTTTAAGATTTTCCAAGTGCAATAATTAATGCAATACTTCAAAAAAAATACATGCTGACGAGATGCATATGAATTATCATTAATTATCTTGAAATTTGAGATAGTATAGGCGCAAGGAATCGATGCGAGACTCACACGCTTCGAAGGAGAACAAAAATGGCGGTTCTGCCGTGAGAGAGGAAGATGGCGGCTATGCTTGGATTCTTTGCAAATCTACCCATATTGAGTAAGGGAATAGCGTTAACGAGGGTATAGAACACGTTGTGGCGCTCTGGTGGAGCCGAACTCACCAACGTCTTTGGGACGGTGTGTACGATCAAGGATAACCGACAAGAGGGGTGAATAGGAGGTTTTAAAATTCTTAACCAATTTATACAACTAGGCAAGATAAACTATAACAAAACAACCTATCACAAGATATATGCTGCAAATTTAAATGCAACAAGTAAGGACAAGAGATAACCACAATGAAGACAAAGGGGGTTTTGTGAGGACCCCCGGGTTAATCCCATAAGACCGAGGCAATCCCGATCTTAAGGAAGTAACTCTGGGCCTCAAGTAAATGAATTCCAAGTTAACTCCATCTAAGTGGGAGGCCAACCAAAACTAGAGCTCCGGTGATCATGCGCGCGGCTCCTTTGCGAGCACCACATGATGACCGGTTCTCCAACGGTTTGAGCACACACTTAAACGAGTTAAAAGGGAATGCATCACAGCGAGAATGAGACCATGTTGGCTCCCAAGATCAGCGACCAACATGCCCCCAAACTCATCTTCAACATTGATCACAACCATACAACAATCATACAAGGATAGTTCAAAAGACATACATCAATAATAGTCAAGTCTACAACTAATACAAGTGGCCGACTGACCAAATTCAAATAAGAACATAATGTAGCAGCGGAAGCAATTTAAATAAACCAAAAATCCAGTATGGTGTGCCCCATAACCCCTAGCAACCGACTGTGAGTTAAATGATAGCACTACTCGTTAGTGTCGCCTAAATCGGCAATTTCGGACACCCGTACGAAACGTTCTTCATACGGTGATTGGATCCTCGAACTTTGTTAAGTACGGGCTTAAGTGAGCGCCGACTGGTGTGTCACTCGCTATACCAGTATGAGCATGTGTGAGTCCTTTCCTTTCAATGCAACCATTCATTCCATTCATACTCATAATTGTTCAGAGATAAGTCCATAATTCATATTGAGATAGATTTGTTCATAACCTTGTATGTTCAATTGTTTACTGTACTTGCTGAGTTTCGACTCATTCTTGCTTTCTTTCTTTATTTAGGTGATCGTTGATGATGGCTTTGTTGGGAGGGAGTAGATCAGCACATTTCGCACAGTTCACTATAATTTACTTTCATTAATAATGTCGATTATGTATTTCATTTGTTAACCGAGGAACTGTAATAAATAAGTTTACTACTGCATGATATTTCTCTCCATGTTATGCTTTCTTGTCAAATGATGCTAGTTGTTCATTTTAATTATTTCTTAATTATGTTCTGATGAATTCAGTCTTTATTCCTGCCATGCTTCAATTAAAGTTGGTCTCTATATGTACTTAGAGGAATTACAGTTTAAATTCTTCCGCAGTTTAGTTGTATGTTAGTTCTGTAGGTAGTATTTTGGCTTCCGAATAGCCAGGGTGTTACAGATAGTTCAAAAGACATACATCAATAATAGTCAAGTCTACAACTAATACAAGTGGCCGACCGACCAAATTCAAATAAGAACATAATGTAGCAGCGGAAGCAATTTAAATAAACAAAAAATCCAGTATGGTGTGCCCCATAACCCCTGGCAACCGACTGGGAGTTAAATGATAGCACTACTTGTCAGTGTCGGCTAAATCGGCACTGACGAGCTCATCGGGCTCGAAGTCGTCCTCACATGAAAAACCAGCAAACACCAGGCTGAGTACAAAAGGGTACTCGCAAGTCTTACACAAAGAAAAATTAGTTATTCATATTGGACAATCAAATGATAGCATTAATGGTTCTAGTTTTGCATAAAACACAACCTCTTACATTCCTAGACCATCTAGTTTTTAAAAGTCAAGTTATAAATCATTTATTCAAGAGGAGATTTCACAAGACATATGTAATAATATGGATAAATCAATATCAAAGTGGCTATCCACCTTGATAAAGTAAAGTGCACGAACATCCCATCCATGCCGAAACCAAGTTATAACCATTGCAACTTTTAATTTCTAGTCTAACGATGAAGCATACTTAAACCAAGTGTTGTCCATAACCGTGGACACGGCTATTCGAATAGATTATCTCTGCAGAGGTGTACTACTTTACCCACATGACCCGACTAGCCCGTAAGCCTCCGGATGCTTCAGGAAAATAGCACACTTCCTTAGGTATGCTGGCCGGGGAGAATCGAGATACAATCATTTTTAGCAAGAAAATCCTTTTGAGATAGACCACCCATGTGAGAATGAATCCCGTCTTAGACATAAACATATAGCAAATGCTAAGCGGGCACACATGTTGTGCCGAAGGGGAGCCAGTGTGAGGTAGTTAGTATGTTGCGTCCCACAACATAGGTAATCATGCTCATTAAGCACATTATATATCACACTGGGTTCCTAAGGAACACATGATTTTCACGGTCGCAATGTCCTCACTCCACCTGCGGTCCAAACCAATAAAACCTTCCCCTTACTTAACCGTATGGTACCCATATCCCGCATGTGATAGTACGCTCGTTACTTGGAGTGTAACGTCCATGGCTCGGTACTTAATGGTCCAGACAAGACAACCACAAACCCGAGTCTCGTGCATAACAGCACCCACACTACAAGCACTTGTCCAGACCCAAAAACCTTTTTAACATAACCAAAATTTAACTCAATGACCAGAAGTAGCAATCTGTACAAAAAAAAAGTAAGAGTTGTTATGTGTTTCCCACAATTGACGAGCTAGTCCCGTCAATTGATCTACTGTGTTATCTAGACCTGCAATGGCTAAGCATTCAACACACAACAATCTTATCATCACAACATCTATCTTAAGCATATGTTTATGGGAAATATCAGGGACAACCAGCAAGTATAGAATAAAACTAATCTACACACAACATAACGTTATACCGAAAATAGCATGTAGGCAATATCATTGCATTTCAAACACTAGTGTAATAAAACTGGGATCAATATGATACAAAAGAAATTTCAAATAATGCTTGCCTTGCTGGGAGCTCACTTGCTCACTCTCGATTACGTAGTCGTTCAGTTGCGACAACTCGGACTCTATAGAAATAGGGACATCGAATAAACACCGAGAAAATCCAAAAATTCAAAGTTCTCAAAAATGAATGAAATTTTATAGTAGCTAGATTATCATTTTAGATGAATTTAGGTTAAATGATTATTTCATTTGGATTTCGTATGTGAAAGTTATGGCGGTTTGAAAATCAGTTTTTGGAAAAATGCTGAAAAATGGGCTTCGATTACTATTCATATGAAACCCAATTTTAAGCAGAAATTTATAGAACAACGGTGAATAAAATAATTACATATCTAAATATATAATAAAATTATAAGACTAAAATAATTTGGTTCAACTCATTTGGAGTTCATATGAATTAGTTATGAATTTTCAAAGTTAAAAGCATTTTGTAGTGTAAAAATAATTCTTTTCTGTAATTTCTACAACATAAAAATACTTTTTAACTCAATCTAACCTAGCTCCTGTCATAATCAAAGTAGCCCATCCAACCACACAACGTCCGGATTAACAATCTTCCAACCATACAATCTATCTGATAATTGTACGAAATCCACCGACTTGTGGGCATAATACCATGCCTAAATCCATCAACCCTTCTCCAATATATTATTTAAGCTAATACTAACTATCTAGCTCTACTAGTATCGCCTCGGCAATTCATATTCGCATGCACCCAAAATTTCTACCAACCGAGGTTTAAAAGACTAACCGACACCTAATGAGCAATACATTTTAAATGCACCTCCAATACTTAATAGCTCACTAATCGATTACTCATATTCATACCACCGAACATAGTCTCGAATGACCTCCACCAATCCAATCATATATGTGCCACTACGATCAACTAATAATCATTTATCTACTAATCCAATAGAGCGTACAATTCTATCAACTCGGCACATAGGATTTAACTACTATATACATGGTAATCCAAATATTTATCCACGATCAAATAATGCAATCATACCCTCTCCCAATTCTAGCATGTATAACTCACATAGATATTAATTAAGACATCCAACCAACTTGCTCACGATTAAATAAATTGTCCGATTCAACATTCATATTTCCTTAATCATCATCACAAGAGCTATCCCTCAAGTAATAATTCATCAAATCCTTATCGTCCTATCTCCTAAAAATGCTAATCCAACGTGAGGAAAACCTCCAATTAATTTATCCTCTAAGATCACCACAAGCTTCCATGCGACTTTATATTAATATCGTCCGATCAAATAATCGACTTATATATTTAATCTAGTATCCACCGATCAAAGATACATATTTTGCTACGATGATAAAATTACTTGTATCTACCGATATACATCACATGACATGCCTACGCACAAATACCACCTAACCGGAGAATTATACCGGCCATAAGCTACCAAAATATTTTTATAAATAGACATGCATAAATAGATGCCATGCTAATTACTAATATGCAACATGCACAACTAATATCATAAACACCATTTGACACTAAAGATTTTTACCGCGGCACTAGGCGTGCGAAATATCACCGGACGTCCTCTCGGCTATGCGTCCACGTCCACCGTAGTCGTCGCCGTTCCCACGTCCGTTCGGCCTCTCCGTGTCTCTCGTAGTCGTCGCCGACACCGCCGCCCGCTTCCTTGGCTCGACCGTCGCACCTCGGTGTCATCCCATACGACGTGCCAATGCCAGTCATGCACCGCACCAACCTCCGTCTCAGCTCATTCCTCGACGCCGCGTCCTGAGCCGCTACCTCGGCCGTCCCCGTCTCGGCCACTGCCGTGCCAACCGGCCGTCGTGCCGCCCGAGCACCCACTACCGGGCTCAGCAGCTTTGCCGAGTGCCTGTGGCACTCGGCAAAGCACTATAAACACTCGGCATAGCTTTTGCCGAGTGCCACCCACGGCATATCTCACACGGCATAGCTTCTGACGGCAAAAAGGTCTTTGCCGAGTGCTTTTCATCGAACACTCGGCAAATATTTTGCCGAGTGCCGAAGCGACCCTCGGCAAAAAAAAGGTGGTGACGGTGAGAACACGGTGACGCCGTGGCTTTGCCGAGTGTTTTTACAACGACACTCGGCAAAGAATTACTCTTTGCCGAGTGTCATGACAATGACACTCGGCAAAGAATATCTCTTTGCCGAGTGTCATGACAATGACACTCGGCAAAGAGATATTCTTTGCCGAGTGTCATTGTCATGACACTCGGCAAAGAGTAATTCTTTGCCGAGTGTCATGACAATGACACTCGGCAAAGCCGAGGGTGACACACGGCAAAATGACCAAAAACTGGCTATTTTAATTGTTTACCGCACCCCACTCAAACAAGTCACAATATCACAGATATATCAACAAGTAATCACCACAAGTAATCACATATAGTCCACAATATATCACATATATCACCACAAGTCACAATATATCACATATATCACCACAAGTCACAATATATCACATATATCACCACACGTCACAATATATCACATATCACATATCACAAGTCACAATATATGACATATAGTCCATCATTCACCAAGTTGGCCACCCCGACTGATGTGATGAGTCACGAGGCACCTCATTGAAGCCGTAGATTGATTCTCGCACAAAGGAGAAGACATTGCATGTGTGAGACAAGATTTAAGGTAAAGCAAAGCACAAGCGAAAGCAATAAACATGGTAAGTAAAGAGCTCAAGGTAGAGAAGGCAAACTCACGGGAGTAGTTGCGGGAGGAGGTGGAGGAGGAATAGCTCGGTGGCGAGGTTGACCCATCCTCTCGCCAAGACTTTGCATCCACTGAAACATCTGCTCCATCCTCTGCCGCTCGGCCTCATTCCTCTGCCGATCGGCCTCCATCCTCGCCGCCATCTCCTCCCGTAGCATCTTCTCTTCTTCCAGCTGGGCCTACAATATTCCACCCCAATGTTACAATGCAAAGCAAAGGTATGTAAAAATTAATGAGCAGCGAATAAAAGCAGAAATAACACTGGAGTGCCTCCATCCGGATGTCTGGTGTCCGGCGTGGGCGTATGGCGGGCTTGAGCTCGTGCTCCTTGATCGAATCGGGAGAGAGTGGGAGTAGTGGCCGTGTCGAGTGTGTTGTCGCCAATCCAGTACCGCCCATGCTTCTTGCCTCCTCCCACCCTCATGACGACTTCTCCATCAAGATCCTGGGTGCTCGGATCGTACTCTGGCCCATAGACCGCCCTTGCCATCGATGTGTACTCACTGAGGCGGCTGTGGACGGTCGCATTGCTGTACACCGAGGGCGGGTCCTCCGGGTTGTAGTCGACGTCGGACGTCGCCTTGCCCTTGTGGGCCAAAGCCCATGCCTTGAACTGGGAGCAAGGCTGGCCACCATGTGACGACGACTGCGAAAAAAACAGCAAGATGATTAGAAATTATGTAGAATTGAGCGTTATAATAAAGAAATGAATTCGCGTACCCATGTAGCCGCGAATTGCCGAGGCTCTGATTGCCTTGATGGTGTGGTGCACTGGCATCATCAAACGCCGCTCCGACAAGCGCCAGCGTCTCCTCCCACTCGGCGGCGCACCACTTGTCCACCATCATGCTCAAAGATCGAGATCTTTGGCGCACCACCACGGAGGCACCTACACGTCATCAAGTATATGACATATAAGAAGATCAAATTAAGCGTACTTAATCTCGAAAAATCAGTATTAATGTTCTATATTTACCTGTATGTATTCTTCCCGTGTCAGCCTCATGTTTCTTGCTTGAGTTTTGTTGATCTTGAACCAAGGTAGGTAGCGTTGTATGTTACGATGGCACGACGCGTGCCTCGTAATGCATGTCCTTCACGAGTTTATAACAGCTTTGTGAGCCACACTAGCGACCTTGGCCTCATATCCTCCCGGCATCCAAGAAATCCGCATATAGACGCGATGTATCCATCATTATTTCAAGAATGTCCAATGAATGCGATGTATTGAGCAATGTAGTGCGAGGAAGACTTACCCACACGCCGTCACACCGCGCCGCCTTGTTGGCGAATACCGCCATCCCGTCCGTAAATCGGGAAGGCGACGAGTGCTCCCACGTGTAGGCGGCTCACGCCTCCGCCAAACTCAACGGGCCAGGAAGTGTAGCCTCGCACAAAGACCAGGATGCCATTGACATGGCGTTTGTGATCACTGCAGCCACAAGCGCCCAACCCCGCCCAAGTGATTAAGATAAATTATTAGTTTATATTATGATTTTCAACATATCAAATGAAAAAGTAGTGATAACATCTAAAGTTACTTACCTAGCCCAGTGGGTTGAATCGTGGCGTCTCTCACGAGGTATCGGTGCGCCTCGGGAGGGTCGAGGACCTCGCAACCGGACACCCGACGAACTGGAGGAAGCGGAACCCCCTGCCGCCTCCTCCTCCTCCTCCTCCTCCTCCTCCTCCCGCTCCTCCTCCCGCTCCTGCTCCTCCTCCTGCTCCCGCTCCCGCTCCTCCTCCTCCTCCCGCTCCCGCTCCCGCTCCTCCTCCCGCTCCCCCTCAAGAGTGCTCCTGCTCCTGCTCCTCCTGCTCCTCCTACTCCTGCTCCCCGACTGCTCAGCTGCATCGGGCCGTCTTTGGTAAAGCGACCTTACGTTCCTCATACCGCCCACCATCTTTGTTCAATCACCTGCAATTAAAAAGAGTAAACCAATAAGCACAGCTAAACAAGACCTACTTAGAAAGAGATGCAAAATAAACAAAACATAATTAGAAAATAACAAAGTATTACATGTATTAAAAATAATCAGAATGATCGGGATTATTTGGATCATAAGTCTCATCATCATGATCGACCATGTCCATATAATCAAGACTATTCGAAGGAGCAATGTTGTCATCACCTGTCATTGCGTAAATGTAATCGCTGAAGTAATTCTAAGTCCTTCACATTTTGAACCTCATCTCCAGCGTCCTCGTCAACAACCCTTTCATTGTCTACTTCCATTCCGATTGCTTCGGTTAAGTCTATCTCAAAACTCCCTTCTAGCCCCTCTTCTTGAAAGAACTCTCCGTCATATGTGTTTGGGTCAAAGTTGTAATCTTCATTGTTTGGGACAGGTAGTTTACCGTGTGGCGATACCTTGTACACAACATCCCAAGCCTTAAGACGGTCGTCTTTTGGCACGGTATGAGAGATAATAAACTTGCGTGGCTGTTGAGCCACAATATACACATCGTCTCTGGTAAGACGGATGATATCAATTTCGACTAGCCCAAGATTAGGGTCCGTCTCGTTACTTCGTGATCAAACCAATGGCATTTGAATATGACAGATTAAGAGGTTTGCAACCATGAAACGTGAGTTCAGTATATTTCTTCAATTCTTCCATAATACTCGACCCCATCAAGGCCGGCGTAAAAACTCCGGTATTTGTGGTTCTTGATTGGGCGACTCGCTCATGTCTTGTTGTGTGAAAGCGATATCCATTCACGCCATAACGGTAAATGAGCTTACCCTATAGGCACGACCATCGGCAACCTGTCTCAACTCGGCACTCATAGACGATCGGTTTGACCTCGCAAGCTCAAGCGAGATAGTTCGTTATATTATTCGCCGCACGAGCAACTTGTAATGTCAAACTATGTACGAGCTAAATTGGACAAGACCTTCATTTGAACCAAGAAATGAAATCGGACATTCCATTTCCGCACCTCGTCTAAGAAGGGTCTCGGCTTCTGCGAGGTAGGTTCCTTGATTCACGCGAATTGATGATGAAATTCCTGCACCAACGAAACAAGGGGTTGGATGCGAATAGTGACTACTCGAGAACAAGTTTGTTGACAACTTACCGCATGTACGGCTCCACTTGAAAGGTTGTTCAACACATATAGCATGATAGTGCGCCACTCTTCATGTTTCAAGGTCTTGGGGTCGATCACTTGCACTTCGAGTTGCCCTCGGAAAATGCCGAGGTTCGATTCATTTTCGCCAAAGATTGTAACGAGGGGTGGATTGTGCACGCTAGGAAGGTTGTCACCATAGTACGTTGTTGTGAAGTTTGACACCTCCTCCAAAATGTATGCCTCTGAACGGAAGCCTCAATTTTGCATTTATTTTTACATTTAGTTCGATGAACCTTTAGACATCTCTCAATTGATAGCACCAACGGCCTCAAGACGGCCCCCATTCGTGCCTCATACGGAGGTGCAAAATCAAATTTGATCGGATTGAAGAAGCGGGTGGAAAGATCTTCTCCAACTTACGGACCAACACAGTGCCATTCTTTCCAAGTCTGCAATCACGGTCCGAGATAACTCCTTGGCACAAAGTGGCGGAAGAAATTGCTCAACTCGCAAAGAATAGCCGGACATGCTCGGGGACATAGCCTCGAACCATCACGGAAGAAGCCGCTCAAGCCATATGTGGTAGTCATGACTCTTGAGCCCATTGATTCGCATAGTAGATAAGTTCACTCCCCTCCTCGATTATTGCATACCCATCGAGGAACATTAACGTTTGGAACCATTCTAGTACTTCCTCCTTTGGGGCTGGTCAAGACGAATTCGGCCTTAGGCTTTCTCCATGTCCTGCCGCCTATAGGAGGCTTCATTTCTTGCTTTGGTCTATCGCATAACGTTGCCAGATCCACTCTAGCCTTAATGTTGTCCTTTGTCTTATCAGGAATGTCCATGATTGTTGCCCAAAGTGCCTCGGCGACATTCTTTTCAGTGTGCATTACATCAATGTTATGTGGAAGAAGAAGGTCATCAAAATAGGGGAGCCTCAACAAGCCCGACTTATGAGTCCATGCATGTTGCTCACCATATCCCACAAAACCACCTTCTTGATTGACCTCGAGAGCATCTATCTGAGCACGAACCGCGGCACCGGTCATCATCTGCGGTGCAGGGTCTATAACTACGACACCTTTCGTAAAGTTCTTGATGTCTCGTCTGAATGCATGGTCAAGAGGGAGGAATTGTCGATGTTTGTCGAACGAAGAATACTTGCCACCCTTCAGCAACCAAATGAACTTCAGAGCTGCCTTGCATACTGGGCATGGGAACTTCCCGTGAACACACCAGCCGCAGAAAATCCCATACGCCGGGAAGTCATGCAGGGAGTAGTGGTACCAAACATGCATTTTGAAGTTTCTCTTTGTAGCTCGGTCGTATGTACATACCCCTTCCTCCCAAGCACGGACCAATTCATCAATCACAGGCTCCATGAACACACCCATATTATTCCCCGGGTGTTCAGGAATTATCAACGACAAGAATATGTTCTGTCGTTGGAAGAGGACGCCGGGGGGGAGATTGAGGGGGATAACGAACACGGGCCAACAAGTGTATGGGGCGGCCATCATTCCATAAGGATTGAACCCATCTGCTGCCGGTAACACGTACATTACGAGCCTCTATGACTTTCTCACGATGAATCACATCAAAGTGGGTCCATGCTTCACCATCGGATGGATGTACCAGCTTCTCAGGATTGTATCGACGTCCATTTTTGTGCCATGTCATCTGTTTCGCGGTTTCCTCGGTCATGTATAGCCGTTGGATCCTCGGTATGAACGGAAGGTACCGTAGGATTTTCACGGGATCGCAAGTCGCCTCTTCCGACCATCACGAGTCTACCTCCAGAACCTAGAGGATCCACACTTTGCACAGTACTTTGCTTCCGCGTGTTCTTTCCTAAATAGGATGCACCCCTTCGGACAAGCATGTATCTGCTCATATGGCATCTTAAGTGCACGAAGGAGTTTCTTTGACTCGTACATGCTCTTTGGCAGAATGTGACCCTCCGGAAGCATGCTGCCAAAAACTGTCAACATAGCATCGAAGGCGTCTCGACTCAAGCTAAACTGGGACTTCAAGGCCATTACGCGTCCAATGCCATCCAGTTGAGAAACCTTCGTCCGCCGTGAAGGGGTTTACGCGCGAGACAACATGTCGTAATACGCTTTGCGGTTGCCTCGCTCCTCCTCCCTACGTCCTTCAGCGAAGTGTGCTTCATGATAGTCATTTAACATGTCTCCTACCCCGCCATCAGCATCATAATCCTCGACGCGTGGTCTCACGACCTCCTCTCTCATACGATCGGATTCACCGTGGTAGATCCACCGGGTATAGTCTGCCGTAAATCCAAACTTGCAAAGATGTTTACCCATGACCTCCTTTGTTTGTCGACGCGTGTTTGCACATCTGCTGCAGGGACACCAAGTGGCACGCGCTCCTTTAACCTTGGCAAATGCTAGTTCCAAGAAAGCATCGGTCTTCTCAATCCATTCATCGGACAACGAACCCTGACTTGAGCGGCCCGTGTACATCCACTCACGGTCATCCATCCTCTAACATATCAGGGAGTAATATAAGAATCAAATGCATCTACACGATCTTTCTCCTATCTAATAGGTGAAGATAGGTCCTAATCCCACCCGAGGATGCGTAGATGAGGTTAGTTTCCATGCTCTACTCCTATCCGAGACAGAATTCCGGCAGCACCTCCCCGCTGTTCTCCAAATACACGTCCTGGCAGGGAGATTGTGTATCCGGAGAACAACAGGGAGATGCTGCCGAAACTCTGTCACGGATCGGAGTAGACCACGGAAACTAACCCCATCTACGCATCCTCGGGCTGTCCAAAAAACGTGGACAATTGAAACAGATTACGGTTATAGATATGCAAAGATCTGCATATTTCCAACCGTATCTCTTTCGAACGGGAGACGCCTAACTGGGTTACGTGATCTACGACCATGATACGGAAAGAGGGGTTATACCTAGGGTGGCGGTGGAGTCAGGCTAGCGGGGCCGTGGCGGGTCGGTGCAGTGGCGAGGCGACGCGGTGCAGGCAGACCCGCAGCGGCGAGGAAGGTGATCGGGGTCGCCGAGGTACTCCGGCGCCGCTCCGACTGGCTCTTCTCTCCAAAAAAAGAAACATAAAACTGTCAATACAAAATTTCGGCAGCACCTCCCCTGCACGGTGAGGTTTCCAAAACCTGCAAGAAAACCAACGGCACGATGGCCGACATGCACATGTGGAACTCTATCAAATAATAAGCACTCATCCGCCCAAATCCACAGGTTTGGGACTGCTCAGAGCTTGCCTCTGAGTGCGAACCTACATCTATCCTGGATCCACGCGCCCAGGCACGCTCGAGATCTGGCTCGAGTCCACCCAAATCACATATTTGGGACTGCTCAGGGTTCATTCCTGAGTACGCCCAGGATTTCGCTCCTGGGTACGCCAGATTTCAGGTGATTGATCTCCAAATTACATCAAAGCAGAACATTGAAGAATCGAGCTTCAGAAAATAGTTTTCTTTTACCCACCCTCTGGAAAATTGGCTTAGGCTTTAAATGTTGAGCTCCCAGTCGATGGAACAGCAACAACTTTTCCTACAAAGAATCTGTTTTACGCAACAATTCAAGATGTAAGGTGCTTGACTTGGTCGAGAAAAAGCAGAACAACTTGAACAGGGAACACAGCAATATCATTAGACTCAATGGTCGATTAGTTGGACATGGTGAAAAGGTAAGCATAGAACACTTGGTACGACTTTTCACAAGGGGAAAGCGACCAAAATAAAATGACACAAGGCATTTGATGATTGCTTATGATTTTGCATTTCAAAATTAATGGGCCAACCTATTAATTTCCCATTCCAAAGATTAAGAATTACTACTATTGTCAAAATTTGTGTCAAGAACCTACACGCATTTTCTTAAAATCACGTACTTTACTATCAAAATATGACAAAAGTAAGCCAACAATTGCAAATAGATAAAGTTGTAATTTCTGGATCAGGTTGCGGGATTGATTTTTTTAATATCTTTAACCTTTCATTAGGTAGTTAATTTTGACATGCCTCCAAATCATGCTGGGTATATTCACAGAATAGGACGAATAGGGAGAGCAAATAAGACTGGTGCATCCATATCACTTGTAAGTTCATTTTTTACATGGCTCTATCACATAACTTATTGTCAGAAATGGTTAAAATGTTTTCTAGACCTTAGATATTCTGTTATTTATTTCTTCTTCTTTTGGCATTCACCTTTTCAGTTTCGCTGAGGCTAATAATATTTTGAAGAGATTAAACGTATGTTGCAAGATCTTTGAAAAAAGACACAAACTACATTTCACCTTTCCCATTACTTACTTAAAACATTTGTCGAGTCTCTACGATATAGGGCTCGGTATGGAGTGTATTTATCGTGGATGATCTATACTTGATTCCTTTAGAACATATTCTCAATTGTTATTTCGTTTATCCATTCAATATGATGCTAGAATAGAGTGGGGCATTAAAATATAAGAAGTTAGGTATTGAACTCAGTATTCCTCTATTAAGTGGCGGGGTTGTAGGCCACTCCTCTCTCTATTTTGTTTTGCTTTGGCCCTCCTTAGCACGGTAAGGAAGTCCATTTGTTTTAATAATGCAATGTCTGCTGTGGCTTTTCTTTGTGAGAGGGTATTGATGGGTCAAGTTGTTGTGCTAATAAATAACTGAGCTCTGTTACGCAGTGAGCAGTTTGGTTTTATCTGCTCGAACTATATCTTAACCCTATTGGTGCTAATTTGCTAGTTGCTAGCACATTGGGTCCATTTTGCAAAATTATTTTAGCCATCGCCCATCTTTCAAGCGTGGTCTATGGTCACTTTGGATATATTTATGTGTTCTTTAAAAGCAATACTAATTTGGGTAGCTCATGTTAAATGACATTTCTTTTACAGGATGTTGCTAGGAGTGTGACAACCCGTGATATCAAGGAAGCACGTCGTCAAGACATAAAGAATGAAATCCTCAATTCGAGAAGTAAGAAAGTGTTTGGTCGTTAGGGATGTAGCTAAGTGTTTGGAAAATGCACATAGCATGAGGATAATTGAATCTCTTGAGAAAAGGAAAATGCACATAACCTTCTTTGGCGGGCGGGAGCGGTGCGGCAAGGAGGCGGCGAGGCGTGGCGTGCGGGCGGGAGAGGCGGCGGTGTGTACTGCTCGGGCTCAAATCATTTAAATCCATTCTAGAAAATCTTTTAAATCCTCTCTCTGAAACTAGCAATGCAAAAGTCTTGGGAAATATATGTATGGCGTTTCGATTTTAAGTATAGCACGCAAAGTCAGTACTATATGAGCTCATCTCTCACGCTTATTAGAATAAAAGAAAGACCAGTTCTACTTCTACGTAATGCATTAGTCAATGACCACGACAATTTCACGGACTAAACTCCTTTTTCAAAACATATAAGTACAAGTGCAACGCAAGAAGTATACAATATCCAGCTGTGCGTGCAAGTCCAATTAAAATTTCCAAGGCAAGGCCAATGCGATACCTCCTAGCTTAAGTCCATTTAAGAAGAGCATGCAATGTTGTTGGGCAGCGCACTAGATTCATGTGATGAATATAAATGCATTCATGTCTCTACGAAAAAGGCACCTTGTTCTTTATTTCGCTTATCCGTTAAAGCCCTCAATTGTACGTACTCCCAAATTAATGCGAAGTTTTCAAAGAGATCACTCACCTCTCTGGGCATCAAGGACTTGGGATGACCGCCAAGAAAGAAGGCAAACAGAAGGCACATCGGTTTTAGCATAAAGTCAAGCACAGTAGAACAAGGCCACAGCCTTTCCCATGGCAAGCCAAGGCCGTGCTAGGCACGCTAGCTAGAGTCTAGACTACTGAGAGAGAGCTGGACCAAATAAACACCGCACAATAATCGACCGAGAAGAGAGAAGGGCGCGGTCGGGAGCGGCATGGCGGCGGCTACTGCTCGGGCACGGCGCTGGCGGGAGCGCGGCGGCGGCGGCGGCCTGGCTCGGCGCCGCGGAGCGGCGGCGCGCAGCGGCGGCAAGCGCGGCGGAGCGGGCGGCGGCGATGGCGGCGGCGCGGGCGGAGCGGCGGCGCTGGCCGTGGCGCCGCTGGGCGGGTGTGCGGCGTGCGGCGTGTGTGCGGGCGGTTACCGGGCCGGGTTAAATCATTGGTATTTGCCGAGTGCCCCGATCCGCACTCGGCAAAGGGTCTTGCCGAGTGCGGATCGGGGCACTCGGCAAAGAGTATTTTTTTGAATTAAAAAATTTAAACTGATTTGCCGAGTGTCTTCCCTAAAACACTCGGCAAAGGGCTCCTTTGCCGAGTGTCATATTTTGACACTCGGCAAAGTAGCATCTTTACCGAGTGTCATTCTGTGACACTCGGTAAACCATATTTTTTTCCACTTTTGACCTCAAACTTTTACTGCGGTCCTCATACAATACACAGTACTCCATGTTCCAATGTGGCACATTTCTCAGACTTGTTCTAAATTTCTTTAATTTATTTCAATTAATTGAATTTTCTTGGATAATTCAAATTATAACTGCTAGTCATTCGAATAATGAAAAAAAATGAATGGAAAAATGATATTCATGTTATTTAGTATAATGTGAGGCCGTAACCAGGAACAGACCACCAATTTCGAACATCTTGTTCACGAAACATGACCACGAACTTGCGGTCGAGTTGTTTTTAAATTGTATAAAAAGCAAACGAAGTCCGAAAATCATGAAACTTGTCAAGATGTAATGATATCATATGTGGAGCTGTGATAAAAATTTGAGAAGGTTTTGTGCAAGTTGTCACGTACGATGCTTGCAAACCGAAGAATCTCCGAAGAAGTTGTCACGTATTCTTCTGTTTTTCTTCGGTTTGCAAGCATCGTACGTGACAACTTGCACAAAACCTTCTCAAATTTTTATCACAGCTCCACATATGATATCATTACATCTTGACAAGTTTCATGATTTTTGACTTCGCTTGCTTTTATACAATTTAAAAACAACTCGACCGCAAGTTCGTGGTCATGTTTCGTGAACAAGATGTTCGAAATTGGTGGTCTGTTCCTGGTTACGGCCTCACATTATACTAAATAACATGAATATCATTTTTCCATTCATTTTTTTTCATTATTCGAATGACTAGCAGTTATAATTTGAATTATCCAAGAAAATTCAATTAATTGAAATAAATTAAAGAAATTTAGAACAAGTCTGAGAAATGTGCCACATTGGAACATGGAGTACCAGGTATTGTATGAGGACCGCAGTAAAAGTTTGGAGGTCAAAAGTGGAAAAAATATGGTTTACCGAAGTGTCGCGAGTAATGACACTCGTGAAAGATGCTACTTTGCCGAGTGTCAAAATATGACACTCGGCAAAAGGAGCCTTTGTCGAGTGTCACAATAGGACACTCGCAAAGGAGAATATTTGCCGAGTGTCAACATCTGACACTCGGCAAAGTGGCCTCTTTGCCGAGTGTCATATGTTGACACTCGGCAAATATTCTCCTTTGCCGAGTGTCCTATTGTGACACTCGGCAAAGGGTTAACGGCAAATATGCCGGCGTTAACGGAGGTGTCTTTTGCCGAGTGTGCTGGTTTGCCGAGTGCCCGACACTCGGCAAACCAGTCTTTGCCGAGTGTAATTTTGTGCCGAGTGCTCGACACTCGGCAAACCATGTATGTGCCGAGTGCCATATGTTTGCCGAGTTTTTTCTATATGGCACTCGGCAAATAGCCTCATTGCCGAGTGCCCGACAAAAAAAACTCGGCAAAGTATGGGACACTCGGCAAAGAACCCGTCTCCGGTAGTGACCGCAAGCCGCTGATGCGTCCTCCGTCGTCTCCGTGACGCTGCAGCTCCCGGTCGCCCGCGTCCTCGGCGTCGTTGGGTCACCACAGCTGCTCCTGGCCATGGAGCTGCTGTTGCGCTGCTTGCTCCCGGCGCCGCTGCCTGCGGCCAGCTCGCCGAGCTGCTGCACTGCTCTGTGCCCGGCTGCTCTCCAAGCCGCTGCTTGCTGCTCCTAGCTCCTGCTGCCAGCTGCTCTACCGAGCTACTGCTAGCTGCATGCACCCAACGCCGCCGCCTACTACTGCCGAGCAACATCCCTGCTGCACTGCTGCTACTACTAGCCTGCATGAGCTGCAGACATAGCATACATACACGCACATGCACAGGACAGAAGGCATGCATGCATGCTGCACTGCATGCTCTGGAGCCGCCGACTGCTTTGCTTTGCTCCTGTGCAGCACCGTGTTCTTCCCCTTCCTCTTTTCCAAAGCGCTCAAACGCTCATGCATGCGAGAAATACTTGGATGAACGGAAAGCTAAAGTGGTGAGGATTGCAATGATTGATAGTGAGGTGATGTGGGTAAAGGAGGCAGATGGCGTGAGATGCAATGAGGAAAAGGTGCTGCTTTGGCTGGGAAGGAATGGCCATGATGATTCAGTTGGGTTGGGGGTTGATGGGACAATAGAGAAAAGGGCAATGGCCGGCAGTGGGTGCAGTAGGGGTGGCTTGGGCTGGACAAGAAATGGCATGGAATGGGCTGGTTTTGGCTGGTAACAAATTTATGAATGAACAATAATTCCAGATTTTACAAAATGATTGAGGGTGTTCAGGTAATTTTTAGATATAGTTTCTTAGCTCCAAAAATTACAAAATTTTTAGGGAAGGTTCCTGACATAATGCAGATGCTCAGGTAAAAATTTCAGGAATTTATCCAATGTGTGATGCTCTCTAAAAATCTATAAATTTTTTGCTTGTTTGGGAGATGAATAGCAGTATAGTTTTTCTTCTCTCTTTCTTTTAGGTCGCCCAAACGACCTTGCATGTGTAAACTAACTAAAGAAACAGAAAGCCTTCGAGACAACGATCGCAACGTTATAACATGCGTTGCATAATTTTTTTGTTTTTGGTGGTGATTGCGAGGAGAGAAGTTGGAAAAATAAAGAATGGACATGCTCGTGTTTTATCTGCTAGTTCTTTGCTCCTTTTTGCGAATTCGCTCAAACTGCCATGCATGCGAAAATAAATTGCAGAATTGGATTGCTCATGCGATGACGATCATCGTGGTATGACATACATGACTTAATTTTGAATTTTTAGCTGAGATTTGAAGGAGAGAAGTGACATGAGTTGACAGGGTCAGAAAATGGAAGAGATGATCGGAAAAGAAGGGACACGCGATCGTTTCGCCCGTGGTCGATCGAATTGGAAAATGAGAATGGTGATACTAATGTATGCATCATGATTTTTGAAGTGCATGCGGAAACAAGAAACAAAATATTTAATTTAATTGCAGTCTCTCAAACAATTTGATTTGACTTTAAATGCAACCTTTTAATTAATTTAATTTGATTTTAGAAGCAATGTTTTTACTTAAACACGGGAAAATTTTAAAACACTGCCAAATATTTATTAGATCGCCTAATTAAATATTAACATCCGATCCTAAAAATCGGGCTGTTACAGGTTTTTCCCGTGGTATCGAAGATTTATCGATCTTCACTAGTCCACGTTGTGGAAGCTTGACCCAATCAAGTCGGCTCCACAAATTAAGCCTTCCTCGATTTCACTTGTGGTTGTTCTTCCTCCTCCGAGTTGGTGAACACCGAACCAATCACAATCGGCGCTAGGCCTCTTCACAATCTTCTGGAAGAGATCACCGCGTAAACTCTAGCTAAGCCGTCTATGTGTTAACAAACACCAAGAGTAATAGACATTGACCTTCGCTTGCCGGCACTCAAGTGCTATGGATCCAACTAGAATGAATGCACTTGATTTTGCTCAACAACCTCACAAAAGATGCAACAAGAGAGAATGAGGTGTGAAATGAATGCTCTAAGCTCAAGAGTGTTTAATGAGTGCTCAACAACCTGTCCTAGAGCTGGTGGGGATGTATTTATACACTCCATAACCAAATACGACAGTTGGAGGAAGAAATCAAAAATTTTAAAGATAATCGGTACCGCCATGTAATGGCCGGTACTACCGCACCTCCAGTGTCAGCACAGTAACGGCTATAACAGAGGTATTAAATGCGTTTGACATAGTCGTTGAGAATTTGGTGCAGTACTACCGCCAACTATCATGCGGTAGTTCCGATTTTTGGTAGTTCTGCAATTAACTTGTGGTACTACCGTTCTTCGTTGAAGCACAAATGCACCCCTTCTAGAAAAAATGTGCCGCGCTATTTTTCAAAGGTACTGCAGAGCGGTAGTTATGCGAAAACAATGGCGGTAGTTCCGCTCTTGCAAATGGGCAAAATGACTCAAAAATGCATCGTTCTCGAAAAAAACGTTCCGCCCAAAAACAGTACTTCTGATGTGCGGTAATTCCACATTGACAATACCGGTACTACCGCATAGCTAGAAAATTAAGGAAATCCAAAAGGGTGTCTCTCTGAAAAAAACGCGCCGTCACATTTTCGGCACAACCGGAATGCGGTAGTTCCGCAGTTAACACGCCAGTACTGTCGATTTTGCATAGAGAGCATGTTTGAATTTTTGAAACAAGTTTTGAGTGCATGCATGATCCTAGATTAATCCAAAAGCACAAAGAAATGCTTTCAAGCTACTAGTTGTGATCACTCTTAATGGTACGATATTTATCCTAAAACCCGGTCTTCCAACATTCTCCTAAGACTAGTAAAATTCAAAAGGGGTCCTAGACTATTTTATACATTGCCTTTGAAACAAATCCATCCTCATGATATCCTTTAGCATGCATCTCCATGTTATTGATAATAGTTGTAAATATGCCCTAGAGGCAATCATAGAGATGATGATATTTCATTATGTTCATGATTTTGATAACATGTTATCGTGTTCCTTGAATGAATCATCAGATATAGATCAATAAGTATGTGACTTGTTGGTAGAACTCTTTAACTTATATGATATCATTCTAAATGTATCCCTAGTCGGATAACACTGGTCGGAACACCAGTCTCTCTATGACTAGCACATGTATTGATTGATGGCCATGTTTCACCGGTCATGGATATGGGGATATCGAATCAATAATGTGAGTACACGTTAGAGAACATGGGATTGGATAGACTCATCATTGAGACACTATTGAGATTGTTATGAATCTATGGTGATGTATAATCCTTAGACCTGAGATCAGCATGGTTCCCTACACGTGTAATAGCACTCTTAGGCGTTGCCAAACGCTACTTGTAACTAGGTAGTTACAAAGGTAGCTTTCGGGTATGATATGAAACATGCGGAGGGACGTGATTGGTCGAGATGGGATTTGCTCCTCCTAACATAACAGGAGAGATGTCTCTGGGCTCCTCGTGGTGATCGGATAAAGAAAGTGCATGGCCATGCCACTAGTGGTCGAAGTGTCGACCACATGAAGTTATCCGACACTCGATCGAGAAAGTATTGAACAGTCCATGAATGACACAAGATCTCACCTGGAGTTCAACCAGACATCGTGAGGAAAAGGGAGAATGCATGAGTAGGTCGCTTAGTTCGAGCAGTTACGGACTAGTCGTATGGAGATATGTGTTGGTCGTAGACTGGTCGAACGTAATCACAGAATGGTAAGAACCTGGTTGTAAGGAGTTACGAACAGATCGTGACCAAATACAACCTGGTCGTATAGAGGTACAAACTAGTCGTATGTGATGAGGACCTGGTCATAAATCATATTACATCAAGGTTCGTCTGATATATTCTATATGTATTTGGGAATCGTTATATGCTGCTAGGTACCGCTAACGACTAGTTATCGGAAAAGAGTTTCCGAGTCATAACGATTACACATGAACCTGTAGGGTTGCACACTTAAAGGGCTAGGATTTGAATTGGATGTTGATCTGAATTCATATAGGCCACGAGTTCCTAATGGGCCTCAAGGTCAAGATCCATCATGGATGCCTATATAAAGAGGGGCGGTGGCATGGGGTGAAGGAAGATGATGATCTTTGGAAGAAATCCTGAAACCCTAATAGCCACGCCTTCTCAACCACGCTACCGGTGCTAGCACTCCAGCGCATGGTGATCCTGCCCCGTACGTGTGGATACCTCAGAGGTGTTGTTGCGAAGCATCATCACTAGAACTATCCGCAAATCGTGATGATCACCAGAGTCGGAGGAGAAGTCACGCGGCGAGTATGACCACTCGGACGAGCACACGCGCGGCGAGTACGACTACTCGAAGGAGGAGACGAGTCGTGAGTACGACTACGACTACGTCAACACGCTACAATGACTCTACTTCTGCTACGAGTCGGCGCGTCTAGCGGTAATCTCGTGATCTATTACTAGCGGAAGTTCCTTGGTTGCGCGGTAAATTTTTGTTTGTGCTATCGTAGCCTTACCCGTAACCCTTCAGTGGTATCAGAGTCATGACGTCTAGTTTTAGATTCGGATTGGACACATATTGGGATATGTGGAAGTTATAGATGTGATCTATCTCTGTTTTGGCGGTGGTCGATATGATCGTCCATGTGCATTGGTGGTAAGATGGGTTTTTATTCGTTATTCCATAATCGTGCTTGCATGGTCGTATCACGACTTGCCTCAACCGGTCGGTTTCCACCATCGGGGCACACAGTGATCGTAAATCCATTAGAGCACGCGAAGATCAATGTGGTTGATCGAATCGGAGTTGCGATCGATAAGTACCAGATATATTATTGCGCTTGTGCACGATCACATTGCATGATACTCCTACCATTCAGAATTCCGCCATCGGAGTATACCGCAGTGTGTGGTCGTATCAAGGCGATGCTCAAATCGGTTCGGAATAGGGTTAATATGATTAATCTGATGATTTCCAAGGCTCGGTTATGTGAATAAGATTCATGTTCTAGGAAAAGTTTTGAGCGCATTGCCCCTTTGAAACCCGCCCGCTAACCGGCTAAGATGGACGCTGGTCTTGGGTATTCGACCGCGTTTTTTGTATAGTGTGTGTTCTTGTTGCCCGATAGAATGCTATTCCATGCCTAACTCATTGTTGCATGGATTGATGTGAATAGTATGACCCATGATGTATGAGATGCATGCATGTGTGTAATGTTCATGACCTGCGTGTCATGTTTATTGCAGCCTAGGGCTGTCTATATTTGTATAACGGTCTGCATGTCGACTTGTGGTGCTCATTCACTCCTTGTATTTTTATCACTAGTGCTGTTAGGAGTAATGGCTTAGTGGGAGTACTTGGAGGTTTTGGCAACTTGGAGACATGACGAATAGGATGCTTGGCGATAGATATCACCATAAGGAAGGGTCATACTATATCACATTGCAATTTGATTGTCTATGAATGCCCTTATATTCCTGTTTATTTTCTTTCTATGCATGCTATTTAATTGCTTGATATGCTTTTAACATGGTAGAAGTAAAATTCCCTCAGATAATATTAAGTTAAATTGATGCCCTCCCAATTAGCTGAACCATCCATAGCCTTGTATTTTAATGGTAGGTTTTGCTAAAGCAGAGTGCCATTAATATTCCTTGACTAGATGGGTTTGTGTCAGACACTTACACGCAAGCGTTGGTTTAACTTGACAAGGTCATCATAACGGTTATGAACTTTGGGGCATAGGGTTGGGTGCCGGAGCATAGAGATGCTGCCCAACAACAAGAGTCATATGGAGATATGATTAGCAAATGGTTGCTTACCAAATTCACTGATCTTCTAGTAGTGATGCCAAAGCTCACTAGTAGATTAACTGATTATGTGTCTTGAATCACTAAATGTCATTAGAGGGATATGGTATTTAGTGGGAGTATCTTCGTTAAATTGTTTAATAGAAGTTACTTTTCTTGAACATATATATTAGTTTTGCATATTTTATGTTGTAGATCATGGCACCAACTGCTGTACCTACATCCAGTTTTGCTTTATGTTCGATACTTGATAAGGAAAAACTAAATGGAACAAATTTTGTAGATTGGTCCCGCAACCTGAGAATTGTTCTTAGGCAAGATAAAAAGGAACATGTTCTAGAGGAACCAATTCCTGATGTGCCTGCTGAGAATGCTGCTACTGCTATTAAAACAGCCTATAAAAAGGCTTGTGATGAGTGCCTTGATATTAGCTGTCTCATGCTTGTCGCCATGAACTCAAACCTTCGAAGGCTTTGAGAATATTGAGGCATACGATATGATCATGGCGCTCAAAGGTATGTTTGAGACACAAGTAAGGATTGAGAGATATGAGATCTCAAAGAAATTGTTTGAGAGTAAGCTAGCTGAGGGTAGTCTAGTGAGCCCACATGTGATCAAGATGGTTGGTTACACAAAGAGTTTGGAAAAACTTAGTTTTCCACTTAGTCAAGAGTTGGCGACATATTTGATTCTTGCTTCGCTTCCTGCAAGCTATGGGCAGTTCATTATGACTTTCCATATGAATGGCTTAGACAAGAATCTCACCGAACTGCATATGATGCTTAAGACTGCAGATGACAGCATTAAGAAAAGCAACAGTCATGTGATGATTGTGCAAAAGAGTACAAGCTTCAAGAAGAAGGCTAAGACTTGGGTCAAAGGTAAGGGCAAGATTTCGGATGAGATCCAAGCTATCAAGCCTAAACCCAAGACCAAATCCGGCTCGACTCAAGAGAATGAATGCTTTTACTGCAAGGAGACATGCCACTAGAAGAGGAACTGCAAGAAATACCTGGCTGATCTTAAAAAAGAATGGTGGGACTAAATCTTCCACTTCAGGTATTAATGTTATAGATATTTTTCTTGTTGATTCTTATGTTAACTCGTGGGTATTTGATACCGGATCGATTGCTCATATTTGCAATTCGATTCAGAGTCTCATAAGGAGTAGGAGAATAACAAGGGGCGAGATGGATCTTTGCGTCGGGAATAAAGCAAGAGTTGCTGCATTAGCCGTCGGGACTTTGTCATTACTTTTGCCTTCATGATTTATTATGGAACTAAATAATTGTTATTACGTTCCAGCCATAAGTAGAAATATCATCTCAGCATCATGTTTGATGGCAGAGGGTTATAAATTCATTATAGAGAACAATGGTTGTTCTATAATTTTGAATGAAATATTTTATGGCTATGCTCTCGTTTTGAACGAGTTGTTTATTTTAAACCTTGATGATGCACCCATCTATAATGTTAATGCAAAGAGGTTCGGCCTAATGATATGAATTCCACTTTTATTTGGCATTGTTGTTTGGGTCACATAAGTGAGAAGAGCATGAAAAGGCTCCATGATGATGGAATTCTAAACTTATTTGATTTGGAATCATTTGAAACGTGCGAATGTTGCCTGATCGGAAAGATGACCAAGACTCCTTTCACTGGTTGGAATGAAAGGGCGTCCGACTTATTGACACTCATACATACTGATGTGTGTGGACCAATGAGCACGACAGTTAGAGGTGGTTTTCAGTACTTCATTACTTTCACCGATGACTTTAGTAGATATGGATATATCTATTTAATGAGGCGCAAGTTGGAATCCTTTAAAAAGTTCAAGGAGTTCCAGAATGAGGTACATAATCAACTTGGCAAGACAATCAAGTCCTTACGATCTGATCGTGGAGGTGAATTTTTGAGCCATGAATTTGGTGATCACTTGAAACAATGTGTAATTGTTCCACAGTTTACACCACCGAGTACTCCACAGTGGGATGGGGTGTCCGAGCGGCGTAATCGGACCTTGTTGGACATGGTTCGATCAATGATGAGCCAATCAGATCGACCATTGTATTTTTGGGGTTACGCTCTAGAAACTGCGGCTTTTACTTTGAATAGGGTACCATCTAAATCAATAGATAGGACACCATATGAGATATGGACTGGGAAGATTCCTAGTTTGTCTTTTCTATAGATTTGGGGATGTGATGTCTATGTTAAACGTTTGACGTATGACAAACTCACACCCAAGTTAGATAAATGCTTCTTCATAGGATATCATAGGGAAACCAAAGTATATTATTTCTACAATCAAGACGAAGGCAAAGTTTTTGTTGCCCGAAATGGTGTCTTTTTGGAGAAAGAATTTCTTTCAAAAGGAGTTAGTAGGAGAAAGATGCAACTCGAAGAAGTTCGGGAAACATCAAAAAGTGTTTCAACTCCTACCGAACCTCTACAGGATGAACAAAGTGTTGTTGAACCTGTAGATGAGGCATCAGCCCCACGTAGATCTAAAAGGCCACGTCAATTGCCTATAAGGTATGGGCATGATGTATTATTGTTGAATAATAATGAGCCTAAAACTTATAAGAAAGCAATGATGGACCCAGACTCTGAGAAATGGCTTGGAGCCATGAAGTCCGAGATAGACTCCATGAGTGTCAATCAGGTTTGGAACCTGGTCGATCGACATGATGGTGTTAAAACCATTGAGTGTAAATGGATCTATAAGAAAAAGATTGATATGGATGGAAATGTTTACATTTATAAAGCTCGACTTGTCGCAAAAGGGTTTCAACAAGTTCAAGGAGTTGACTACGATGAGACTTTCTCACCAGTAGCGATGCTTAAATCTATTCGGATCATTCTAGCTATTGCTGCATATTTCAACTATGAGATATGACAGATGGATGTCAAAATGACTTTTTTTTAATGGAAACCTAAGTGAGGATGTGTCCATGACACAACCTGAAGGTTTTGTTGATCCAAAGAATGCTAGTAAAGTGTGCAAACTTCAGAAATTCATTTATGGGCTGAAGCAAGCATCTCGGAGTTGGAACTTGTGTTTTGATGAGGAAATCAAAAGGTTTGGTTTCGTCAAAAATAAAGAACCTTGTGTTTACACGAAGGTTAGTGGGAGCACACTTGTAATCCTAATCTTATATGTGGATGATATATTATTGATTGGGAATAACATTACTATGCTGGAATCCGTTAAGGTATCATTGAAAAATAATTTTTCTATGAAAGACCTAGGAGAGGCAGCATATATCTTGGGAATAAAGATCTATAGAGATAGATCAAGAATGCTAATTAGATTATGCCAAAGTACTTATATTGACAAGGTGTTGAATCGGTTCAACATGCATGATGCCAGGAAAGGGTTCTTGCCTATGGCACATGGCATAAGTCTTAGCAAGAGTCAGTGTCCTTCGACCACTGATGAGCGAGACCATATGAATAATATTCTATATGCTTCGACCATTGGATCTATTATGTATGTCATGATTTGTACCCGACCAGATTTATCATATGATCTAAGTGTCACGAGCAGATACCAGGCTGATCCCGGTGAAGGTCACTGGACAGCTGTGAAAAATATTTTTAAGTACTTGAGAAGAACTAAGGATGTGTTCCTAGTTTATGGCGGTGATGAAGAGCTCGTTGTAAAGGGTTACACCGACGTAAGTTTCCAAACCGACAAAGATGATTATCGTTTGCAATCTGGTTTTGTATTCATTTTGAATAGAGGAGCAGTGAGCTGGAAGAGTTCCAAGCAAGAAATAGTTGCTGATTCTACGACAGAGGCCGAGTACATTGCGGCTTCTGAAGCTGCAAAAGAAGGTGGATAAAGAATTTCATTACTGAGTTGGTTGTAGTTCCGAGTGCCTTGAGCCCAATGGATCTCTATTGTGACAATAATGGAGCCATTGCGTAGGCTAAGGAGCCTGGATCCCATCAGAAGTCCAAACATATACTCAGGCGCTATCATCTCATTCGCGAACTGGTCGATAGAGGAGATTTTAAGATATGCAAAATTCATACGGATTCAAATGTTGTTGATCCATTGACTAAGCCTCTCCCGCAGCAAAAGCATGAGATACACACAAAAGCTATCGGTATTAGATACTTAAATGATTGACTATAGTGCAAGTGGGAGACTGTTGGAAATATGCCCTAGAGGCAATCATAGAGATGATGATATTTTATTATGTTCATGATTTTGATGATATGTTATCGTGTTCCTTGAATGAATCATCATTTATAGATCAATAAGTATGTGACTTGTTGGTGGAACTCTTTAACTTATATGATGTCGTTCTAAATGTATCCCTAGTCGGATGACACTGGTCGAAACACCAGTGACTCTATGACTAGCACATGTATTGATTGATGTCCACGTTTCACCGGTCATGGATATGGGGATATCGAATCAATAATGTGAGCACATGTTAGAGAACATGGCGTTGGATAGACCCATCATTGAGACACTATTGAGATTGTTATGAATCTATGTGTCATTAGTTGGTCTCAAGTAATGGTGATGTATAATTCTTAGACCTGAGATCAGCATGGTTCCCTACATGTGTAATGGCACTCTTAGGGGTTGACAAACGCTACTCGTAACTGGGTAGTTACAAATGTAGCTTTCGGGTATGCTATGAAACATGCGGAGGGATGTGACTGGTCGAGATGGGATTTGCCCCTCCTAACATAACAGGAGAGATGTCTCTGGGCCCCTCGTGGTGATCGGATAAAGAAAGTGCATGGTTGTAATACCCCAAAAGTAAATCGGCGTATTAGAAGAAGTCTCGGGAGAGGGAGCTAATCGGAAAATCTGAATTTCCTTTTTGGTCGGGGGGGTTTTTAGCTTTTCTCTGGCAACTTGGGCTTGGGCCGCCGCCAGGTGGGAGGCCCATTAGGGTGGCCGGCCAAGGGGGGAGGGTTTGCTCCCCCAAAACCCTATAGACTCCCTCCCACTCTCCCTCTCCCTCCCCCTCCCCCTCCCCTCCCCTTTCCCCCACTTGGAGCCGCCACCCTCCTCCCTGCTGTGCGCCACCTTCTCCTTCCCCCTACGCCAGATTTGTTCATCAGATTTGAGTAAGTTCGGTATGTTTTCTGATCTGTCCACCTGATAGAAAGTTGTAGCCCTTTATCTTAGCTTTCTTTAGGCACCGAGATCATCTGATTTGGAGTTACGGGTTAGGAGATATGGCCATTTTCGTGCGACTATTCAGGAGAGCTAATGGAATTTAGCAGTTTTCTTGTCTGGCCATTATGAATTATTTAGAGGCCAAATAAAAACGTCTACCCAAAATGAATGTTGTAGATAATTTAGTAAGATTTCCAAGTTGATAAGGAACACAATTTTTAGAGTTGTAAATCAAAAGTTATGGAATTTTAACCGCGCGCTATTCTGTCTGTCTGAGATCTATGGACTGTCAGTTTGTTCCTCGGTTTTGATGTAGATAGAGTCCGATTCAGAACTTCCACCCAACTAGGTTATTGTAGAAATTTAAATAATATTTCCAATTTGATAAAGATCACCTCCATTGGATCATTATATTGAAATTTACATCAATTTCTTTACTGCTGTTATGCAATCTGGACAAATGTCTATCAGTTGTTTTCAACTGTTGTTTAGGCCACTGGTTTGGCCGAATCAAAGAACCCCACCAACTAGAGTTTCGTAGACTAATACGTTAAGAGTATTTGAGCACTAGTTTAAAGTCATTATGATTCACAGATATTTAATTATGATTTTTCTCGTACTGCTAATCAGAAGGGCTGAAATTGGGCTGATTAGTTAATTCGTCATTTTGAGTCTTTGGTTTTGTTGGGGAGATAGAGGGTTTTGGTAAGACACTTGTAGCCACGTCATGTCTTATTATTCTTATTTTGAATAAATATTTGTGTAGTCGGTGGGGCAGTGTGTAACACCCCAGCCCAACACTGAGCCTAGAATGCCACCACACTACTCTCTAAACTAATAATTATCGACACACTATAACAATACAGCCAGAAAACAACAATAAACATATCCATGGATCACAAAAGAAACATGCATAATTATGGTTCAAACGATAATAAATAATCAAGTGGAATAAAACCAGGTAAACAGTCCAAAATAGCATCAACCAATGAATCCAAATTAATAAAGCAAATAGTCTAGTCCAAACGTTGTCCTAAACTTTATTCAATCTCTAACATGTCCAAGAGTAATCCAATTCTGAATGAAAAGATTATGAAGATAAATGATCATATGTTGTCCATGTGCTCTACTCGCTCTCAGTTACGGCATCCTCGAAGATCACCTAAAGACAACAATAGAGCAAGGGTGAGTCCACGACTCAGCAAACACATCCATAAACAACGAACAATAATCAATCAACAGCATTCAATAACTTCATTATCGTTACAGGTACTTTCATTAATATTCTCATGCAGTTATCTTCTCTTTAATTCACATCCATTAATCTCATGTATCAATGCAAGTCTATTCTACATGTCCACATGCACTTCTTTCGCGTATACCGGTATAGCATGAGTGAATGCTCGCGACAACATTCACTCTCAAGCCCGTTCCTCCATAAGGATCGGGGACCTCCTCCACTCCCGTGGAGTTGTGATCATTCCTGATCACCTGCTCATATGCAAAGATGCTTATGAATGCAAACATGCAAACTCCATCATAAACATCATATCCAACTTTTCATCATGTTTATCAACAAAGATATAACCATGTCATTCCATTGTTTGCAATTAAATAAAATAAAAGCACAACAATAATGGTAATAGAAGATAAAGAAAACAGTGATCGATCATTGATCGCTGTCTACCATGCACTTGCCTTTACTAGTTGCGACGCACGATTTGGCTAGCAGATGGCAACAAGCACGACGCCTCTCCTACATTAAATATACAAATTTCAATACAAGCTACAGCATCATAAGAACAACAATCAATCGACATCGCTCCTACACGTCCCCAAATATACCACGTTACTCCGGTACCGAAAAGTTACCCATAGCTGACTTATTACTAAAACGAACGTAACTTTTGACTCGAAAATCCGATCACCACAAACCACCCCATTATGGATTCTTCATAAAATTATCAACATTTTCTTAGATTACGAAGACTTCTAATTAAATCATCTAACCCTCCGTTTTTAGCCCAGAAAACCGATCTGTCCGCTTCGGAACAGCAGTCTTACTAAATTCATAACTTTTGTTTTATCCAACCAAAATGCGTGTTCTCAGATTCTACAGAATAGTTGGACAATTATCTACAACTTTCATGTAGATCAAAAACTCTAATTAGTCTATCTACTATTTTTAATACCCGATCTACCAAAACAGCGCCGAAAGACGACAACCGTAAAGACAGCAGCCTTCCGAAAATCATAACTCGAATTCTACTTGTCCGATTGACGTGATAAAATATGCTATAGAAAGATATCGAAATTATCTACAATTAACTAGTAGATGACATTTCCAAAATTCGCGATTAAGGTACCCGAATAAATCGTTCAACGGACAGCAGGTTAAACAAACTCATTAATCGGCCTCTCTATTAGAAAATTATAAAACCTCACTAATTAATCTAGATTATAATCTCTAATACTTACTCGGGAATTGTGATGACGCCTCAAGCGCATGCATGCATCACAGGAAATTCAGCAGAAGAAATAAGAAGAACGCACAAGCAATAAGACAAAGAAGAAGAAGACAAAGAACAGAGCACAAAGAGTCAAAAGAAGGAGGATCAAGCCCGCGACCACGCGCGCAGCGACTTCGGCTTGGCGCAGCAATAAGGCAAGCGACTCGGCGACGCGGCGCGCGAGCAGCAAGAGCCACGCAGCGGTCTCGGCAAAGCAGCAATCCACGCACAGAGGGCACTCGGCAGCAGCCCACGCGACAGGATCGGCAAAGAAGCCCACAGAGAAAAGAATTGGTTGGCGGCGGCGGCTTGGAAAGAAAAAAAAGAAAAAGGCTAGGGTTTCTAGAGTTCCCAAGATCTATTTATATAGCTCTTAAAAAAATTCTGAAATTCTATTTTTTTGTGTGTACTATTTTATTTAATTGCACACCGGCCCTTAAAGACGTTATTAGTTATTTATTTAATTATTTCAGAATATTACATTCTACCCCCCTTAACGGAATTCGACCCCGAATTCTACTCGCCGTGCTACTCAAATAAAAACTACACTGCTGAAATTAAACAACAAAATAACACATACCCGACGTGAACAACTCCGGATAAAGCTCGCGCATGCGAGACTCCAACTCCCAAGTCGCCTCTCTCTCGGTGATCGCCCACAAGACCTTGACGATACCAACGTCTTGTGCTCAAAGACTCGCTCCGACCTCTCGAGATCGCGCACGGACGCGACTCAACTGTGAGATCTTGCTCAATAGTCACGGCTCTAATGAAATCTTATGCTCGATCTCTCAAAACTTTCTCAAGATCGAGGCGTGAAACACATTATGAACTCCACGCATGGACTCAGGCAGTCCAGCGGTAAGCTAACTTCCCAATTCTTGCAATAACCGAACGGTCCAACGTACTCGGGCTAAGCTTCCCTTTGGTACCGAACCGAACAATACCTCTAGTGGGAGACACTCTCAAGAGCACTGGTCACCCACCGCAAACTCCAAGTCACGCCTCAAATCAAGATAACTTTTCTCTCGCTCTGAGTCGCTAATGATTCGCCTCACCATGGCCACACGCTCAACGGTCTTCAATCGGTCCGACCCAAATCGCCTTCTCTCCAACTGCATCCCAACAAAGTGGCGATCTGCACTTCCGCCCATAGAGAACCTCGAATGGCGCGGCTCTAATACTGGAATGGTAACTATTATTATAAGCAAACTCTGCAAGTGGCAACTGGTCCTCCCAACTACCCTTCCAAGATAGAACACAAGATCGCAACATGTCCTCCAAAGTCTGAATAGTACGCTCTGACTGCCCATCTGTCTGTGGGTGAAACGCTGTACTAAGGCGGAGCTGTGTGCCCAATGCACTCTGCAGACTCTCCCAGAACTTGGAGACAAACTTCGCATCCCTGTCAGAAATAATGGTCTTTGGCACGCCATGCAGTCTTACTATTTCACGCACATAAATAGGAGCTAGATCACTTGCTGAATTTGTCGTGCGAATAGGAATGAAGTGCGCAGATTTGCTGAATCGATCCACCACTACCCAAACTGCATCCTTCCCTCGCGGCGAACGAGGCAACGCCACCACAAAGTCTATAGAGATATCATCCCAAGGCCACTGGGGTACCTCCAAAGGCTGCAATAACCCTGCAGGACGCTTGTGTTCAGCTTTCACTTGCTGACAAACACCGCAAGAAGCCACATAATTAGCAATATCCACCTTCATTCTTTTCCACCAAAATTCGCTTTCAGATCTCGATACATCTTAGTCTCACCAGATGAGCGAGGTAATGAGTACGATGTGCCTCCCTCAAGATATCATCTTTGACCTCCGCCTTTTGCGGTACGCAAAGACGTCCTTTAAACCTCAAAGTACCAAAATCATTCATGCTAAAATCACCCTCTTTGCCTTCATCCAGACGCTTCCTAACCTCCTGTAGTAACCGGTCACTCTGTTGTGCTTCCACAGACACGATGCGGAATAGCCGACTCAAGAATCAATCGTGTCTCAACATGTGATGTGCCCGCATAACAATAAGATATTCCCATGCGATCAAAATCAGCAATGAGGCAATCTAGAGTAGCGAGAGTCGCCTTGCGACTAAGAGCATCAAGAACTACATTGGCCTTGCTCGGATGATCTTGAATAGTAAGATCATAATCCTTGATCAACTCCAACCACCTCCTATGCCTCAAATTCAGATCCTTCGAGTGAAGATATATTTGAGACTCTTGTGATCGTGAAAATATCACAAGGCCCGCCAGATAGATAATGCCTCCAAATCTTGAGAGCAAAAACAACGCATGACCAACTCCAAGTCATGAGTGGGATAATTCGCTCGTGCTTCTTTAAGCGCCTCGACGCATAAGCAATCACCTTACCGTCTTGCATGAGAACACGGCCAAGACCCACTCGAGACGATCCGAAAAGATCGTGAACCGCTTCTGGCTCGGGAAGAGTGAGAATAGGAGAGGTCACCAACCTGTCCTTCAAAATGCGTAAATCGCGCCACACTCATCACCCACTGGAATCTCACACCTTTCTGAGTAAGCTGAGACATCATCTTGGCAATGATAGAGAAATCCTGCACAAAACGCCGATAATAACCAGCCAATCCCAAGAAACTCCTCACCTCCTTCACATTAGTCGGCCTCTTCCAATCCACCACTGTGGAGACCTTACCAGGATCAACAGCAATACCCTGAGGGTTAATCACATGACCCAGAAAACCCACTTCTGAAATCCAGAACTCACACTTCTTCAACTTAGCATAGAACTTGTGCTCTCTCAAGGTATCTAAAACCAGCCTCAAATGACGCTCATGATCCTCATTGGTCTTGGAATAGATAAGAATATCATCAATGAACACCACCACGAAGTCATCTAGATACTCGTGTAACATGTTGTTCATGGTCTCCATAAAAATGGCAGGTGCATTAGTCAACCCAAAAGACATAACTTTATACTCATAATGCCCATACCTGGTGGAGAAAGCGGTCTTTCTACATCCTCGCTCACGCACACGGATTTGATTATACCGATCGAGATCGATCTTGGAGAATACTTGAGCTCCATTCAACCGATCAAACAAGTCCTCAATGCGGGCAATGGGTATTTGTTCTTGATTGTGATCGCATTAAGCGCACGGTAATCAATACACATACGCCAACTCCCATCCTTCTTCTCTCGTGAATGTAGCAGAGCTCCCCACGGCGATACACTACGCCTGATCAAACCTTTAGCCAACAAATCATCCAATTGCTTCTTCAACTCGTCCTGAAACGGACGTGCTAATCGATATGGAGACATCGAGATGGGACGAGTACCCGGAACAAGATCAATACGAAACTCCACGTCTCGCGACAGAGGCAATCCTAAGCTCGGTAGGAAACACATCGGATAATCACTAACCACCGGAATCTCCTCAATCTGCGAAGCCACACTCGGTTTTTCAAAGAAGAGCTAAAAGAAGCCCGATTTTCATCGCTACACGACCGGAAACAATCCATATAATATCGAAAGAGAGCGCGAGGCGCACTCCTGAAAGGTCAACGTCTCCCAGACGGGTGCGCAGACCGTTCTCTAAGCGAGGATATCACGGCTCGATAAGAGTGCAACCAATCCATACCCAAGATAACGTCGAATGGCTCCATTTGAATGACTATCAAATTCGCCGTGAACTTCTCTCCATCAATATTAATAGAACACCGGGACAAACAGAGAGCTAGCAATAATACCCCGTGAGAACTAACTAACACCGATCGAGAAATCCATCAGATACTCAAGTTCGCTCTCTAGCAAACGCCACGACACAAACGAAAAGGTAGTCCTCGAATCAAAAGGACTAAAGCATCAAACGAATCCACAAGCAAAGTACACATCACCACGTCGGGACGACTCGCAGACTTCGCGATAGGCATGGCGACACTCTGTGGCGCCATGGCGAAGAAGACGACGGCGGGCGGCGAGAGCCCGAACAATCATGTGGCGGTGCGGTAAAGCCGGTCGTGCAACTGAAGCGGTGCAGAAGGTGGCGCCGCCGAGAGTACCCTACCGAGGCGCCAAGTGAAGGAAATGGCATCGCTGGAGGAGCAGTCATCATCTGGAAAGATCCTCGAGCAGGACCCACTGAAGAAGAAGATGGCACAGGCTCCCACTTGATCACACTAGCGGGGTTCTGGCGACACACCCGCTCCTTGTGACCGTCGGCCACACTCGACGGCAATCTCCGTCCAAGTGCACTTTCAGCAGCGGTGTCCATCACCGCACTTAAAGCAAAGCATGCCCTGCCCTGGGACAGGACGAAGAGCCGGAGTACCTGCAAAAGGACGAGGCGCCGAAGAAGAGAACGGCCTCGACTGCTTAGACCTGAAAGACTGCGGTCCTCCCTTGAATTTCTTGAAAGCGGTCGAATGCACTCCACTTCCTCACTAGAGCTCCTCTTCCGTCACCACCGGCTACCGATCCACCAGAGGCTTGTCGCCTTTGTGAGTGCATCTCCAACTCCATGCCCCTGGCTTGCTCCACAACAGAGCTGTAATCACGGAGTGGAGTAGCTCCCAACACATGCCGGTACTCAGAATTGAGACCCCGACGGAACCTCTTGGCCTTCTGAAGATCATCGTTCGCTACTGAAGGGACAAAGCGAACCAAGTTGTTGAACTCAGCCTCATACTCAGCAATAGACCTCTTCCCCTGAGCGAAGGTCGTCAAGACAACCTCCATCTTCTCAACAAATGAGTAGGGGTAGAACTTTCCCTTGAACTGATCAACAAAGTCTTCCCAAGTGACTGGCCCTTGAGTGGCGGTCCTCGAAGACAACACGCCCTCCCACCAAATATCTGCTTGCCCTTTTAGCTGAAAGGCTACAAAACTATAACAATACAGCCAGAAAACAACAATAAACATATCCATGGATCACAAAAGAAACATGCATAATTATGGTTCAAACGATAATAAATAATCAAGTGGAATAAAACCAGGTAAACAGTCCAAAATAGCATCAACCAATGAATCCAAATTAATAAAGCAAATAGTCTAGTCCAAACGTTGTCCTAAACTTTATTCAATCTCTAACATGTCCAAGAGTAATCCAATTCTGAATGAAAAGATTATGAAGATAAATGATCATATGTTGTCCATGTGCTCTACTCGCTCTCAGTTACGGCATCCTCGAAGATCACCTAAAGACAACAATAGAGCAAGGGTGAGTCCACGACTCAAACAAACACATCCATAAACAACGAACAATAATCAATCAACAAAGCATTCAATAACTTCATTATCGTTACTGGTACTTTCATTAATATTCTCATGCAGTTATCTTCTCTTTAATTCACATCCATTAATCTCATGTATCAATGCAAGTCTATTCTACATGTCCACATGCACTTCTTTCACAGATATCAGGTATAGCATGAGTGAATGCTCATGACAACATTCACTCTCAAGCCCGTTCCTCCATAAGGATCGGCGGACCTCCTCCACTCCCGTGGAGTTGTGATCATTCCTGATCACCTGCTCATATGCAAAGATGCTTATGAATGCAAACATGCAAACTCCATCATAAACATCATATCCAACTTTTCATCATGTTTATCAACAAAGATATAACCATGTCATTCCATTGTTTGCAATTAAATAAAATAAAAGCACAACAATAATGGTAATAGAAGATAAAGAAAACAGTGATCGATCATTGATCGCTGTCTACCATGCACTTGCCTTTACTAGTTGCGACGCACGATTTGGCTAGCAGATGGCAACAAGCACGACGCCTCTCCTACATTAAATATACAAATTTCAATACAAGCTACAGCATCATAAGAACAACAATCAATCGACATCGCTCCTACACGTCCCCAAATATACCACGTTACTCCGGTACCGAAAAGTTACCCATAGCTGACTTATTACTAAAACGAACGTAACTTTTGACTCGAAAATCCGATCACCACAAACCACCCCATTCTGGATTCTTCATAAAATTATCCACATTTTCTTAGATTACGAAGACTTCTAATTAAATCATCTAACCATCCGTTTTTAGCCCAGAAAACCGATCTGTCCGCTTCGGAACAGCAGTCTTACTAAATTCATAACTTTTGTTTTATCCAACCAAAATGCGTGTTCTCAGATTCTACAGAATCGTTGGACAATTATCTACAACTTTCATGTAGATCAAAAACTCTAATTAGTCTATCTACTATTTTTAATACCCGATCTACCAAAACAGCGCCGAAAGACGACAACCGTAAAGACAGCAGCCTTCCGAAAATCATAACTCGAATTCTACTTGTCCGATTGACGTGATAAAATATGCTATAGAAAGATATCGAAATTATCTACAATTAACTAGTAGATGACATTTCCAAAATTCGCCATTAAGGTACCCGAATAAATCGTTCAACGGACAGCAAAGTTAAACAAACTCATTAATCGGCCTCTATTAGAAAATTATAAAACCTCACTAATTAATCTAGATTATAATCTCTAATACTTACTCGGGAATTGTGATGACGCCTCAAGCGCATGCATGCATCACAGGAAATTCCCGCAATAGCAATAAGAAGAACGCAATACAGCAATAAGACAAAGAAGAAGAAGACAAAGAAATACAAAGAATAGGATCGAAACAGCAGACCACGCTGGCGCAGCGACCTTCGGCTTGCGCGGCAAGACAAAGGCTTCGGCGGCGACGCGGCAACGCAGTGAGCCAGCAGACCACGCGGTCTCGGCGCAAAGAAGATCCACGCTGCAGGAGGGCACTCGGCAGCCAGACCACGACAGTGGACGGCAAAGAAAGTACACAGAGAAAAGAATTGGTTGGCGGCGGCGGCTTGGAAAGAAAAAAAAGAAAAAGGCTAGGGTTTCTAGAGTTCCCAAGATCTATTTATATAGCTCTTAAAAAAATTCTGAAATTCTATTTTTTTGTGTGTACTATTTTATTTAATTGCACACCGGCCCTTAAAGACGTTATTAGTTATTTATTTAATTATTTCAGAATATTACACAGTGAGTGGAGAAACACCGTCGTTGCCTCCTAACACGTCACAGCGCGGAAGTCTAGTACCTTGTCTTATCCTAATGAATGGTGATGATTGGGTGTGGATGAATTGTTAGTATGGCTATTCATGTTCGTATGCCATGTATATTTCTACATTATAATGTGATAAGAGTTCATTGCATGAAGTTTATTCCGTTCATGCATTTGTTTCTTGTTGTCCACGGACGTGGAAAAAATTGTAAGTCCCAATCAATTCCAGTATGGGCATGTAAGACCCACCACTCCAATGTGGGCAATGTTGGCCACCACTCCAATGTGGGCAACTTCGGACACCCGTATGAAACGTTCTTCATACGGTGATTGGATCCTCGGACTTTGTTAAGTACGAGCTTAAGTGAACACCGACGGGTGTGTCACTCACTATACCGGTATAAGTTGTGAGCAGTCCATTCCTTCATTGCATTATTCCATTCCATTCCATTCCAATCACATATATGTTCAGAGAAGTTTTTCACAAGTGGATTTTGATTGCTTTGTTCGCTTAATGTTTCTGTTATTCGCTAAAGTACTTGCTGAGTCTTTGGCTCATCCTTGCTTTGTATGTTTATTTAGGTAAATGAGGAAGAAGGCAAGACCTTTTGAGGGATAGTCCAGCATGCTGCACATCACTTTTATCAAACCAGAATAACTAGTGTTATCTTTCAGTTATGTCAACTATTTGATAAATTTCCAAATTGTAATAATCCAATTTTGTAATGCCTACTGATGACGTCTTTATTATGAATGTTTTCCATTCCTTCTCATGAAACTGTTAATCGTTTATCGTCGTTCCTTATGAGATATTGTTAATTGAGCATGATTAACCTGGTATTGTTGTATATTCTTAGTGTTTGTTAGATTTGCGTGACATCTTGGCTTCCGAATAGCCAGGGTGTTACAATGGCCATGCCACTAGTGGTCGAAGTGTCGACCACATGAAGTTATCAGACTGTAATACCCTGAAAGTGAATCGACTTATTAGAAGAAGTTTCGGAAGAGGGAGCTAATTAGAAAAAAAATCAAAATTTTCTTTTCTTCACGGGGATTTCTACTCTTTCCCGCCAACCTGGGCTCTGGGCCGCAGCCCAGGAGGCCCAAGAGGGGGGCTGGCCAAGGGGGTGCCCTTTCCCCCTAATCCTAGCCGCCCCACCCCTCTCCCCTCCTCCCCTAACAGCCGCCACTTCCCCTCCCCCGCTGCCGCCTCCTGCTCTCTCCACCTTGGCCGGCGCCTCCTCCTCCTCCCTGGTTCTACACTTCGCTGGGAGCACGCCGGGCAAGCTCGTCTCCCAGGGTAAGTCCCTGAATTCTATTGGATTGGTGTTAGGTTTTCGTTGGTCTGTTGTGCGTAGGATCAGAAATTCGCAATCTGGTTGTTTGCAAGATTTCATATAGATAAATCCTAATTGGAAGATTTTGTCTCCTAGAGATTTTTAGGGCTCGTTCTCATCTTTCCATAGGCTTAAAGATCATCTAAATCGGAGTTGTGGTCTAAAAGATACGTCGATTTCTTTGCTGCTGTCCAGAGAGTGTGACGAATCTGAGCAGTTGTTTTGTTTATTAATTTTGTTTTCGATAAATGCCGATTCAGAAGTTTTACCCAACACAATTGTTGTAGTAAATTGCTTAAGCTTTCAAGATTGGTAAACATCTTGAATTTTGGATAAACCAATCAAACGTTATGAATTTTCTTCTACTGCATTATTGTTCTGTCTGATAGCAGTATTGTAATACCCCGGCCTGCTTGTAGTGTGGCTCATGTGGCCCATGAAGAGTTGTGTGGTGGGATTAGTCCCACATTACTTGTCTCAAGTGAGTTGTAGTAGTATATAATGCCTGTTGGATCCAAACGTAGCACCTCCGGGTTAACCCTTTTACACGAAGCGAGGACGAAAGTGTAAGTGAGGTGCTATGTGTGGCGGGTCCACCCCACGGTGGGCTGGGCATTGAGCCGATTTTGGGTCAGCGTGTTACAGATGGTATCAGAGCATCAACCTTCGCTGCACGGGCGCGTGCGGGACAGGGGCGCGGGCATATGGCGCATGGCGCATGTGGGCCCGGAGTGGACACATGGCATGGCATATGTGCCAAGACCGGACGCACGGACGTACCGAGGGGTGGTTCAGGCATTTGCTGCAGATGCGGTATCTTCGCCGAGGGCGACCCTTGAGAGGGGGTGAGTGTAATACCCCGGCCTGCTTGTAGTGTGGCCCATGTGGCCCATGAAGAGTTGTGTGGTGGGATTAGTCCCACATTACTTGTCTCAAGTGAGTTGTAGTAGTATATAATGCCTGTTGGATCCAAACGTAGCACCTCCGGGTTAACCCTTTACACGAAGCGAGGACGAAAGTGTAAGTGAGGTGCTATGTGTGGCGGGTCCACCCCACGGTGGGCTGGGCATTGAGCCGATTTTGGGTCAGGGTGTTACAAGTATGGTCATGTCTAACAGATTGTGGTTACCGAACTTTAACTGTTTGTTATTGTAGAAAGGCCCTCCAGCTAGGTTATTGTAGAGAATTTTATTAGCTTTCCATAAAGCTAAAGATCATAAGAATTGACCCTGTGTACTGAAAACTACGTTGGTTTTAGTAGCGCTGTCCTGAAATCCTGACGTGAAATCTATGTTCTGTTAATCACCTTGGTATGGGTAGAAGGTGGCGAACTGAAGCCTCATCAGTTAGGTTTAGGTAGTAAATTTGATAAGCTTTCCAGGATGACCAAGATCACCTCATTTGGATCTCTGGACAAAAAGTAATGAATTTTAGAACACGACTGTCTGTCGAGGGGACATATTGGTATTTAGGGTTTTGGAGTTGAGGTTGCGCTAGAGTTAATAGAAAGCTCGTATTTGCTTATACCTTTGTTTTTGTTTTAGTATGGTTATCTTAGAATGCTTGTTAAAAATCATTCAGGTGAGGGATTTGTTTCGAGGGCAGCACTCGCTTCCATGATCGTGCCTTCACACGGTTGAGGCAAGTACATGGTATAGTGGTGAACAATGGGTTGTTCGCCATGATCATTGATGTTACTTATCATGCTATTTATTATACTTTCATTGAGCTTATTCTTATACATGATATTGATGACCTTGAGTGAATGAGATTATGATATTGAGATAATGAGGAGGTGATATTGAGTTAATGAGATGTATTATGTTGATGAATAGATAAAGATGTCGCATCATTTACATTCATCATGACAGGAGTTGCATGAGCCAGGTCGGTGAGAAAGTCATGTAACTATTCCGGTGAGGTTGGTGAGAACGATACATGACTAGTCCGGAGTGCTCTAGATAAAATTCCGCTTCGGTGGGGACTTCACGGGAGTGAAGGATAGAGTGTGTCATCGACGGGTGAACACTCCGTTATACCGGTATCAGTTGATGAGAGGCATATGAGCATGAGTATGTTGGTGCATTCACATATATGAGTAAATTGTTAAATGGTGCACCTTTACCTATATGGAATATGGCTTGTTTGTTTGAGAATGAGAACAGCATCAACTAAATGGATGATGATGATTACTTTGATTATGGTTAATAAACTATTGTTTATGGATTTATTATGTATTTGCTGAGTCTTGGACTCATTCTTGCTCCATTGTTGTTTTTAGGTGACCATTGATAACGTCTTACTCGGGAAGGGCTAGCGCACTTGGAATCATGCACTTCACCCAATTAGTTGATTCATTGGACATGAGAAACTTTTAGAATAACATGAAGATTTATATCTAGGACATGATGGTATCGAATAACCTTAGTTGCTTGGTTTATGTTAATCTTGGTTTATTATTTTGCTATGCTCCTAGGACTAGTTTATCTGTGATTGTCATAGTATTATGTTTGTGTTATTGTGACCCGTGAAAGGATTTTAATGTTGATATGCTTGCTGTAGTTTTATAGTAAGTTGATGTAACTTAGATGGTTAGAGTAGTTTAGTGGCATTCTAGGCTCAATGTTGGTGTAATACCCCGGCCTGCTCGTAGCGTGGCCCATGTGGCCCATGAGGAGTTGTGTGGTGGGATTAGTCCCACATTGCTTGTCTCAAGTGAGTTGTAGTAGTATATAATGCTTGTTGGATCCAAACGTAGCACCTCCGGGTTAACCCTTTTACACGAAGCGAGGACGAAAGTGTAAGTGAGGTGCTATATGTGGGCGGGTCCGCCCCACGGTGGGCTGGGCATTGAGCCGATTTTGGGTCAGGGTGTTACAGTTGGTATCAGAGCGGGCTTTAGATCTGTGGTTCATTCAAACATATTAAATTGACACACTGTGCACATTAGGAGGGGTTGGGTAAACTGTTGCTTCCGCATTTCAATTGTGGTGACTCGAGTATTGAGTCGTTGTTAAATTGTGTTATGCTATGATGTGTTAATCCATGATATGATGGGATAACCTCTATCTATGAAATTATTCTATGATCATCATGAGATGATCCGATATAAATATATATATATTCATAATTGATTGCATTAGTTATGCGTTTCGCTAGCTGGCGTTGATCGCTTGAGTTCGTGGTTGATGTCCAGGTTTTGCCAAAGCTACACCACTTGCTTGTAGTATGATATTAGAGAACTTCTTACCTCTGCTCCATAAGCTCAGATTGAGCATGAGCTCATTGATGAACTTGTTGCCTTTCTCGAACCGATATCCGGTTTCTGGTTGTGGTTCCCGGATTCGTGAATTCTTTTGAAATTGGGGTTTTAATGAAGAAGGCAAGCTCCAGCAGCTTCTCGATTCGCTCTTTGAAACAAATATTGCCCTTTCGACTATTGTGATATTTCGCCCACGTGAGCATAGTTCAAATGCAAGATTCCTCTTTTCACAAAAGACTTGTTTTACCCTGTTGGGGAAATTTAACTCATTCGCTCGCTTGGAATCTCGGTATTGGAAGACTTCTTTTGCAAGTTCTTTATCAAGTGTGTATTGATCTTGCATATTTCTCTTGGGCTGCTTTAGTACGTCGTTCTCTTCCTTGATTTTCGAATTTGACAAATTCTTGTTCGGTGGCGATTGATGAATTTCTCTTGGGTTCATGATGTTGGTAGACGAGTTTAAATAGGCCTTTAATGGTACTCCGAAAACATTATTGTTTTTCGATTGTCGAATTGTTTTTACTACGAATGATCTTTGTAAATTGGCAACATTGATATTTTCATAGTTGTTCTTTCTTTCTCATTGGAAAAGAGTGACTCATTTACTCGTTTGATGGTTTGCCTAATGAGAATTCTTGTTGCAAGATCGTTAACACGAGAAAGCATTGGCTCAATGTATTCCTTTGGAACCCTCGCTTGTTGAAATTTGATGCATCTCTTTTCCAAGAAAAGCGTTAAAACCCTTTTGGAGTGCTTGGTTATGCTTAAGTCGGGGTTGCACCCAAACAAAGATTGTGGGCTACTGGGTTTCTATTAGACCCTATTTGTTTTTCAAAATAGTTTCTTGCCTTTCTGGCTGCGGAGCTCTCATTGCTGTTTGTGAACGTTATTTTTGACAAGATCGTTCTCTTTATGTTAGCCCTATCTCTCTTGTTGATAAGGGTAGCTCGGTTATCCGCTTGATGATTCGAGAATGAAAATTTCCTTTCACAAAGTTCATTGAAGAAAATTTCGACTATGTTCATTTCTTTGGAATATTTGGAGTGTTGGAGTTTAGAACCTCCTTTTGGAAAGAAAAGTGTCGAAATCCCCTTTCTCTAGAGTTTTGTAGTGCTGGGTATGACGTTTGTTCAACTTTGTGGTTTTCGTACCAGAATTCTTTTCTAGAATAAGTTGTTATTACAATTCCATTTGATGCTGAAAATTTTTATGACCCGATTTGTCATGTTCCCTTTAGAAGGTTTATTGACACGATCAGTAATGTGAGAGTAAGGTTGATTCTTTTATAGAGAAAGAAGTTTGACCACCTTTCTTGATGTTTCCAAAATGATTCAATTTCGAGTTTTGTGTTCATGACCTATTGGAGGTCCCAGTTAATTATGATAAACGAAGTTTGCCACGTAAAACGATTTGTTGCAGAGTTATAATGGTTCTTCAGTGATGCGAGCGTTTTGATCTTGAATGCTCGTTGTTCTTATCTGTAAAGATCCGACATTCTCTTCTTGTGAGGCTCATGTTTTCAATCGTGGACTCCACCTAGGTTCAATGAGTTCATTGCCTAAATTTTTCTGCCCTTTTCACTCAAAAGATTTCGAGTTTCAATCGTAATGCCGTTTTCTTATCGGTTGTTATTTGCTATTATCTTCTGAGGAATGTGTTCCCTCAACTGTGAACTCAATTTCCGTTTTCTAAAGTCACCTTTATCGTAATATTTCTTATGGTTTCTTGCTCGCCGTGATGAACAACGTTTTTACGTGTGTGAAGCTTGTCCTTATTCGCCTCTTTCTTTTGAGGAAGACCCAAAAGTTTTGTTGCGGGGTTTTACAAAGCGTTTATTGGCAACTGTTTGGTGGTGGTTAAGTTTTGGTAGTGGTGATATTTTGCTACCAAGTTATTGGAGGAGTAGAAGAATGTGAAATTGATTTGATCTGTATCTCTTCAGGAAAAAAAAATATTGATTCACATGGAATGTTTGGCTTCGAAGTAAGTCTGAAAAGTGTTACGGCTGATTAACACCTGGTATAGTGAAATTTCAGAACTTCAATTCAGGATTGAAAGGTTGGTGATTATCGGAGGTATGGAAACCTTGATTGAATTTATAGAGTAACGCAATTGGATAGCATTGCGAGATGGTGTGGGTGATTTTTTGATGATGTTAATGAGTGAGTATGTTAGAATGGTGGTAATGTTGGAGATTTAATTCGATGATTTCACTATCAGTTATAAGAGCAATCTGTTGTAGAGGTTTTGGAAGTTAAATCTGGGCCTTGCATTTGTTTATGCTAGGACCCTTTTGAAGCAAAGACATTAGCATGCGATCGACGATTCGAGTTGTTCTTGAAAATTTGAGGTAATGTGATTGTGTGGTATCCATCCCTGTGGCGCTTTGGGTGCCTTTAATCAAATTAAGGTTGAATAGTAGAACGAGATGTCTAGAGCAATCAAAAAAAATTCAATGGAGTCTCTCCACCATGGTGTGGATGATGTATTTCAGTTTGAGCATAATTTGATAATGTTCAATTAAGAGGTTTAATCTCTTGAGGTATCGATGAATTAATTCCAATATTGAGAGAAGTTTTACTCCTCAAGAGAGAAGCGGAAGAAAGGATGTTTCTCGAAAAATGATGCGTTTCCTTGCTTCTCGTTTTGTGCCGTTGATAAGTGTTTTACGACTTTGAGTTGGGGCGTGTTGGCATGGTGAATCTTTCCATTCGATCGAGTAAAAGAAATATTTGATTTGAGTATTCAAGCAAATTCTCTTTTGGTTTTCGTGGTGTTCTTTCGCAAATTGATTCATTGGAAGTGGAATTGCTTTACTGATGAATAGTCACATTTGGGATTTAACCTTTTTGGTGAAGAGTTAATATTGCGTGGTTGCGATGAGAACTCTCTATTTTTCAGTTGGATTCTCTTCATTTCCGGCAGTAGAAGAAATTAGGAAGCTGGCTTATCGCTTTGACCGTCATGGGTACATACGCGAAGTACGCAACGTAAGGTGCGTGCTGGTGTTGAGAGAGCAGCAGGACCATTCAAAGTTTGAGATTAAGTTAAACACGTTGACCATCGAGTAAGGTCTTACCTTCGATCCTCTTCTGATGAGTGTACCTAGAAAGTTCAAGTTGATTGTTAGGTCAGACGTCGCTTCACATCTTTGCTTTGTGGTTTCTCTATTCCGAGAGAGAGGCTACTTGGGAGATAGAGTCTCGCATGCGCGAGCAGTATCGTAAATCCGTTGAATTCAACTCCTTGGAAATTCGTTCTGGTATTAGTTGCCGGTTAGATTTCGAGGTCGAATTCCGTTAAGGGGGGTAGAATGTAATACCCCGAAGGTGATTCGGCTTATTAGAAAAAGTTTCGGAAGAGGGAGCTAATCGAAAAAACCAGAATCATCTTTTCACCGGGGGATTTTCTGTGATTTTACGGCAACCTGGGCCTGGGCCACGGTCCAGGAGGGGCCTATGTGGTGGCTGTCCATAAGAGGGGGGGCGGGGTTCCCACCCCCCAAACCCTAAACTCCACATTTCTCTCCCCCTCCCCCCCTTTGGAGCCGCCGCCCCCTTCCCCCTTGCTGTGCACCGCCTTGTACGTCGATTTTGGGTAAGCTGAGTTCGTTTTCTGTCCTGTCCATCTCTTAGACAGTTGTAGGTATTATTCTTAGCTTTCCATAGTCACCGAGATCACATGATTCCGCCTTACGGTTTAGGAGATATGGTTTTTTTAGTGCGCGCTGTTCTGTTTGTCTGACGAGAAAGATCTGTCGGCTTGATCCTAGGTTTTGATTTAGTTCGAGGCATTTTCAGAACCTCCACCCAAATAAGTTATTGTAGCTCTTTAAATTATCGTTCAAAGCTGATAAAGATCATCTCCATTGGATTTGTATAATGAAAGTTATGATATTTTCTTTACCACTGTTCTGAATTTTGGGCAGATAATTGTTAGTGTTTTTATCTATTGTTTAGACTACTGTAGAGGCCGAATCTGGGGTTTTTCCCTTCTAGAGTTTTATTCCTGGGAACGTTAGCTTTCTTTTGGCACCGAGATCAGGAAAATCTGATCTGTATTTTGGGATATATGAATTTGTGATTACGAACTGTCTGGTCTGTCTGAAAACTGAGGTCAGTAGGTTTGTCCCTCGGTTTTGTTCAAATTAGGGGCCGAATCAGAACCTTCACCCAACTAAGTTATTTTAGCCCTTAAAATTATATTTCCAAGCTGATAAGAATCATTCTCATTGGATCAATAGGTTGAAAGTTACGCCATTTTCTTTATCTCTGATCTGTATTCTGGACAGACGTAGATGGGTTGTGTTTAGCTGTTAATTAGCCCTCTGTTTTGGCCGAATCACGGGATTCCGCCAACTAATGTTTTGTAGCCTGATCTGTGAAGATTCAGTGAGCACTAGTTTCAGGTCTTTTGGAGTTACAGATAATTAATGGTGATTTTTCTAGTATCGCTGCCAGTTTAGCGTAATCGGTCATTGGATAAACTTGGTAAAATTGATCCCGTTGTTTGGGTGGGAGAGATAGAGGGGATGGAAGGGCTCTTGTAGCAATGTCATACCTTGTTATTCTTATTTCGATTATACATTTGTGTAGGCGGTGAGGCGGTGAGTGGAGGGGCATCTTCGTGTCCTCCTATTACGTCACATCGCGGAAGGCAAGTACCCTATGCTGTTTGGTGATGTTTCCAATTGTTTGCTTGATGTTGGGATAAATTGTGAATGCTTTTTTCTATCCATCTTGATGTTTATTTCATTTCAAGAAGATGATTCTTGTGATTAAAGAATTAGCATTCATTTCAGTTGTTGCATTCCATTACATGCAACTAACTTGTGTGGCATCCTTGATATATTATGTTGTGTGGGAATGCATACTCATACTTGTTTACACATGTTGTTGAATTCCATGTGTCTTTTCCACTAATGTGTGTTATTCATTCAAACCGTGAGAAATCATCATATTCATTCATAAAATTCATTATGACCACGGGAGTGGATTCTTTTGGTAAGTCCCATCAATTCCAAGATGGGCATTTGAAAGACCCATCAATTCCAAAGATGGGTATTTGAAAACCCACCATTCCAATGTGGGTAGTGTTGACCACCATTCCAATGTGGCAACTTGGACACCGTATGAAACGTTCTTCATACGGTGATTGGGTCCCGTACTTTGTGAAGTACGGGCTTAAGTGAACATCGACGGTGTATCACTCGCTATACCCAGATAAGTCGTGATTAGTCCATTCCTTCAATGCATTCTTTCATTCCATCCATTCATGTATTCATTCCATTCAATCATATATGTGTTCCAAGATTTGTTCGTAATTCAACTGGATTGTGTTGTCCACTCTATGTTTGATTATTCTTGTATGTACTTGCTTTGAGTCTTGACTCACCCTTGCTTTGTATGTTTTAATTAGGTAATTGAGGAGAAGACAAGGTGTTTTTGTGGGGTAGTTCGGCACACTGCACTTCACTTTTATCCAATCAGAATAATTATTATTACCTTTCAGTCAAGCCAACTTGTTAAATAAATTTTCAGATTTGTAATAATCCAACTTTGGTATTGCTTGACTGCTCGTGGTATTATATCTGCTTATCCATTCTTTTCCATGAATCGTGATCGTTTATTGTCATTCTTTAGAAATTATTGTTGATTGAATCTGTATAATCCAGCTTTAATACTATTCTTAGTAGTTTGATAGTTTTGCGTGACATCTTGGCTTCCGAATAGCCAGGGTGTTACAGATGGTATCAGAGCATCAACCTTCATTTGCCGCAGTAGCGTCGCGGGACGTGGGCGCGGGCATATGGCGCATGGCACATGTGGGCCCGGGTGGACACATGGCATGGCATATGTGCCAAGACTGGACGCACTGGACGTGTACCGAGGGGTGGTTCGGGCATTTGCCGCGTATGCGGTATGTCGCCGAGGTCGCCCCTTAAGGGGGTGAATGTAATACCCCGGCCTGCTCGTAGCGTGGCCCATGTGGCCCATGAGGAGTTGTGTGGTGGGATTAGTCCCACATTGCTTGTCTCAAGTGAGTTGTAGTAGTATATAATGCTTGTTGGATCCAAACGTAGCACCTCCGGGTTAACCCTTTTACACGAAGCGAGGACGAAAGTGTAAGTGAGGTGCTATATGTGGGCGGGTCCGCCCCACGGTGGGCTGGGCATTGAGCCGATTTTGGGTCAGGGTGTTACACCGACACTCGATCGAGAAAGTATTGAATAGTCCATGGATGACACATCATCTCACCTGGAGTTCAACCAGACATCGTGAGGCAAAGAGAGAATGCATGAGTAGGTCGCTTAGTTCGATCAGTTACGGACTAGTCGTATGGAGATACGTGCTGGTTGTAGACTGGTCGATAGTAATCTCAGAATGGTAAGAACCTAGTCGTAAGGAGTTACGAACTGGTCGTGACTAAATACAACCTGGTCGTATAGAGGTACAAAATGGTCGTAAGTGATGAGGACCTAGTTATAAATCATATTACATCAAGTTTCGTCTGATATATTCTATGTGTATATGGGTATCGTTATGTGCTGCTAGGTACCACTAACAACTGGTGATCGGAAAATAGTTTCCGTGTCATAACCGATTACACATGAACCTGTAAGGTCACACACTTAAGGGGCTAGGATTTGAATTAGATAGTGATCCGAATTCATATAGGCCACGAGTTCCTAATGGGCCTCAAGGTCGAGACCCATCATGGATGCCTATATTAAGAGGGGCAGTGGCAAGGGGTGAAGGAGGAGGATGATCTTTGGAAGAACTCCTGAAACCCTAATAGCCACGCCTTCTCAACCACGCTGCCGGTGCTAGCACTCGAGTAGAATGATCCGCAAATCGTGACGATCACCGGAGTCGGAGGAGAAGTCACGCGGCGAGTACGACCACTCGGACGAGCAGACGCGCGGCGAGTACGACTACTCGAAGGAGGAGACGCATCGTGAGTACGACTACGACTGCATCAACTCGCTACAACGACTCTACTTCCGCTACGAGTCGGTGCGTCTAGCGGTAATCTCGTGATCTTTTACTAGCGGAGGTTCCTTGGTTGCACGGTAAATTTTTGTTTGTACTATCATAGCCTTACCCTTAACCCTTCAATATTGTCATTAGGACTAAACCTTGTAATCATTTAACACACATGTTAATGCTATATAGACATATTATCATTAATTACCAAAACACATTTTTAGGGGCTTAGAAGCTTTCAATCTCCCCTTTTTTGGTAATTGATGACAATACAACCAAAGTGTGAGAAAGATATTAAGTTGGATAAAGAAAGCTCCTCCTTAACATGTGCGTATAATAGAGAGAAGTTAGTGCAAAGCACATGTAGAATTTTCAAGAAATTTTGGCGGAGTTTCTATAGCTTGTTGAAACTTGGAGAAACAATAATATTTGAAGTGAAGATATCATTATCATAAACATTAAGCCAGATCCAAGTTCAACTTACGACCAAGCATAAATAAATATCACAGTCATCCTTACAAGCAATACTTAATAAAAATAGGTTCTATTACATAGCCCTTAAACTAGACACTAGTTAGCTCCCCCCTAAAAATTATCTTCCCACACCATCTCTCTCCCCCTTGGGCATCAAAGACCAAAAATAGCACATTACTGGGGTCTTGAGGAGGTGTGTTGAGACGACGACGACCATAGCGGGCGGGAGCCAAAAAATTATACTCGAATGATGCCATACTAGCAGTGAAAGCATTCAGTCTTGAGGTTGTGGCTTCCTGAAATGCTGCCTGAGATGCCGAAAGCTCATCTTGTTTATTCTTGATTTCCATGACAGGTGATAAGATTTGATCAAGAGTGGAATGACCCTCTTGTGGTGCAGCAGCTGGAGCAGCTTCTGGTGGGTTTTGAGCTTGAATGTTGGCTGGGATGGGAGGACCCTCTCTAGGCTTATATGGCTTATGTACTGACCCCAATGCTCCATTGTAATTGGTTTGGTAAATGATCAACGCCATAATGTAAGGTGCATAATTAATCCTTTTGGCGCGATCATTTTTCGAAGAGGCAATCTCCCTTATGATTACATCAACCACATCAAACTTTTCTCCATGCATAATTTTGTTAATTATGTTCCACGCATGCCCCCTAATAGCATCGAAGTTTCCGCCTTAAGGAGGATAGTATGGTTGATAATCCTATTGACCAAGTGGGAATAGGGAGAAGTCCTCCAATCTTGTCTCGAACATACAGTGTAGTTGTATCATAGAACTCGGTCCAAGCAGAACCTGGGAGAGCAGGCCTATCATAGATCTTCTCATAAGCACTGGACTCTATGCGCAAAGCATGCTCAAATTCGCCTTTTAAACATGCATAGGAGCCTGTCCCAATCATCCTTGAAATCTGGGTAAAGTCATCATTTATATGAAGAGTGGCATAAAATTGACGAATGATCTCGTCATTGTAGTCACATCGAAGTGCTACCAAATGCTGAATACCAGCTCTTTGAAAAACCCGGTATGTCCCTTCATACTCATCCAAGCTGTTCAGATGAGACCACTTTACCCATTTATGATCTACAAATGGCCTCTGGGGACCATATAGCTGATCATAAACTGCCATCTGAAATTCTATGTGGAACCTAGGATCATCACACCTTTTTGGCAGCACAAATTGATTTTTATGCCTAAGAATAGCATAGTCATCTGCAGAAATAGTTCTCAGATCAATCTGCTCTTCTGCAGGTTCTCCCATCTCATCATCAGATCTAGAGCCTACTTCAGATGAGCTGTCCTCAAATTCGAATCGTGAGGGACCTTTGCCTGTGTCTTCACCGGCTTTTCTTAGTTCTTCTCGTTCTTCTGAAACTGGAACAGGTTCTCTTGAAGAAGATTGGCCTTGAGAGCCTCTATAGACTTTCTGAACAGTTCCCTGTGTTCTTGGCATCTTCAAACAAAGGAGAGGATTACTAGGAGAATAAATGATCAATCAAAGATAGGTTCAATTTTGAAAGATACGATTTTTCTGCTTTGTCAGGAAAAAACGGTAGTACTGCAGTACTAATGCTGGAACGACCGCACTAAGGTAGTTCCGCAATTTGACTTGCGGTAGTTCTAATTTTTTTGGACCGACTCTAGGGCAAGCAATCTTGTAGATTTTTCAGTGTTTCTAATGGATTGAATCCATGAAATAGATGCACAAACATCACACAACACTGAATATACAATTTTGCCCAAATGAATCGCACAAAATCATCTATATTCACAATTTCCCAAATTTGAGACCTAGTGTTTAAGAGAAAGATAAATCAGGGAAGAATAACGATAATACCTTGAGGAATGGGGGCGGAGAACCCTAGTGATGCACATGAGTACTTGGGATCGACAAAAACACCAAAGAAATCCGAGAATGTGGTGGAGGTTCTAGGGTTTTCGGGCGAGAGAGATGAGAGCCGAGAGAAAGAGGGAGCATAGGAGGCAAGGAGGTGAACGGGAGTGGGGAGAGAGAAGAGGTAGGTCCGCATGGGGAGAGGGAGTAAAGTCCCGAGAGAGAGAGGGGGGAAACAACAGTTAATGCCTTCAACTACCCAAATGCGGTAGTTCCATAATTTATACAGAGGTACACTACTACAGAAAAGCTCATCACAGACTGTTCTAAACCATCATCACAGACGGTTTTTGAACCGTCTGAATTTTTGTGTCTGTGATGACACGAGGTCATCACAGACGGTTTTTTAACCGTCAGCGAAAATGATATCACGCACGGTTCTATTCTCGAACCGCTCGTGATAGTCTATTTTCACGCACGGTTCGTGAATAGAACCGCTCGTGATATTCTATTTTCCGCACGGTTCTAAAAAGAACCGTCTGTGATAGTAACTATCACTGACGGTTCTTGTTTAGAACCGTCTATGATAGTTTTTTCTAGGCAAAAAAAAAAAACGGATTTTCACTTCGTATGGAGCCTTACGAATGAATCTGATATTGATTTTCGAATTTCGCTAGCTTTCCCACAATAGCCAGAGCATCACAATAGCATCAACTCAATCCATTCACAGAGCACTAAAAACAACACGACATGCATCACCCACATCACCCACATCACAGTAGCATCAACTCAAACAATTCACAGAGTACTAACACATCACAGTAGTAATCTACATCACAGAGCAAAAGGGGGGGAGTAGAGAGAGTGAGGTCGTGGGAGGCTGGGGTGACGAGGTCATGGGAGGGCGCACGATGAGGCCGGGCAAGGTGGAGGAGGCCGCAGCATTTAACCTGGGGAGGACGGGCCGACGGCAGAGGAGGCCGGGCGGCAGTAGAGGAGGCCGGGGCAACGAGGTCGTGGAGGCCGGGGCGACGAGGTCGTGGAGGCCGGGCGGCGACGAGGCCGGGCGAGGTAGAGGAGGTGGAGGAGGCGCGGGAGGGGAGGCGGAGGAGAAATGACAGAGGGGAGAAATGGCAAAGGAAGAGATGGAGATGGCAAAGGGGAGATGAATGACTCGTTAATAGAGAGATTTTCGAGCCCGCCATTATGTGCAAATTTTCGTTTTCCGCCTAACGAAACCAAAGTATCACACCCGGTTTTATACAAAAACCGTCTGTGATGACATATCACAGACGGTTCGTATCACGAACCGTCTGTGATGAGGTTTTACCATGGTTTGAATTTTTACCATGGCAACCAATACCGCCGCAGAGGGTTTGGGTAGCCGATTCTCCGCCGCAGTAGGGTTTGGGTAGCCGATAATCGCCGCGGTAGGGTTTGCAGCCGATTCTCGCCGCGTAGGGTTTGGGTAGCCGATTCTCCGCCGCGGTAGGGTTTGGGTAGCCGATTCTCTGCCGCGGTAGGGTTTGGGTAGCCGAATTCAAACCATGGTAAAACCTCATCACAGACGGTTCGTGGTTAGAACCATCTGTGATGAGACACTTATCACGCATTTGTTCGTGTTTAGAATCGTCAGGAACCATCACGCACGGTTCTAACCACGAACCGCTCTGTGATATTTCTGGTATCACTGCACGGTTCGTGGTTAGAACCGTCGTGATGGTTCACTGACGGTTCTAAACACGAACCGTGCGTGATATGTAGATATCACGCACGGTTCTCTAGAACCGCTCGTGATAGTGACATACCACGACGGTTCGTCTTGGAACCGTCAGTGATTATTTATCACAGACGGTTTCCAAGAACCGTCTGTGATGAGGCGTCTTCTATAGCCTGTTTTGTAGTAGTGGTAGTACCCAAACACGGTAGTTCCGATTATCCTGGAACTTCAAGGATAAGATATGGATTTTGAAAAATTTGCAAATAATCCTTAGTTTTGCACTCAAGTAAATACCATTCAGGATTATTATGCAATTAGAAGACTAATGTCTATCTAGGAAAGTAATTTTTATGAACATATCAAATTTGTAGAAAATATTTGAAAAGTAGCATCTTTAAAACATCAAAAGCACAACCTAGACCCAAAGTGCATGTGATAAGTGTTCAATCAACATTTGAATAGTCAATGACATTTAACTCATTCCTCAACAAGAAAAAGAGGCCTTCATCTAATAGTTTGGTGAAAATGTCCACTAATTGATCTTCGGTGCATATGTGGCTAATCTCAATATCTCCTTTGCACACATTATCTCTCAAGAAATGATGACGGATATCTGTATGCTTGGTTCTTGAGTGTTGGACATGATTATTAGCTATTTTTACTGCACTATCATTATCACATAAAAGAGGCATTTTGTAAATTTTTTTCCATAATCCATCAAAGTTTGCCTCATCCAAAGCAATTGTGCACAACAACTACCTGCAGAAACATATTCGGCTTCGGCTGTGGATAGGGCTACAAAGTTTTGTTTCTTGGAGGACCATGAAACTAAGGATCTACCTAGAAATTGACAACTCCCTTCGGTGCTTTTTCTATCCACTTTACATCCTGCATAATCAGAATCCAAATATCCAATCAAGTTGAATTTTGCACCTTTAGGATACCAAAGGCCTATGTTCGAGGAATGCTTTAAATATCTTAATATTATTTTAACAGCCACTAAATGGCATTCTTTTTGAGCTGATTGAAAACGCGCACACATGCAAACACTAAACATGATATCGGGCCTAGATGCGATAAGATAAAGCAAACTACCAATCATGGATCTATAAAGCTTTAAATCTACCGGTTTACCTTCCTCATTGAGATCAAGTGGCCATTTGTAGCCATAGGAGTCTTGATGGGCTTCGCATCATCCATGCCAAACCTTTTGAGTAAATCCTTTACGTACTTGCTTTGACTTATGAATGTTCCATTCTTGAGTTGCTTGATTTGAAGTCCAAGGAAGAAACTGAGTTCACCAATCATTGACATCTCAAATTCCTTAGACATCATATTACCAAACTATTTGCAAAATTCTTGATTACTAGATCCAAATATAATATCATCAACATAAATTTGACAAAAATGACTATCAATATTTTTTGTGAATAAAGTCGTATCAACCTTTCCGATTTTGAATTCCTTAGAGAGTAGAAAATCTCAAAGGTGCTCATAGCATGCTTTAGGAGCTTGCTTTAACCCATATAGCATCTTAGAGAGTTTATACAAATGATTAGGATTCTTAGGATCTTCAAAACCCGAAGGTTGTTCAACATAAACAAGTTCAGTTATTTTGCCATTTAAGAAAGCACTTTTAACATCCATTTGAAATAACTGAATGTCAAAGCTTGAAGCAAAAGCAAGTAAAATACGAATAGACTCAAGTCTTGCTACAGGTGCAAAGGTTTCATCGTAATCCAAACCCTCGACTTGAGTATATCCTTGAGCAACCAACCTTACCTTATTTCTTATCACAACTCCGTTTTCATCTTGTTTGTTGCGAAAGACCCATTTTGTGCCAATCACATTGTGCTCCTTGGGTCTTTTCACCATTGTCCAAATATCATTCCAGATGAAGTTGTTTAGCTCTTCATGCATGGCATTCACCCAATCCGGATCTTCTAGTACTTCATCTATACGTTTTGGTTCAATAGAGGAAACAAAAGAGTAATGTTCACAAAATGATGCGATACGAGAGCGAGTTTGAACACCCCTACTCACATCACCTAATATTTGGTCTATTTGATGATCTTTAGCTATTGCGTTGTGGATTCTTGGTGGTAGATTTGATGGTTGATCATCTTCCTTGATATCCTCTTCATTTAGATCAACTTGATTTGTTGCGAAAGAGGTTGGAGGTTCAACTTGTGTGGAAGGTGATGGATCATTTGGATCTTCTTTAGGCTTGATGAACTCCAATTTGCATGTTCTTCATTGCTTCCATTAGAGCTCTATTACTTACATCATCAAAATCTTCTTGCTCTTCTTGAGAGCCGTTAGTTTCATCAAATTGAACATCGTGTCTTTTTTCAACTACACCACTAGTTTTGTTAAAGACACGATATGCTTTGCTATTTGAAGAGTAACCAAGCAAGAAACATAATCTTGAGAGATGAACATCCTTTTTGTTAAAGACACGATATGTTTTGTTAAAGACACGACTTGCAAGTTTTGAGGGATGGGATGAACATCCTTTTTCAAAATATAACATTTGCAACCAAATACACGAAAATAAGAGATGTTCGGTTTTCTTCTAATTAAAAACTCATAAGAAGTCTTTTTCAAAAGTCGATGCAAATAAAGACGATTTATGGCATGATAAGCGGTATTGATGGCTTCTGCCCAAAAGCTATCGGAAGTATTATACCCATCAAGTATTGTCCTAGTCATTTCAATTAATGTTCGATTTTTCATTTCTACTACTCCATTTTGCTCCGGAGTGTAAGTAGTGGAAAACTCGTGCTTTATTCCAAGTTCATCACAAAAATCTTCAATTTTAGTGTTTTTGAACTCGGAACCATTATCACTACAGATTTTCTTTATTTTAAAATCAAATTCATTTTGAGCCCTTTTTGCAAAACTTTTAAAAATCCTGGAGGCTTCACCTTTGTCATATAAGAAGAATACCCATGTATATCTCGAGTAATCATCTAAAATGACTAAACAATAGCTATTGCCCCCAATGCTCTTATAGGTTGTTGGCCCAAACAAATCCATATGTAGGAGCTCTAATGGCCTAAATGTTGACATGATACTTTTAGAAGGATAAGAATTTACGACTTGCTTCCCAGCTTGGCAAGCGCTACATAATCTATTTTTCTCAAACTACATGTCCTTCAAGCTAACCACTAAGTCATGATTGAAAAGCTTTTTGAGTTGGATCATTCCTACATGGCCTAGTCTTCTATGCCATAACCAACCCATTGATGTTTTTGCAATCAAACAAGTTTTTAAGCAAGATTCATTTGAGGAAAAATCAACCAACTAAACATTTCCAAATCTAAAACCTTTGAAAACCAACTCATTTTCCTTTTCTTTTAAAATAGTTACATGATCTTTAGAGAATGAGAAAATTAATCCAAGATCACATAATTGAGCAACGGATAGCAAATTAAAATTCAATGTTTCTACTAAAGATACATTTGAAATGGAAAGGTCATTTGAGATAGCAATTTTACAAAGACCAATTACCTTTCCTTTGCTATTGTCACCAAATGTGATCTTTTCGCCTCCCATCCCATTCTCAAATGTGGTGAAATTTTTCGGTCTCCGGTCATGTGTTGAGTGTACCCACTATTAAGCACCTAATACCTTCCACCGGTTTTGTAGTTCACCAACAAAAGAAGATCAAGTTCTTTTAGGTATCCACATTTGCTTTGGTCCTTGGAAGTTAGTTATCAAAACTTTAGACACCCAAATAGCATTCTTCTTAGTACCTAAAATTGAAGTACCTACAAATCTAGCAATTACCTTTCCATCCTTAGATTTCTTGAGCATATAACAAGAATCATATAAACCAACGGATGGAATCTTACCAATAGGACAATTTTATTGCATATATCCTATTTCCCGGTACTTATGGCAATATTTGCCATTTTGCTTAGCAAACCTTGTGGGCTTGTTTATCGGTTTCTTACCTTTCTTGGGCACATACCCAAGTCCTTCCTTGTTGAATGAGCACCTTTGTGCACTCAAAAGCTTATCAAGGGTGGCCTTTCCCTTGAAGCACCGTTCCAAGCTTTTACTTAGCTTGGTTACTTACTCTTTTAGCTCATTGTTTTCAACAACAAGCTTTGCATCACAAGATTTAACATTTTTATCCTTAGAATCAATAATGTAGCAACATGGCATGGCAAGTAAATCATCACATGAAGTAGATATACTAGCTTTAGCAATTTCTACACTAGGCATTTTATCAAGAATATCACAAGAAATTCCAACACTAGTGCTAGCTTTATTTGAATGTTCTTCGATAAGCAAGTCATGAGCTTTCTTTACCTCCTCATAAGAATCTTTGAGAGAAATGTGTTCTCTCTTTAAGACTTTAAATTTTACCTTTTCTTTTTCAAGATATTCATTCAATTCTTCTAGCATATCCATAAGTTCATCATAAGAAGGCTCTTCATCATCAAAAGATTTTACCTTTTCTCCTTTTGCCATGAGGCAAGTAGGAGTGGAGAATAGCGATGGAGCCACCTTGATGGCTATGCCGACAAGTCCTCTCTTCTTAGAGAATCCCTCAATATCGGAGTCGGAGTCGGAATCCGAATATTCCTTGTCGGAGTGTCATTCTCCAATATGGTCTTCGTTCTTGCCATCCTTGTGAAGCTTTCTTGTTAGGGCAATGAGAGGTAATATGCCCCTTCTCATCGCACTCATAGCAACGGATATTGCTATACTGCTTGTTTTCATTTGAAGATTACCCCCTTACAATCTTGTCAAAGTCTTACAATCTTGTCAAAGTTGAAGCTCTGATGTAGGCGTCTCCTCATGAATTTCTTCATTCTCCTCACAAGGAGATTCTTCTTCGGAATCTTCATCTCCATCTTCTTCATCACTTGATTCCTCTTTTGCCTTGAAAGCGATAATTTTTTTTTCTTGATGAAGTAGACTCCAATAGTTCATCCTTATCCTTCTTATATAGCTCATTTGTGATAAGGTTCCCCAAGAGCCCAGTCGGTGTCATTCTTGGCAACTCGGGAGAGTTGAGAAATAATGTTATCAACATCTCATACTTGTCGGGTAGAGCCCCAAGCATCTTGGCACAATATCAATATCAAGCAAGTTGTGCCAAGACCTTTGAGCTCATTTACAATGTTGTTGAGTCTAGAATACATCTCGGTGATGTTTTCTTGAGGCAACATTGTAAATATCTCATATTTGATCCGAAGCCTATGCAATTTGGCTTCTTTAACCATGGATGTGCCCGCATAAATTTCGCAGAGCATAGTCCATATCTCATGAGTTATTTCAAGGTTGCTCACTTGATTGAACTCATTTGCGTTTAAAACTCCAAATAGTGTGTTTATCGCTTGAGTATTGAGGTGAGAGTTTCGTTCCTCAAGTTCCGTGAGGTGTGTAGGATCAAGAGCCATAACGAAACCCTTACTAACAATTCTCCGTATGCTTGGGATCATGGCCTTTAAATAAATGGACATTCTAATTTTTCAATATGCATAATTTGTTCCATCAAATAAAGGAGCATTGCCTATTGACGTTCCCTCACTAGCCATTCTTTCTCTTCTAGACGGTTAAGTCTAAAATTAGAGAGGCCAAGCTCTGATACCACTTGTAGGATCAAGGATAATCGGCTAGAGGGGGTGAATAGGAGGTTTTAAAATTCTTAACTAATTTATACAACTAGGCAAGATAAACTATAACAAGACAACCTATCACAAGATATATGCTACAAATTTAAATGCAATAAGTAAGGACAAGAGATAACCACAATGAAGACAAGAGGGTTTTTCCCGTGGTATCGAAGATTTGTCGATCTTCACTAGTCCACGTTGAGGAAGCTTGACCCAATCAAGCTGGCTACACGAATTAAGCTTTCCCTTGATTTCACTTGTGGTTGTTCTTCCCCCCTTCCGATGTTGGTGAACACCAAACCAATCACAATCGGCGCCGAACGTCTTCACAATCTTCTTGAAGAGATCACCGCGCAAACTCCCGCCAAGCCGTCTAGCTGTCGATAAACACCAAGAGTAATAGACCTTGACCTTTGCTTGATGGCACTCAAGTGCTATGGATCAAACTAGAATGAATGCACTTGATTTTGCTTAACAACCTCACAAAAGATGCAACAAGAGAGAATGATGTGTGAAATGAATGCTATAAGCTCAAGGGTGTTCAATGAGTGCTCAACAACCTGTCCTACAGCTGGTGGGGGTGTATTTATACTCCCCACAACCAAATACGACTGTTGGAGGAAGAAATCAAAGATTTTCAGGATAATCAGTAGTACCGCCATGTAATAGCCTGTATTACCGCACCTCCAGCTTCAGCATATTAACGACTATAACAGATGTATTAAATGCGTCTGACATAGCCGTTGAGAATTTGGTGCGGTACTACCGCCAGCTATCATGCGGTAGTTCCGATTATCGGTAGTTCTGCAATTAACTTGCGGTGCTGCCGTTCTTCGTTGAAGCACAAATACACCCCTTCTGAAAAAAACGTACCACACTATTTTTCAAAGGTACCGCAGAGCGGTAGTTCCGCGAAAACAATGGCAGTAGTTCCGCTCTTGCAAATGGGCAAAATGACTCAAAAATGCATAGTTCTGGAAGAAATATTCCGCCCAAAACAGTACTTCCGATGTGCGGTAGTTCCGTATTTACAATACCGGCACTACCGAACTGCCAGAAAATCTAGGAAATTCAAAAGGGTGTCTCTCCGGAAAAAAAATGTGCTGCCACATTTTCGGCACAACCAGAATGCGGTAGTTCCGCAGTTAACACGCCAGTACTACCGATTTTGCACAGAGAGCATGTCTGAATTTTTGAAACAAGTTTTGAGTACACGCATGATCCTAGATTGATCTAAAGGCACAAAGAAATGCTTTCAAGTTACTAGTCGTGATCCCTCGTAATAGTACGACATTTATCCTAAAACCCGGTCTTCCAACATTCCCCTAAGACCAGTAAAATTCAAAAGGTGTCCTAGAGTATTTTATACCTTGCCTTTGAAACAAATCCATCCTCATGATATCCTTTAGCATGCATCTCCATGTTGTTGATATTGTCATTAGGACTAAACCTTGTAGTCACTTAACACACATGTTAGTCCCATATTCACATATTGTCATTAATTACCAAAACATATTTTTAGGGGCCTAGATGCTTTCATGGTGGCAAGATCCAGTGCGCGCCTAAGTAGAGGATGATAGCGAACACGATCAAGTTATGGGTTTCCCGAGGCTGCATTAAGCAAAGGGTGAGTGAGGCAAGAGGTTCATAATGACATGAATGTCGTGGATGAGGAAGTTCACTAGAGCGGCAATGGTGAGGAGGTGCGCTCACCGGCGTCAAGGACGACACAACCATTCCAGCGAAACCAAGGAGCGATGAAGCTCGGGCTAGCGCAAAATGTAATGTGGGCTAGCTGAGGATTTCAATGCGCACTAGGGCTTAAATAGCTAGGACAAATGCACGACAAAAACGGCGAGACACCGACAGTAGCGCGTGAAACTCGTGCTCGGCTCTGGTCAATCCACGAGTATGGGATATACTCGCCATGAATTGGGTGGCTAGCATGGGCGAAAGTTGGCGGAGGTGACAGGGTAGCTGGGCAAAAAACTATAGGCGGCGAGAGGAAACAGCAGGCGAGTAGCAGAGCAGGCGAATGCGCTCTGGTGTGCTAGTGCGCGGCGGGCACGAGGTGGAAGACACCACCAGACAAGCGGGGCCCACCCGTTAGTGAGAAGACGAGTGCGCGCGCTGGTGCGGGCCGGCACTAGCGAAGGGATTTGGGCCGGCTCAGATGCGGACCAAGAGGGTGAGCGGGAATTCAAAACAGTTTTTGAATTTCTAAAATCTGGCTGAGTATTTTCTGAATTTGTATACTTAGGAAACAGTGTCCAAAATTTATGATTTTTTGTGAGGGTTCCTGACCCAATATATTTTCTTATGTAAACTTTTCAGAATTTTATATGCTTTTTTATTCTTCTCTAAAATTCTTACAAGTTTCTGTTTTTTATATAAATGCATTGTTACTTTTGATGAAAATTCACAAAATATGCTCAAATAAATTTTTTTCTTGATGTAAACATGCCCAAGATTATTGTTCTACCTATTTTCATTCTATTTCTCCAAAATTAGAATTTTTGTTTACAAGATTATTGTTCTACCTATTTTCATTCTATTTCTCCAAAATTAGAATTTTTAGGATGTCACAGCAAGTATGCGGCAACCTAACCCTATCAGGAAGGGCACCAGGCCACCACCGTCCATCGACTGAAAGAGCCACTAATGGCAGCGAGAGGTGGCGATGACCATAGTTGGCATCGAGTTTGAAGCTTCGAGTGCAAGGTAGCAAAAAAGAAGAAAAAATTCAAAAAAAAAACTGCTCTCAACTTAATTTTTTTTAAGAGAAATAGTGTTCTAAATAGTATTTACAAATAATATTTTAAATAGTCTCACATATCACTGTTCATAGCAATTCCGGGCTGCTCGGCGTGTGGACATGCGGATCCGGCCATATGGCGCGTGGACGAACCGCGTCCAGCTGCCTGGCGCATGGACGAGTGCACATATCCAGCGAGTCTGTGGTGTCATTGTTTGCTTTGATTTTCGGATAGGTTTAGATTTGCCTTTGCCGCGTTAAATAGTGCCAAAAACTCCGGGAAGGGTAGATCGAAGAGGAATGGGAGAGTCGGATGGCATACGGAGGGGAGAGAAGCGATGCGGGGCACGATGCAGCCTGGGTTATCTTCTTAACAACCTCCGAGCCAGCGACTTAGGAAATGGAAATTTGTACTCTTTCTAGACGGCAACAATTCGATCTCGTCTGTTCCAGATCCAACGTCCAAATGCACTGCACCTTATCCTTGCTCCTCAACCGCCCTCCCCTGATCAAACGACTCAGACGCTCCCTTAGCAAATTCAACTGTGCACGAAATGTTGAAATGTTGATAAGCGGCTCGCACCACCTTGCCTCCACCCATGTATCTTTTGTTATGCCAAAATGGTACTTTTCTTGACACGTGGAAATAATTCAGAACTATTTGGATGTCGATTTTAACTTGTATCCTAACTAGCTTGAACTGAAATTCAAAATATAATTGATTTTTTTTGTTTTTATCGAAACCAAGATTTTTTTTTGTAAATGTTGGATTGTCGGTATATTTTAATTTCTTAATAAAATCAACAAGCGATCAAATTCATCCAAAAACATTAAATTCCGATGGTTTGTTATCGAAGAAATGTGTCTCATTTGAATTGGGCAAAATTGACTACAGGGTACTGAACTTTTGCGTCCTTAACTATTGGACATCCAAAAAATGTGGTTTCGCCGAAAGACACTAAAATTTTATGGCTATTTGCTATTAGACACTCCTCCCATTAAAATAATTAAAATAATATATCTGATTCATTAGGAGAGAGAAACTTTGAAAAATTCCCTCAATGCACATTGCGGCTCATTTCAAGCACGATTGTTCGCTCGGTCGGTCTGGTTCAACCATCTACAATGTCGGGCTTGGAAGAAAATAACCTCACTAATTGCAATAATAATGGTTTTGGACCCACATGCCACACAAATACTAACCTAATTAATTTCCTTACTAACCTAACTACTTTGCTACAATGGATCTTCCCCAAATTGACAGAAACAGAGAATCTCCATGGGCGTACTCGGCTGAGCTCGGCGTCGGTGAGTGGTGTAACATCCCAAAGTTATGTTACCAAAAATAAAATTATTATTTTATTAGATTTTCTAAAAAATTAAAAGGTTTTATTGCTTTTCTTGAATTTCCAAGATTTGAAAAGTCAAAAATAAAATTTATTGAGTTCTTTGGGAATTTATTGGATTTAAAGTGGAAAATAAAATTTTACTTAATTTCTGGAATTTTAAAAAGCTTTTAGCTATTTATTACAAAGCCAAAATAATTTATATGCAAAAATAAAAGCCAACAAGTTGGAAATAATTTTATTAAGTCCAAAATGACTCTGGGAATTTCTGTTAATTTTTCATATTTTTTGGATTTTATTTGCTATTTTCTAAAGTCATTTTGAATTAATTAAATTGGTACATCAAAAAAAATCCGAGAACAGTGCTTGAGCCGAATGTTCCCAGGCCCAATGTAGTTTCATCCACGCTTGGCCATTTTTGGCCCACCTCGGCCCACTTCGCGCCAGCCCACTCCATCACCCTTTCACTTCCACGTGGGTCCCACATGTCATTCTCCATCCGTCTCTTTCTCTCTCCGCCTAGGCCCACGTGTCAAACCCATCTTCCCCCAACCTCCTTTCTTCCTCCCGGTGCTAACCCCCATTAGCGCCGATTGGAGCTCGCTCAAATTCCGTGATCCCCTCCCCCCTTTTCTCACGTCATCACGTGCATTCATTCCCTCGTCTTCCGCTGCACCCAATTTCGACCATCTCCTCCTTTGTCACGCAGCCGTTTCGCCAGATTTTTGTAATGCCACCGCGATCCCCACCGTAATGATCTCCTCCTCTCGACCTCCCCTTGGCCTATAAAAGGGAGCACCGGGTGTGTATCCTCCTCCTCAATCCAACTCCTCAACTCACCCTCTCCTCCCTCGCTCCCACCTCGCCGGAATCGGCATTTCTTCATCGTCGGCCGAGCTCCTCTCCGCCACCTCCAGCGCTGCCTCCAGTGGATCTCCACCGCCCTCGTCACCACCGCCAAATTCGCACAGCCGCGGTCTACCTGGTTCACGCCTTGCCATCACTAGAGAGCCACCATAGTGCCACGCCGCCACCAAACCCCTCGCTACCAACGAGCTGTACAAGCGCTTGTGCCGCCGCGATAAGCACTGTGATCCCCGCGCCCTTCTCTCCCTTTTGAGCCCCTCGCCGGAGCTAGCCGTGGCGCACAGCGCCGGTGAGCTCAACGACGGGCCACCACCAAAGCCGTGCCGACGTGGCACCACCACATCACAGCCACATCGCCAAGTCCTCAAACGTGGCCGCCATGTCACCTGCCCATGTGTACGTATACGAGGTGATGCCACGGTGCAACACACCTGGTCCACCATGGAGCAAACGTATTTTCGTAGACCCGGTCCACAAGACCTGGGCCCACATGACCACTAACCCATCCTCTTTTCCGTTGAAAAATAATTCGGTCAAAAAACCAAAAATGTCCACTGATGTTAGCATGCACATTAAATTGATTTTTCCTTAAGAAAAATAAATCAAATAATTCCAAAAATATCCTTTAAGGGTATTTATTTACGTTTTAAAACTTCCAGGAGCTTGTGTTTCTTCATACGAACTCCGATTTTGAAGATTCAAATGTATAAATTCAAGATCTAGCTAACTAAACTAGAATGACATAATTTGGAGTTTATTTGAATTTTTATTTAAATATTGATTGAATTTGACTTATTTTCACGTGTAGATTTCAACAAATTCGGAGAGTAAGATTTCGATGTCGATTGAGAACAACTAAACAAGCAAGGCAAGTTACACCTTTGACCATATTTGAACCTATTATTTCAAATTATTTATTCTATTTTAAATTATTACTCCATGCTTATTTATATTGGGCTATATAAATTCATGTTTTACATTTATAGTTATGCCTAAATCCTTTTATGGTAAGTGTTGATATTTGAATCAAATATATTGTCACCCTAGAAAAAAAAACCTAGTTGATATGACAGTATGAACTAGGAACATTTGAAAAATATTATGAAAAGACATGCATAGACCAAAAATATTTAGTTTGGGAAATTTTAGCCAAATGATCAATAATTGTTTAAAAGTCTATGGCATTGGTTTGTCATAGAAGATTTTGCAAATGATTTTGAAAAGCAAACAGGAAAAGTTGGTTTGTACTTGGGCGAAATGAATAGCTGGTGGGTGTAGGTTTATGCACGGGCTCAATTCGGGAAGGGTTGAGGCCTAGGGGTTTATTGGAAGTCGCCCATGTTAATTAAGGACTGGTCTTCGAGCCGCATCTTGCTAAGCCCTATCGTACTACCACATGTTCTGAATTTGCAGGTCAAGGATCGCGGGAAGGCTACGATAGCACTAAAAAAATTTACCGCGCAACCAAGGAACCTCCGCAAGTGATAAATCACGAGATTACGACTAGACGCGTCGACTCGTAGCGGAAGTAGAGTCGATGTAGCGACTTGATGCGGTCGTAGTCGTAGTCGCCACGTCTCTCCTCCTCTGAGTGGTCGTACTCGCCGTGTGTCTTCTTCTCCGACTCCTATCATCGTCACGAGTTGCGGATCGTCCTAGTGCTGATGCTTCGCAACAACACGTCCAAGGTATCCACACATACAGTGCAGGGACACCACGCGCTGGAGTGCTAGCACCGGCAGTGTGGTTGAGGAAGGCGTGGCAACTATGGTTTCGGGAAGTTCTTCAAAAGATTGTCCTCCACCCTTACCCTATGCCACCGCCCCTCTTTATATAGGCATCCATGATGGGTCTCAAACTTGAGGCCCATTAGGAACTCGTGGCCTATACGAATTCGGATCACCATCCAAAACAGATCCCAGCCCTTTAAGTGTGTGAACCCATAGGTTCTTGTGTAATCGGTTGAGACTCAGAAACCCTTTTTCAACCATTAGTCGTTAGCGGTACCTAGCAGCACATAATGATTCTCGAACACACATAGAATATATCAGACGAACCTTCATATAATATGATCTATGACCATGCCCTCATCACTTATTATGACCAGTTCGTATCTCTATACGACCAGGTTGTTACCATTTCAGGATTACGTTCGACCAATCTACAACCACTCAGATTTCCATACGACTAGTCCGTAACTGATCGAACTAAGCGACCTACTCATGCATTCTCCCTTTGACTCACGATGTCTGGTTGAACTCCAGGTGAGATGTGTGTCATCCATGGACTGTTCAATACTTTCTCGATCGGGTGTCGAATAACTTCATGTGGTCGACACTTCGACCACTTAGTGGCATGGCCATGCACTTTCTTTATCCGATCACCAAGAGGAGCCCAAAGACATCTCTCCTGTTATGTTAGGAGGGGCAAGTCCCATATCCGACCAGTCAAATCCCTCCGCATGTTTCATAGCATACCCGAAAACCACCTTTATAACTACACATTTACGAGTAGTGTTTGGCAACCCCTAAGAGTGCTATTACACATGTAGCGAACCATGCTGATCTCAGGTCTTAGGATAATACATCATCATTACTTGAGACCAACTAAAGACACATAGATTCATAACAATCTCAATAGTGTCTCAATGATGGGTCTATCCAGCCCCATGTTCTCTAACACGTGCTCACATTGTTGATTCAATATCCCTATATCCATGACTGGTGAAACATAGTCATCAGTCAATACATGTGCTAGTCATAGAGTCACTGGTGTTCCGTCCAGTGACATCGAGCAGGGATACATTTAGAATGGCATCATATAAGTTAAAGAGTTCCACCAACAAGTCACATACTAATTGATCTATAACTGAAGATTCATTTAAGGAACACGATAACATATTATCAAAATCAAGAACATAATGAAATATCATCATCTCCATGATTGCCTCTAGGGTATATTTTCAACATCAAGACCTGGCTAACTAATTTGTAACATTCACCAAGGTCGTGCCATCCGGTTGCATGGATGTCTTTTACGACCTACTTTCATGTATTCTCACCTAGCCAGTGTTGATATTTGAATCAAATATATTGTCACCCTAGAAAAAAAACCTAGTTGATATGATAGTATGAACTAGGAACATTTGAAAAATATTATGAAAAGACATGCATAGACCAAAAATATTTAGTTTGGGAAATTTTAGCCAAATGATCAATAATTGTTTAAAAGTCTATGGCATTGGTTTGTCATAGAAGATTTTGCAAATGATTTTGAAAAGCAAACAGCAAAAGTTGGTTTGTACTTGGCGAAATGAATATTTGGTGGGTGTAGGTTTATGCAGGCTCAATTCGGGAAGGGTTGAGGCCTAGGGGTTTATTGGAAGTCGCCCATGTTAATTAAGGACTGGTCTTCGAGCCGCATCTTGCTAAGCCCTATCGTACTACCACATGTTCTGAATTTGCAGGTGAAGGATCGCGGGAAGGCTACGATAGCACTAAAAAAATTTACCGCGCAACCAAGGAACCTCCGCAAGTGATTAATCACGAGATTACGACTAGACGCGTCGACTCGTAGCGGAAGTAGAGTCGATGTAGCGAGTTGATGCGGTCGTAGTCGTACTCACCGCGCGTCTTCTCCTCCGAGTGGTCGTACTCGCCATGTGTCTTCTTCTCCGACTCCTATGATCGTCACGAGTTGCGGATCGTCCTAGTGCTGATGCTTCGCAACAACACCTCCAAGGTATCCACACGTACAGGGCTGGGACACCACGCGCTGGAGTGCTAGCACCGGCAGTGTGGTTGTGGAAGGCGTGGCTATTATGGTTTCAGGAAGTTCTTCAAAAGATTGTCCTCCACCCTTACCCTATGCCACCGCCCCTCTTTATATAGGCATCCATGATGGGTCTCAAACATAAGGCCCATTAGGAACTCATGGCCTATACGAATTTGAATCACCATCCAAAACAGATCCCAGCCCTTTAAGTGTGTGAACCCATAGGTTCTTGTGTAATCGGTTGAGACTCGGAAACCCTTTTTCAAGCATTAATCATTAGCGGTACCTAGCTGCACATAATGATTCTCGAACACACATAGAATATATCAGACGAACCTTCATGTAATATGACCTATGATCATGCCCTCATCACTTATGACTAGTTCGTATCTCTATACGACCAGGTTGTTACCATTGTGTGATTACGTTCGACCAATCTAATACCAGCTCGTATCTCCATACGACTAGTCCAGAATCGATCGAACTAAGCGACCTACTCATGCATTCTCCCTTTGACTCACGATGTCTGGTTGAACTCCAGGTGAGATGTGTGTCATCCATGGACTGTTCAAGACTTTCTCGATCGGGTGTCGAATAATTTCATGTGGTCGACACTTCGACCATTTAGTGGTATGGTCATGCACTTTCTTTATCCGATCACCAAGAGGGGCCCAGAGAAATCTCTCCTGTTATGTTAGGAGGGGCAAGTCCCATATCAGACCAGTCACATCCCTCCGCATGTTTCATAGTGTGGATATCATGGAGATATGCTTCAGATCTTAGGATGATGTGACAATTGGCAATGGCGTTAATGGTTTGTCGTTTCACGTGTTTTCGATAAAGTTTCAGAACTGTTAGGTGACCAAATGTGTCAAAATGAGCTGGGCCAAAAATAGAGGGTGTAGGCAAGAGAGGGGATTCTATTGCTCTTGGTTCCATAATTTTTGGAGTCTCAAGTCAAAAGTTCTATTGGTTTAAAGTTTCCAGTAGGTTTCGGATTTTCAGGGGTTGAAAATCGGCTAAGTCCTTTCGGGCGGTCGGACCGGCCTATGGCTGGCGGTCCGACCGGCAAGGCTGGCGGTTTGACCGGCCTGAGGCGCGGTCGGACCGATTGTCACTTGAACGTCGGCCTCCGTGGCGGCGTTGTTCGTTGGTTAGGTCAAAGTCATGAGTTTCAGTGCATATGTCTTGCATGATGCATGTTTTGACTAACGTGGGTCAAGTTGTGTAGAACTTGTTCCCAGATTCGATTTGCTTGTCTATTGTTGTGCGAGTTGCTTGGTGGTCAACGACGGTCAGCGGCGAGGTGATCGGGACTAGGCTTGGAGAGCCGAGGTCCGAGCGATGGGCGATGCGGGTGAGGTCAATGAACTCAAGTGTGGTGCGAGAATAGACAAGGATGATCGAACAGAGAGCAGTTGATCTGTTGGTTTGATCAAGCGGCGCGAGTCGGTGCAAGTACCAAGGTGGTTTCGGTGGGAGCCGGATGGGAGAGACTTGCCGACATGGAGAGAGCCGTTGATCAACCTACACGTGATGAAGCAAGCGAAGTGCCAGCGAGATGGACTCGGTCTTGGAGAAGGACCGAAAAGGGTATTTTGGCAATCTTACCAAATACCACCTTGGTGACCTTTGCCAATCCAGCGGCGCAAGACGACGCAAAGAGAAGCGGTTTAGGTCAAGAGGTGTTGAAGACGGCGCTTTGTAATGCGTGCGTGTGTGACCCGTTTGTGTTGGGCCTTAACGGGAGCCCATTTAAGTTAAACTTCTAGAAGGTCGAAGTCTCCACTATAAATAGAGGAGGGAGATGGCTGCACCCCCTTCAACCCTTTCATTATTGTTGAAACACTAGTTTGGCTTAGGAAGAGGATTAGTGGAGGTTAGGGTTCTAGAGAGTTTTGATTTGATTTCGTGCTCTCGGATTGAGCTTTGTCCTCCATTGATGGAGTGGTCAGAACCCAAACCCTATCAAATCAATCCAAAAAAAGTTTGCTCAAAGATGTGTCTCTTTGTCTTTCTTCTCTCTATTTGGTGATTTTGAGTCTTTCTTTGATTCGTGAGTTTTTGATTGATTTCTTCATGTAATCTAGCTTGCTGTGATATGTGGGAACACATTTAGGATCATCTTGATCATCAATCACCCACAAGCAAGTTTTTGGTTCAAGTTTTCGTTCTGACTCGGTTTTGAACCATCCACATCTCAAACCTAAAAAGGTCGTAAATTTTCCAAGGATCTTCACGATCTTCGATTGGAATAGGTTTCTGACATCCTAGAGAAGGTGTGTACCAAGTTTCATCAAGTTTGGAGTTGTGGATCAAAAGTTACATCTATTTGTAACTTCATTTTTCGTGCTGTTTTTACCGTTCATCAGACTGGAGGTCAGACCGCCAAGGTGACCGATCCGACCGCCATTAACACAGAGGTCAGACTGCCCAACACTTAGAATTTTAGGCCGTGTTGATTTTGGTTGTTTTGCTTCGGGGTTTAGATTGGATTCAATACTAGTCTTCCGCTGTACTGGTATATTGATCTTCATAGCTTCCATAGCTATTGGAGTGAAATTTGTATGGAATCTGAGCTTGGTTAAAAAAAAGTGAGCGTGCTCCTATTCACCCCTCCTCTAGTCGCCTTTTCGGTCCAACAAGTGATATCAGAGCCCGGTTAGTTCAATCTTGATCTTAACCGGTCACTGAACTAGGCGATGGATAAGTACTCTACCAAGCCGCATATCTTCGATGGGTACGACTATGCCTATTGGAAGAATCGCATGCGAGTCTTCCTTGAGAGAGAAGGACAAGCTATATGGGAGGTTGTTCGAGCCCTGCTCGTTCTTCCCGAAGTTGTTACGCCGGCTTCAACAGCCCTCTTGGCTAACAACAATAAGGCAAAGAACCTCTTATATGGTGGGCTTGGTAGACAGGAGTATGATCGAATTTGTAATCTTGAGACTGCGCACGAGATTTGGAACACCCTCGAAACCTACCATGAGGGTTCGTCCCAAATCAAGAAAGTACGCCAGATAGTCTATAAGCGTGAATATAACAAATTAGAGATGCGTCCTAGAGAGAGCATCGATGACATTTTCAGTCGCTTTAACAAAGTGATTGTTGGACCGAAAAAGGCGACTAGAGGGGGTGAATAGGAGCACGCTCACTTTTTCCCAAATAATGAATTCAACACAATTTCACTCCAATAGCTATGATGAAGCTATGAAGATCAATATACCAGTACAGCGGAAGACTAGTATTGAATCCAATTAAACCCCTAAGCAATGCGACAAAAATCAGCAAGAATCAAAACTAACGAGTGGCCGGTCGGATCATTTATTATCTTGGTCCGACCGCACTAAATCGGTCGACCTCCGGTGTGGGGCGGATCGGCCGTGAGCTACGTAACGGTAAAAACAGCCCGATGACGAAGTTGCAATTAGGTCTAACTTTTGATTCTCAACTCCAAACTTCACGAAACTTTGCACACACCTTCTCTATGCTATTGAGGACCTATTCCAATCGAATATTATGATAATTCTTGGAACGATCTTGAGCAATTGTCAATTGATTAACAGAAGGTCTAAAACCGGGCAAGAACGAAAACTTGATCCTAATGCTTGTTCGTGAGAGATTGATGATCAAGATGATGCTAGATAGATTCACACATATCACAGCAAGCTAATCCACGTGATAGAATCAATCACAAACTCGCGGATCAAAGGAAGCCCTAAAATCACCAAATTGAAAGCAAGAACGAAAAGAGACTTATCTCAAGCAAACCTTGCATAGATTGATAACGAGATCGTTGCTGGATTACACCCACGCCATCATGGATCAGTGGTCAATCCAAGATCACGAAATTCTCCTCAAACCATGAAAAGCCCTAGCCTCCACCTCAACTCCCCCTAAGCCAATTAGGGTTTGAAGAAAACAAAAGAGGTGAAAAATAGCGAGAGCAAGGGGTGCAGCCACCACCTCCTCCTATTTATAGTGGAGGCCTAGAACTCCTAGGGTTTGACTCAATTGGGCTCCCGTTAAGGCCCACTAACAAGCGGGTCACATACGCACGCCGCCAAGCGCCGTCTTTAACCTTTTGACCTAAACCGCTTCACCATGCGTCATGGATTTGCCAATAGGTCACCCTTGTCCATCTTATGTCACGCTTGAGTTGTTGACCTCACCCGGCATCGTCGATCGTTCTGGACCTCAACTCTCTAAGTCTAGTCCCGATTCTCCTCGCCGTTGACCGTCGTTGACCACCAAGCTACCTGCACAACCACAGACAAGAAAACACGATTCGGGAACAAGTTCTTCACAACTTGACCCATGTTAGTCAAAACATGCATCATGCAAATCATATGCCATGAAACCAATGACTTTGACCTAACAAAACAACATCGCCACGGTTGGCGATGTTCAAGTAAACCGATCGACCGCTCAGTGGGTGGCGGTCGGACCGCCTCTTGGCGGTCGGACCGCTCCTCGTGAGCGGTCGGACGCATATGGGACTTAGCGAAATTCATACTCCCAAATTCAAACCTTACGGAAATTAAAACGAATAGAACTTCTTACTGGAGACTCCAAAAATTATGAGACCAAGTGCATTGGGATCCCCTCACTTGCCTACAACACCTATTTTTGGCCCAGCTCGTTTTGAACACTTTTAGGTCACCGCCGGTCCGACCCGCCCCACATGGCGGTCCGACCGATTTGGGACCGGTCGGATCGCCGATGCAAGGACCGGTCGGACCGCCCTATCGAGAATACCTGTAGCTTTGTCGAAAACACGTGAAACTACAAACCGTAAACGCCATTGCCAATTGTCACATCATCCTAAGATCTGGAACATAACCCCATGAAATCCACAGTGATTAATCAGATGAAAGCTGTTGGAATTGAATATTCTTAGTCTGAAAATGCCACCCACCTCTTGGCTGCAATCAACACCAAGGAGTGGGAGATAAAGGCTACCGCCATTGAGGAGAACGTCAACCTCTCTGATCTGACTTTGGAGCTGCTCTATAGTAAGCTCAAGACTCATGAGATCAAGAGGATTGATCATCCCAAAAAGGAAAACATGGCCTTGGTAGCAGACCCGCTCAAGAGAGCTTCTGATGGATCTTCTGAGTCTTCTTCTGGATTTTCGCTTGCTGGATTATCTGCAACACATGAAGAGGATTTTTTAGAGTCTCCCTGAGGCCAAGTTAGCCCTCATAGTTAGAAAAGCCACACGGGCCTATAACAATATGAGAAACAAAAAGAGAGGAGGTCCCGTGACTTGCTATGAGTGTGGTGAGCTTAATCATATCCGGGCAAATTGCCACAAGTTGAAAGAGCAACCATAACGAGGGAAAGCCAGCTTGGAAGAAGGCTCAATGGAACAAATCAAGATTTGATGCTGCCAAGCTGACAAAGGCAGCTCACCGGGTTCTTGCCGCTTTTGGGGAACAATCCTTAAGGGATGTGGACTCCGGGAGCGAGGATGACAAGGAGGAGGAGATCCCTCAAGATAAGAAGAAGGGGAAGGCAATGGACTTCACCGGCGTTTGCTTCATGGCCGACTCCGATGATGTCGACGACGATGAGGTACCTCTCTCCTATGATGTCCTTTCTGATAGATGCGAAACTATCTTTGAGCAACTCATGAGTCAGGATAAGTCTTTAGAGTATATCATGGCTAGGAATAAGGGCTTAGAGTCTCAAGTAGATAATTTGAGTTTAGAACTTGCAAATGCTAAGACTCTTGAATCTGATGAATGTTCTTCCTGCCATGCTCTACACTCAGAATTTGCTAAACTGCAATCTGCTCATGATATTGCTTTGCGACAACTTGAAAATGCTAGGACTGAGCTAGTTGAGGTTAAATCTGCTCCTTGTGAAAAATGCTTAGATTCTAGCAAGTTGGTTGCTTCTGGTGTGGTTGATTCTAGCTTTTGCTCTTTTTGCATTGAACGAGAACATGAAGTACAAGACGTAGTAAATGCAGTTAGAGCTAAATTTGCTAAGCTTAAGGATAGAATTGATTCTGCTTCTTGTATCTCTTGCGAAACTCTTAAACTTGAAGCTACCTTATTGTGAGACCCCGGCTTATCGGGCTTGTAATGCTTAACCATCCACTTGGTCCTAGCATCACAAATCAGATAACCCGAGACTCGAGACACGTATACTTCCCAGAAATGCAGTATACACACCTCTTTACAAAATTCATGCATCAATTCCATTCATTCACATAGAACCAAAGCAACGCAACAAACCAGAAGTTAAAATAAATAAAAGATAGTTATTACAAAAGAGAGGCCAACCGGCCAAATCACAATAAATACAAGAATAATAGACAGCGGAAGCAAAAGTGCCATAAGATGGTCATAAACAAAAGAGCCAATCAGTGTGCCTTTAACCCACAAGGCAACCGACCGGACCGCCAAGCTAGTCGTCGAATCCACAGCACATTTCACAAAAGTGATGTCCTTGGGGCTCACCTTCCTCCTCTGCAACAAATAGTTAAGCAAAGCAAATGAGTACAAAAATTATACTCCGCAAGACTTACGTGTAGAGTAAGAGACCTATACATATGCTACATGCAAGCTTATTTAAGTGGAGGCTGTATGTTTCATTTTCAGCACAAAGCAATCTTTATTTGCAATAAAGTAGTACATTTAAAAGAAAGTTCACAAATCTGTTTTTAATGTTCAAATAACGGTAAATGACAACAATATAACAGTAGATAGATGACAATAACAATCCAGGAAGTGACTAAACCCTTAGTCACCACAACAATAGCATGAATTACCCATTCATACCAACCATGTCAATTTTTAATTTAAAAGGTTGAAGTCTAACTCTTGCAAAACCTAACCAAGCGTGTCCATAACCTAGGACGAGGCTATTCGAATAGTTTTATACCTGCGAGGGTATACCATGCACTCCACACGCTGCACGCCTTTTGCCAAGCTATTAAGCACACTTCCTTAGGTATGCAAGCGCACTAAGTCCTACGAGACATTTCCAATATTGTGTATTAACTACGAGCCGCCTGTATGGATAGAAACCCATACGTTGTGTCGAGTCATTGTAAAGCCTCGGTCAACTACCCGTCTCGAGTAAAGCCTTGGACAACTACAATGCTCCTCGAGGTGGAGAGCCTACCTGAATCTCCACCACCGCACACCCAACACAAGAAACACATATCCTTTTCACACAACACACACAACCCCTCCTGCGACTCGGAGATAACCCACACCAAAGTACTTAGTCAGAGAGGTCACATATCCCTCTCGCGTGGTTAGCACGCATAAAATTGCTTGGAGTGTGACACAAGATGTTCGGTCCTTGTTGACTTAGGCAAGACATCCACAAACCCAATAGCCCACCATCTAACCACTTGCCCAAGTCTAAAACAATGTTTCATTTTAGATTTTTACTTTACAAAATAACAAAGCACAAGTCTTTGGACATAAAGGAGTAATAATAAGATGTGTGACCAAGATCATCGACTAAAATCGATGATCGCCCATTACTACCGACTAAGCATTTCTAAGCAATTTCAATTCGCAATCTACTAAGTGACAAGAGCTCATCCATCGAACTCAAATCACATCAAATAACCTAGGCTCATGGCAGCAGAGGATAATCAATTCCTACAGATTATGCAACTATAGGATTCTAACCATAATTTAACAACAACATAGCAATGCATACATACAAGTTGGAAATCAATATATTAGACTTGTAAAATACTGGGATTGACATGATCAAACTGCTTGCCTATTTTTTGTGGGTCCAGATGTTGCTGAGGATCAATTATATTGTCAACGTGCTCTTCGGATCCTAACGAGAAAGCGAAAAAGAACCGATAAAAACGAAGAAAACACAAAGACTCAACAGCAAACTTTCTCCAAATATTCTGAAAATTTTACAGTAGCAAGAGAATGATTTATAAGGAATTTAGCAATAAGAACCAATTGATTTGGATTCTTAATGCAAAAGATATGAGCAAAACAATTTTGCTCAGCCCTAAAAATAAAAAATGCTACTATTCATAAGCAAAATTTTCTGAAGATATACTGAGGTTAGAACCATTTTTAGATCAAAGTTTAGTTAATAATATAACCAATAAAATTTGAATCAACCGAAAAGGAATTAAAATGAAATAGTTATGTATTTTACAAGTTACTACATTTTTGAGTTGACAAATAATTCTTTCGGGAAAAATCAGAAATTAAAAATCGACGTGGACGAACTTGGGTCGTTGATCTTGGATCCAACGGTCCAAGTTCCTGGGATGACGCGCGCACACGCGACCCCTAAACCCTAGACGCTAACCGTTGGATTTGGATCCAACGGTCCACGTGGACCCGGACGTTTGGACGGTCCGAACGTTCACACGCACAGGAGTCGTTGATCTTGGATCCAACGACCCATGCGGACTCGAATCGGGACCGTTGATCTTGGATCCAACGGTCCACAGACCGAAGCGTGCGATAAATTCAAACTTCCGCGCGATCTTGGGCCGTAGATCTTAGGATCGACGGTCCAAACCGAATCACGTTCAAACCTTTGTCCCTGTTTTCGTCCGGCAAAAATGACAGGGAAGAACGGATCGCCGCCTGCGGCTCTGGCCGCGGCGGTGCGAGCAAATGCCCAAAATGGGTTCTCAACACTTGTTGGACCGTAAAGGCGACTAGAGGGGGGGGTGAATAGGAGCACGCTCACTTTTTCACAAATTATGAACTCAATACAAATTAACTCCAGTAGCTATTAGGAAGCTATGAAGATCAATATACCAAGACAAATGGAAGACTAGTATTGAATCAATTAAACCCCTAAGCAATATAACAAAATCAACTAAGATTACCAAGACTCACAAAGACAAAGCGGTCGACCGTTATACTCAACCGGTCGGACCGATTGTCGGCGGTCGGCCGGCGTTGTCTTGGCGGTCGGACCGCTCCAAAATCGGTCGACGGTGATGACGGGCGATCGACCCGCCGACTCGAACCGATCTACAACGATAAAATCGGCCCGATGACGAAGTTGCAATTAGGTGAAACTTTTGATTCTCAACTCCAATCTTTATGAAACTTTGCACACACCTTCTATATGCTATTGAGGACCTATTCCAATCGAATATTATGATAATTCTTGGAGCGATCTTGAGCAATTGTCAATTGATTAACGAAGGTCTAAAAGCAAGAGCGAAAACTTGATCCTAAAGCTTGTTCGTGAGAGATTGATGATCAAGATGATGCTAGATAGATTCACACATATCACAGCAAGCTAATTCACGTGAAAGAATCAATCACAAACTCGTGGATCAAAGAAAGCCCTAAAATCACCAAATTGAAAGCAAGAACGAAAAGAGACTTATCTCAAGCAAACCTTGCATAGATTGATTTCGTGATTGAAGTTGGATTACATCCACACCATCATGGATCGATGAGACAATCAAGGATCACGAAATTCACCACAAACCATCAAGAGCCCTAGCCTCCACCTCAACTCCCTAAAGACAATTAGGGTTTGAAAACATAAAAGGCGAGGGAGGAAGAGGTGCAGCCACCATCTCCTCCTATTTATAGTGGAGGCCTAAAACTCTTAGGGTTTGACTTAATTGGGCTCCCGTTAAGGCCCACTAACAAACGGGTCACACACGCACGCTTCGCAAAGCGCCGTCTTTAACCTTTTGACCTAAAACGCTTCACCATGCATCATGGATTCGCCAATAGGTCACAATTGTCCATCTTGTGTCACGCTTGAGTCGTTGACCTCACCCGGCATCGTCGATCGTTCTGGACCTCAACTCTTCAAGTCTAGTCCCGATTCTCCTCGCCGTTGACCGTCGTTGACCACCAAGCTACCTGCACAACCACAGACAAGAAAACACGAATTCGGGAACAAGTTCTTCACAACTTGACCCATGTTAGTCAAAACATGCATCATGCAAATCATATGCCATGAAACCAATGACTTTGACCTAACAAAACAACATCGCCACGGTTGGCGGCGTTCAAGTAGAAACCGGTCTGACCGCTCCAGGTGAGCCGGTCGGACCGCCCCATGGCCGGTCGGACCGCTCCCTGTGAGCCGGTCGGACCGCCCCTTGGGACTTAGCCGAAATTCAACCTCCCAAAATCCGAAACCTTCTGGAAACTTTAAACCAATAGAACTTTTCACTGGAGGCTCCAAAAATCATGAGACCAAGTGCATTGGGATCCCCTTACTTGTCTACAACACCTATTTTTGGCCCAGCTCGATTTGAACACTTTTGGTCATCGCCGGTCCGACCGCCCCAGATGGCCGGTCCGACCGATATGGGACCGGTCGGACCGCCGTGCAAGGACCGGTCGGACCGCCCCTGAGCAGTAAGCCTGTAACTTTGTCGAAAACGCGTGAAACGACAAACCGTAAACGCCATTGCCAATTGTCACATCATCCTAAGATCTGGAGCATATCCCCATGAAATCCACAATCTCCCCCTTGATGAACACATTGGCAATTATCCAGAAAATGTAAGTAAGAGGTTTGAAAGCGAGTTTACTCGCGGTTTTAGACAAAGGCACAACTTGGTCCATAAGCAAGAAAAAGCAATGAAAATGACCAAGCTGGCATCAGAATAGTATAGGCATGTGAGACAAGGCAAAAGAAAGCATAAAAACTTTGATTTCCAGAAAAGGGTCAAAATTCTCACATGAGGTCCATATGAAAGAACAATTGTTCAATTGACCTATGATCATTGTGAGTATAAAAGAATGCAATTCAAGTTCAGAATATTCAATAAGACAATAAGAATGCAACTCAAGAACTCCCCCTCACTATGATCATCAAATTTCAAATTTTCAGTTTCTCCCCTTTGTATAAACTTCTCCCCCAATCTTCTTATTAACACATCTTCTCCAAATAAGAGTAGCAAAGAAATATTACACATCTTCTCCCAAAGAAATATCTTTTCATTTAACACATCTTCTCCCCCTTTGACAATGGATTCATCAAGGAATCACGCCTTCCTCTCATCCAGGAATAACAAATAGAGAATAAAGAAAGAAGCAGAAACAAAAGAAGCATAAAGAGGAATATGCATGAAGTGCAATGGAGTGGCTTCAATTTTTGTATTTTCAATTTTTGATAAGAAGCTTTGGAGATTACCCAAAAGAACAATGTAGTTTCTCTAATATTGCACAAACGACATATCAAGCGACAACGCTAGCAAGATCATGGTAAGACATATATATCAAAGCTAAGCACAAAGGCTCAAAAGTAAAGCATTAGATTTTATCAATTTAAGCAACGCTTCAAATTCAAACAAGTTCATCAACAGGATCCTAAAGTGAAATTGGCCATGTCAAATGTCAAAGTGAGATCAAAAATCTAACAAAGACCACATGAAGAGTCAATCAAGTCCCGTATTGAATCATTTTGCTCAATATTTTGTAAACGCCCATTTGTCAACATTTTCTCATTTGCATTGAATATTGAAGTTGACTAATGATCTAACTTAGTGACAAGATCACGGACTAGGAGCCATCCACAAACTCATCCTAAGCTTCGACCAAAAGTTGATTAAAGGTATATCTTAGTAAAGAAGATCTGGACTAGGAGCCATCCACAAACTCTTTCTAAGCTTCTACAAGGCGACAAATCTTGAGGTTCATGTCATTTCTGACAAGCAGTCCCCATGAGATCGTCTGGTTCATCAAACTATCTCCAAGTTCATGTCATTTGACAAGCAGTCTCGTAAGAATAGTTTGGCACAATTTAAGCATAAGACAATCTTGATTTTCATTTTTCACAAGAGCAGTTTTTAGAATCTCAAGAACACAAAAGCTCAAGTAATGGTCAATTTTAGATCAAAGAGCTAACAAAGCAATTCTGACAGGGCCAATGTCACAAGAGGAGCACTAATTACGCAACTCGCTAAAACATCCACAAATTGCAATTTCTTAGTTTGAGTTGTTTAAAAGGTTCTAGCTCATATAGCAAAGACTTAGCTACACATGTAAAAGCATGATAATTCTAGCAAGTCAAAGAACTAGACATGACATTGAGCAAGAATTGAAATACAAAAGCTCTAAAGGGTAATAGGCAAAGCTTCATCAATTTTAAAAGATAAGCAGAAAATCTTATATTACAATGCATTTTTTTTTTTTGAATTTTTCATACCACTTGTTGTATTTTTCATATGAATGCAATATGACACAATGAGATGCAATTAAAAGGCCTAAAAATCTAAAAAGTTCGAAAAGATCACTAAGTTCAGAAAAAGAACAATAAAAGATCAAAAGAACAAGGAAAGATAAGAAAAAGATCAAACTCCCCCTCAAACCAACCCATAAGGATAAATTACCCCTAACTCACTTCTTAAGGAGGAAAATCGGTTTGATCTAAAGGCTTGGTAAGAATATCGCCAATTGAGCTTGGACTCTACAAAGTGCATCACAATATCACCTTTTCAACATGATCTTTAAGGAAGTGAAAGCGAATGTCTATGTGCTTAGTCCTAGAATGTTGCTTTGGGTTTTAGCAATATTAATAGCGAAGTGTTATCACGTAAAAGAGGAACACTAGCAAAGTTTAACCCATAATCTTTCAAAGTGGGCGTCATCCACAAAATCAGCTCTGACAACTAGCAAAGACAACATACTCCGCCTCAAAGATGGATTGTGCAATGAAGACCTTTCTAGAAGACCAAGATACAAGAGGCGTGCCTAGAAAGTGACAGTGCACGAGGTACTCTTCCTATCTAGCAAACGACCCGCAAAATCGAATCGAAAAACCTCTAATGGACAAAGTGAAGAGCAGAATACCAAATGCCATATAAGAGGGTAGAGTGTAAATACCGAATATGCGCTTAACGGCTTGGCGATGGGAAGTTCTCGAGGCGCTGAAATCTTGCACAAAGGCATACCGTGAAGTGAATGTCCGGTCTCGAGGCCGTCAAATCTGAAGGAGCCGATCATGTTTGCGGTACTCGCGTTGATCCACGACTTCTCCTTCCTCATCTGGATCCAAAGCAGTTGAAGTTGCCATGGGAGTGGAAATTGGCTTGCGATCACCCATGTTGAAGCGTTTGAGAAGATCTTTAGTGTACTTCGTCGATGGATGAAAGTTCCTTCCTTGCATTGCTTGATTTGAAGTCCCAAAAGTAATTAAGCTCTCCCATCATACTCATCTCAAATTCCCTAGACATAGTGTCGAAAAAGTGGAAACAAGAGCATTAGAGGAACCACCAAAGATAATATCATCCACATAAATTTGAGCAAGCGAAGTCATTGTCACGTCTAAGAATGAATAGGGTTTTATCCACTTTACCCATCTCAAAATTATTTTTAAGCAAGAAGGTCTTAAGTCTATCATACTGGGCTCTAGGGGCTTGTTTAAGACCATACAATGCTTTAGATAGCTTGAAAACACGATTTGGATATTTAGGATCCTCAAAACCGGGGGTTGCTTAACATACACTTCCTCATCTATGAAACCATTTAAAAGGCACTTTTAACATCCATCGATATAATTTAAAACCTTTTGATGCAGCAAATGCAAGCGAGAATGCGAATGGCTTCTAGTCTAGCAACAGAGCAAATGTCTCATCAAAATCTAACCCCTCAACTTGGTGAAACCACGAGCTACCAATCGGCCTTATTTCTAACCACAGAACCATCCTCACCTTGTTTATTCTTAAACACCCAGCGGGTTCCTATAACATTATGACCACTAGGAGGTTCTACTAGGTTCCAAACTTTGTTTCTTTCAAAATTCTCTAACTCCTCATGCATGGCATTTACCCAGCTAGAATCGGATAAAGCATGTGATATATCGCGGGGTTCAAAAGAAGCAACAAAAGCCGAATGAGAGTAGAGATTTGGATCATTATACAGGAGCGAGTGACTCGCTCATGTAGATTACCTATTATACATTAGGAGGATCTTTGTCTCTGAATGCGAAGTGGGCGCCGGGTGAGATGTCGTTTCTTCGACCTCCGCAGATCTGCTTGATGATGATGATGTGAGAGCCTCAGCGAAGGTGAAGTAGGCGTAGCGAGTTCTTGTATCAATATGGGCGCTTCGGCGCAGATGAGGAATGACATTAGCCGTCCTCATCTTCCTCCACAAAAATACTCTCTGTCACTGTAAATCATCAGTAGCAATTGATCTAGCTCGAGGCTAGTCTCATCAAAAGTGACATTACAAGTCTCTGAATAATGTTAGTCTCGATATTAAAACTGAAAACCCTCGAATGAGCGGGATAACCCAAAAATACCCCATCAAAAGTTCTTGATTCAAATTTATCTAAATTGCTGTCTTAAGAATAAAACATTTTGATCCAAAAACTCGAAAATGCGAAGCAGAGGGTTTTCTACCAAAACGAAGCTCATAAGGAGTCTTGCCTAAAGAAGGTCTCAAAAGACACGATTGGCAATATGGCAGCGATAGCAATAGCTTCGCCCAAAATCTCCTAGGTGTGCTATACTCATCTAGCATCGTCCTAGCCATTTCGACCAAGGTCCTATTCTTCCTTTCCACCACGCCATTTTGTTGAGGGGCGTGTGGAGAGGAGAAGCGATGCTCAATACCACGCTCGGCACAAAAGAAGCAAAAGAAGCATTTTTGAACTCCGTGCCATTATCACTGCGAATCGCTCTCAAAGCACCGGGAAGCTCGAAGCCAAGCGAAGAACAAGATCATGAAAATAACAAAAGCTTCATCCTTTGAAGTAAGAAAGAACACCCAAGTATATCTTGAAAGATCATCGACTATGACTAGAATATACCATTTTCCACCAATCGACGGACTCTAGCGGGACCAACGGTATCCATATGAAGCAGCATCACAGTCGTCGGTCATAACCATAGTCACGAGAAGGGTGTGAGGCGGCAACTTGTTTGCCATGCCTACAAAGCGCATCTGACATCTTTGTGACTTTGAGCTTAGGCAAACCTCTCATGAGATCAAGGTTGCTAACTCGCGTCAAATGATCAAAACCAATGTGCCCCAAACGTCGATGCCAAAGCCAAAATCGAGAAGAAGATGTAAGCAAACATTTAAGAGATCCAAACAAGAGATTACGAAAAGTCGGCTCAAAAATTCTACCAACTCTAGAGATTCCAAACACAAGCTCACGGTAGAATCAAGCACACGACAAGCATTTTTCTTAAAAGCAGTCTCATACCCATCATCAAGAAGTGAGAAGCAGAAGGAGATTATACCTAAGCTTGTCCACAAGAGCGACATCCTTTAGAATGAATTTGTTGTTTACCCTAATTGATCCTGTTCCTTCAATTAGCCCTTGTGTATCATCTCCAAAGGTGATGAAGTCATCACTGTTGCTCGCGTGAAAGAGGTGAACCATTTTGAGTTCCCGGTCATGTGGCGTGAACATCCGAGTCAACGAACCACGTGTTCTTCCCCTTTCGCGGTAATCCTAAAAATCAAGGAGCAAAAGAGCGATGTGTCTCAATCTTCGGGATTAGATAAACAAGATTTAGGAATCGATCTTTGAGACACACGTCCGCAAGGAGTATACAAACCGAAGTACTATCCTTGATTTCATTTAACATTTGGTTATGAGCAATGTTCAAATTAAAATGAGACTTGAGCGTCCATGGGCGGTCGGCCAGGCTTTGTCTTGGCCGTCGGGCCGGTGACCAAAGCAGTCGAGCCGGTGAGCACCAGTGATCGGACCTTGATCGATACACATTAGAATTAGGATGTCTAGAAACATAATGATTTGCATGAGATAAAAATCCTAATCGAGTTTATTCTTTTCGGTGTTACCATGTCTCATAGAAGCTCTAGGTTGCATGAATGAAATTCTATCAAAATTTTCCTATCATTTTTCAACCTCACGCCAACAAGTATTCAATCAAATGTCCACCTTTTTGCAATAAGTGCAATGGTACTTGGTACCACTAGAAGAAGCACCATTTGAATTAATACAAGGTTGGGCAAAACACGCTGATTTAAAAGATGTTTTTGCGAGTTGGGTTTTGAATTCAATTAAACCTTTTCCAAGACTTGAATGACTTTTGGGTTGAATTGTCTTGAAAAGAATTGAATCCTAAACCTTGCTTTTTATAAGGAGTTTTAGACTTGTCAAGAATCATGTTTAATTGTTTCTTACCTTTAGAAAATTTCTCTAATGTATCATGAAGGTAAGCATTTTCTTTTCTCAAGTTGACACAAGAATCACAAGTTTTATCCATAGATTTTCCTTATACAAAGCAATTTCAAGCTTAAGAGTGGAACATGAAGCACAAGTAGTATTTTCAATATTGTCCTTAAGCTTAGCATATTTGACTCTAGCGACTTCTAAGATATCTTTGATTTCACGTTCTTTTCTAAGCATGAAGTGCAAGGGCTAGAATCAAAACATCAAAAGCAATCAATTTACTAGATTCTAAACATTTTTCACAAGGAGCACTTTTAATTTCATTTAGTTCAGATTTAGCATTCTCAAGTTGTTGTACACAAATATTATGAGCAGATTGTAACTTGGTAATTTAGAATGCATAGCATGACAAGATAAACATTCATCGGGTTCAAGAGTCTTAGCATTTTAAGCTCTACTTTCGGTTTGCTAATTTTTGACTCTAATTTCTTATTTTTGTCATAACAAATTCAAGCGCTTCATCTTGACTAAGCAATTGCTCAACTATAGAATCATATTTAGCGAAAGCTCATCATAAGAAAAAGATACCTCATTATCATCAATGTCGTCAGTGTCGACCATGAAGCACATGCCGGTGAAATCTTTGGCCTTCCCTTTCTTTTTACCTTGAGGATCTCCTCCTCCTTGTCCTCCTCACTCCCGGTATCCACATCGCTCAAGGATTGATCCTCAAAAGCGGCAAGGACCCGGTGGCGACCTTCACAAGCTTATTTGCCTCATACCTTGATTTGTTGAAAGGAGGCTTCTTCCAAGTCGGCTTTCCTTCCTTATGATTGCTCTTACCTTTCGACTTGGGGCAATTTGCGGATATGATTGAGCTCACCACATTCATAGCATGTTCTGGACCACCTCTCTTTTGTTTCTCACATTATTGTAGGCCGTGTGAATTTCTTAGCTAGAAGAGCTAACTCCGTTTCAGAATACTTTCAAGCTCCTCTTCATGAATAGCAGATAAACAAGCAAATGAAAATCCGTAAGAAGATTCACAAGAGTCATCAAAAGCCTTTTGAGAGGATCTGCTACCAAAGCTAAATTATCTTTCTTAGGATGATCAACTCTTTTAATTTCATGAGTCTTGAGTTTACTATAAAGCAATTCTAAAGTAAGACTTGAAAGATCAACATTTTCTTCTATAGCGGTAGCTTTCATCTCCCACTCCTTGGTGTTGATTGCGGCCAAGAGATGGGTGGCATTTTCAGATTGAGAATATTCAATATCAACGACTTTCATTTGATTAATTACTTTATTAAAGCGATGAAAATGTCATCGATGCTCTCTCGGGACGCATCTCGAATTTATTGTACTCACGCTTGTAAGCAGTTTGGCGCACCTTTTGATTTGGGGCGAACCCTCATGATATGTTTCGAGAGTGTTCCAAATTTCATCTTGTGATTGAAAGATTGCAAATTCTATCATATTCTTGTCTACCAAGTGCACCATATAAAAGATTCTTAGCCTTATTGTTGTTAGCCAAAAGAATTGCGAAGCGCGTGTAGCAATTTCGGGAATAACCAGTGAGGCTCTAACAACATCCCAAATAGCTTGTCCTCGCTCTCAAGAAAACGCGCATCGATTCTTCCAATAGGCATAGTCGTGCCCATCGAAGATATGCGGTTTAGTAGAAAACTTATCCATCGCCAAAGTTCGGTGACCGGTTAAGATCAAGATTGAACTAGCAGGGCTCGATACCACTTGTTGGACCGTAAAGGCGACTAGAGGGGTGAATAGGAGCACGCTCACTTTTTCACAAATTATGAACTCAATACAAATTAACTCCGGTAGCTATTAGGAAGCTATGAAGATCAATATACCGATCTGATGGAAGACTAGTATTGAATCCAATTAAACCCTAAGCAATATAACAAAATCAACTAAGATTACCAAGACTCACAAGCCTGGCGGTCGATAGTTATACTCAACCGGTCGGACCGATTGCGGCGATCGACGGCGTTGTCTTTGGCGGTCGGACCGCTCAAAATCGGTCGACCGGTGATGATGGCGGTCTCGACCGGCCGACTCGAACCGATCTACAACAGATAAAATCGGCCAGATGGCGAAGTTGCAATTAGGTGAAACTTTTGATTCTCAACTCCAATCTTTATGAAACTTTGCACACACCTTCTATATGCTATTGAGGACCTATTCCAATCGAATATTATGATAATTCTTGGAACGATCTTGAGCAATTGTCAATTGATTAACGAAGGTCTAAAAGCAGGGCAAGAAGCGAAAACTTGATCCTAAAGCTTGTTCGTGAGAGATTGATGATCAAGATGATGCTAGATAGATTCACACATATCACAGCAAGCTAATTCACGTGAAAGAATCAATCACAAACTCGTGGATCAAAGAAAGCCCTAAAATCACCAAATTGAAAGCAAGAACGAAAAGAGACTTATCTCAAGCAAACCTTGCATAGATTGATTTCGTGATTGAAGCTGGATTACATCCACACCATCATGGATCAGTAGACAATCAAGGATCACGAAATTCACCACAAACCATCAAGAGCCCTAGCCTCCACCTCAACTCCCCTAAAGACAATTAGGGTTTGAAAACATAAAAAGGCGAGGGAGGCAGAGGTGCAGCCACCATCTCCTCCTATTTATAGTGGAGGCCTAAAACTCTTAGGGTTTGACTTAATTGGGCTCCCGTTAAGGCCCACTAACAAACGGGTCACACACGCACGCTTCGCAAAGCGCCGTCTTTAACCTTTTGACCTAAACCGCTTCACCATGCATCATGGATTCGCCAATAGGTCACAATTGTCCATCTTGTGTCACGCTTGAGTCGTTGACCTCACCCGGCATCGTCGATCGTTCTGGACCTCAACTCTTCAAGTCTAGTCCCGATTCTCCTCGCCGTTGACCGTCGTTGACCACCAAGCTACCTGCACAACCACAGACAAGAAAACACGAATTCGGGAACAAGTTCTTCACAACTTGACCCATGTTAGTCAAAACATGCATCATGCAAATCATATGCCATGAAACCAATGACTTTGACCTAACAAAACAACATCGCCACGAAGTTGGCGGCGTTCAAGTAAAACCGGTCGACCGCTCCGGGTGAGCGGTCGGACCGCCCATGGCGGTCGGACCGCTCTCGTGAGCGGTCGGACCGCCTGGGACTTAGCGAAATTCAACCTCCCAAAATCGAAACCTTACGAAACTTTAAACCAATAGAACTTTTCTTGGAGGCTCCAAAATCATGAGACCAAGTGCATTGGGATCCCTTACTTGTCTACAACACCTATTTTTGGCCCACTCGATTTGAACACTTTTGGTCATCGCCGGTCCGACCGCCCAGATGGCGGTCCGACCGATATGGGACCGGTCGGACCATTGCAAGGACCGGTCGGACCGCCTGAGCGATAAGCTTGTAACTTTGTCAAAACGCGTGAAACGACAAACCGTAAACGCCATTGCCAATTGTCACATCATCCTAAGATCTGGAGCATATCCCCATGAAATCCACAACACTCTTGCGCACCCAATGGTACGGCGGTTTTGGTGCATGACCTAGATTTACCGACAAGCCGGAGATAGCAAGGTGTGACCGAAAGTGAATGAAACAAAAAAGCGATTTGAGCTCAGCTGCGGTCTAAGGGAGTGGGTGCCAAGTAACTAGGGACTAAAAGAAGTTACCTGAGCCCAGAGAACGCAAAGAGAAGAGTCGATTCAGCTCGGGTGAAGAAGAATGGGGATTTCGGCCGAAAAGGGGAAATTCGAATTCAGTCAAATCCTGAACGAAAAGAACCAAATTAAGTGAGGGTTAAGCTTGAGAGAGTAAAGGTGGGCGAGAGGAGCAAAATTGGAAGGGAAAGCCCTGTTTGTCGCCTTCACCGAAGCTCAAAACGCATCAATGGCGGCCAAAGGGATTTCGAGGAACTGCAGCTCAAGCAAGCTTGTGGGTGCTAGCTGGAGTTGCGGAAGTGCTAAAGGAAGCCAAGGGTGAAGCAATGGAGCTTAAATTGCTGAGGATGGCAGTGGGCAACTGCGATATTCCTCTCGGTCAACAACGCCATTAGGCGCAAGAGAGCGGCGGGGCGGTTGAACAATGGGCGTCACGAGGAGGAGCACAGCGGGCATTTAATGTGCCCGAGCTAGCCGTTTAAAGTCAACCGCGGAGGTGACTGCGCCGCTTCTTTTCTTCTCTGCGCACGCCATTGTCGGACTCACGCGCTCGCTGACCTGAGGAAGGAGACGACGCTTCGACCGTCGGATTGAAATCGAACGGTTGAATTAGAACAGGTTGATTATAACGATTCGATCGTTTGCTTGATCCTGGGCCGTTGATTTGGATCCTACGGTTCACGTTGCGCGAGGCGTTCGATAGTGCGAGCGTTCGCGATTGTGGGCATTTGATTGAGAATCCAGCGGTTAAAAAGGATCGGCGATCTCGGATGGTCGAACGTTCACCGGCGTGGCCGTTCGATGCCGATCAACGGCTCTAACGCTTCGCGCCCGAAGTGACCAAGTCGGTGCATTTAGTTGATCGAATCATGTCCGATGGCTCGAGCAGAGTCTAATTCGAACGATGAGCGGTGAAAACCCGGTTAGGGTTTGAATTTGTATAACTGATTTTGAGGAATTATTTGAGGTAGCAAACAAGCTCTAAAAATTATGAAATTTTAGCGGAGGTTCTTGATGACGGAGGAACCTCTCATAAAGTTTCAGAGATTTTCATGCTTGAATTTTTCTCCGAGAAATTCGAGAAGGGAAAATTATGGTTTGACCAAACTTGACTTGCCTCCCAAAATTATCAAATAATTTCTAAAAATCATGAAATAATTCTGAGGTGTTACCAAGCCTCCCTAGAACTCAGGAAAAATATTTCCATGGGTTTGGCACAAGATCTTTGCTAAAGAAGGTTTTTTATTTGAGTCAATTGAGGATTTGATTTTGATTTCCATAATTCCTTTACAAGAATTACAGAAATGCTCCAAGGCTTCCAGATGCAAGAAAAGTTTTAATTTCTTCTAATTTTCTTATATTTGAAACATAAATCCATATTTGGGATGTTACACTTATATAAGGAGAGATATGCTAGAGCCATTAAGGGCAAAACTTGTGAATCATGTGTTAATCTTGAAAAAGAAAATGCTTATCTTAAGGATACCTTAGAATTTTTTTCTAAAGGTAAGAAACAATTAAACATGATTCTGGACAAGTCTAAAACTCCTTATAAGAAGCAAGGATTAGGATACAATTATATCCAAGATAATTCTAAGCCAAAAGTTACTCAAGTCTTGGAAAATGGGTTAGTTGAATTTAAAACCCAACCTGAAAAAACTATTTTTAAATCTATGGGTATTGCCCAACCATCTGTTAAGTCAAAGGGTGCTTCTCACAGTGGTATCAAGTATCATTGCACCTATTGCAAGAAGGATGGGCATTTGGTTGAGTTCTGTTGGTGTAGGTTGAAAAATGATAAGAAAATTTTTGCTAGAATTTCACCCAATCAACCTAGAGCTTTTACGAGACATGGTAACGTAGAAAAGAAGAAACCTGGTTTAGGATTTGTGTCACATGCTCATCATCATGCGCCTAGACAGGATAACTCTCATATTAGAGTAACCATTGCTCATAACAGAATTTCAAACTTAATCAAGAATAGCACTTCTACTTTGCATACTACTCGCAGAGCGTGTGTCTCGATCTTGGGTTCCCAAGTCTTGTTTAACTAACTTGATGTTGAGACACATCGTTCTTCTGTGCCTTGATTTTCGAGGATTACGCGGAAGAGGAAGGACACGTGGTTAAATCGACTCATTTGTTCACGCCACATGACCGGAGACTCAAGATGGTTCACCTCCTTCACGTGGTCGACGGGTGATGACTTCATCACCTTTGGAGATGATAGGCAAGGGCGATTGAAGGCAGGATCGATCGAGTGAGCGATAAGTTCATCCTCAAGGATGTCGCCCTTGTGGATAAGCTAAGATTTAATTTGCTTTACGTCTCTCAACTTCTTGATGATGGCTATGAGACTAGATTTGAGGAAAAATTCTTGTCGGGTGCTTGATTCAAGCTGGTGAGCTTGTTTTTGGGATTACTAGAGTTGCTAGGATCTTTGGGTGATTTTTACGAATCTCTTGTTGGTTCTCTCAAGTGCTTGATTTCATCTTTTTCTTACGAGTTACGGCTTTGCCACCGCTCACCTTCCTCCTCTGCAACAAATAGTTAAGCAAGCAAATGAGTACAAAATTATAATTCAAGACTTACGTGTAGAGTAAGATCCTATACATATGCTACATGCTTATTTAAGTGGAGGTCAGATGTTTCATTTTCAAGATAAAGCAATCTTTATTTGCATAAAGTAGTACATTTAAAAGAAAGTTCACAAATCTGTTTTTAATGTTCAAATAACGGTAAACACAATATAACAGATAGATGATGACAATAATAATCCAGAAGTGACTAAACCCTTAGTCACTACACAACAATAGCATGAATTACCCATTCATACCAACCATGTCAATTTTAATTTAAAAGGTTGAAGTCTAACCTTGCAAAACCTAACCAAGCGGTCCATAACCTAGGACGAGGCTATTCGAATAGTTTTATACCGCAGGGTATACCATGCACTCCATAACGCCGCACGCTTCTTTTGCCAAGCTATTAAGCACACTTCCTTAGGTATGCCATTGTCCTACGAGACATTTCCAATATTGTGTATTAACTACGAAATTGTATGGATAGAACCCATACGCTGTGTCCGAGTCATTAAAGCCTCTGGTCAACTACCCGCCTCGAAGCCTTGACAACTACAATGTCCTCGAGGTGGAGAGCCTACCTGTAATCTCCACCACCGCACACCCAACACAAGAAACATACTTTTCACACAACACACACAACCCCTCCCTACTGAGATAACCCACACCAAAGTACTTAGTCAAGAGAGGTCATATCCTCTGTTAGCACAAAAATTGCTCTGGAGTGTGACACAAGATGTTCGGTCCTTGTTGACTTAGGCAAGACATCCACAAACCCATAGCCCACCATCTAACCACTTGCCCAAGTCTAAAACAATGTTTCATTTTAGATTTTTACTTTATTAATAACAAAGCACTGCTACTGAAAGGAGTAATAATAAGATGTGTGACCAAGATCATCGACTAAAATCTGACGCCCATTACTACCGACTGTTTCCAAGCAATTTCCACCCAGAATCTACTAAGTGACAAGAGCTCATCCATCGAACTCAAATCACATCAAATAACCTAGGCTCATGGCAAGTGAGGATAATCAATCTGCCAGATTATGCAACTATAGATTCTAACCATAATTTAACAACAACATAGCAATGCATACATACAAGTTAAATCAATATATTAGACTTGTAAAACATCGGGATTGACATGATCAAACTGCTGCCTATTTTTTTGTGGTCCAGATAAGGCGAGATCAATTATATTGTCAACGCTTTCTGGATCCTAACGAAAGCAAAAAAGAACCAAAAACGAGAAAACACAAAGACTCAACAGCAAACTTTCTCCAAATATTCTGAAAATTTACATAGCAAGAGAATGATTTATATGAATTTAGCAAGAACCAATTGATTTGGATTCTTAATGTAAAAGATATGAGCAAACAATTTTGCTCAAATTTCTAAAATAAAAAATGCTACTATTCATAAGCAAAATTTTCTGAAGATATACTGAGGTTAGAACCATTTTTAGATCAAAGTTTAGTTAATAATATAACCATAAAATTTGAATCAACCGAAAAGGAATTAAATGAAATAGTGTATTTTACAAGTTACTACATTTTTTGAGTTGACAAACAATTTTCGGGAAAAATCGAAATTAAAAATCGACGTGACTAACTTGGGTCGTTGATCTTGGATCCAACGGTCCAAGTTCCCGATGACGCACGCGACACGCGATTTCTAACCCTAGACGCTAACCGCTGGATTTGATCCAATCTACCACGTGGACCCGACGCTTGACGGTCCGAACGCTCATTATCGCACGTGAGTCGCGATCTTGGATCCACGACCATGCGGATTCGAATCGGACCGCGATCTTGATCCAACGGTCCATGCACTTCGGTTGCGATAAATTCAAACTTCGCGCTACCAGTCAGATCTAGATCGACGGTCCAAACCGAATCACGCTTCAAACCTTGTCCTCGTTGGCCCGCAAGAAATGACAGAAGAACGGATCGTACCGCTCGTCGGGCGGCGTGCGAGCAATGCCCAAAATGGGTTCAACACTGTTGGACCGTGAAAGGCGACAGAGGGGTGAATAGAGCACGCCACTTTTTCACAAATTATGAACTCAATACAAATTAACTCCAAGAGCTATTAGAAGCTATGAAGATCAATATACCAAGACAAATGAAGACTAGTATTGAATCCAATTAAACCCCTAAGCAATATAACAAAATCAACTAAGATTACTAAGACTACAAAGACAAAGCGGTTCGACTGCTATACTCAACCGGTCGATGATCCGGCGGTCCGACCGGCGCAGTCAAGCGGTCGGACCGCTTCCAAAATCGGCCGACCGTGATGACGGGCGGTCCGACCGGCCGACTCCGTAACCGATCTCAACAGAAAATCAGCCCGATGACGGTTGCAATTAGGTGAAACTTTGATTCTCAACTCCAATCTTATGAAACTTTGCACACACCTTCTATATGCTATTGAGGACCTATTCCAATCGAATATTATGATAATTTTGGAACGATCTTGAGCAATTGTCAATTGATTAACGTAAGGTCTAAAACCGCAAGAACGAAAACTTGATCCTAAAGCTTGTTCGTGAGAGATTGATGATCAAGATGATGCTAGATAGATTCACACATATCAAAGAAGCTAATTCACGTGAAAGAATCAATCACAAACTCGGATCAAAGAAAGCCCTAAAATCACCAAATTGAAAGCAAGAACGAAAAGAGACTTATCTCAAGCAAACCTTGCATAGATTGATTTCAGAAGTCGGATTACATCCACACCATCATGGATCAAGAGACAATCAAGGATCACGAATTCACCACAAACCATCAAGAGCCCTAGCCTCCACCTCAACTCCCTAAAGACAATTAGGGTTTGAAACATAAAAGGCGAGGGAGGCAGAGGTGCAGCCACCATCTCCTCCTATTTATAGTGGAGGCCTAAACTCTAGGGTTTGACTTAATTGGGCCCTCTAAGGCCCACTAACAAAGGTCACACACGCACGCTTCGCAGCGCCGTTTTAACCTTTGACCTAAAACGCTCACCATGCATGGATTCGCCAATAGGTCACAATTGTCCATCTTGTGTCACGCTTGAGTCGTTGACTCACCCGCATCGCCGATCGCTCGACCTCAACTCTTCAAGTCTAGTCCCGATTCTCCGCTGACCGCCGCTGACCACCAAGCTACCGCACAACCACGCATAAGAAAACACGATTCGAACAAGTTCTTCACAACTTGACCCATGTTAGTCAAAACATGCATCATGCAAATCATATGCCATGAAACCAATGACTTTGACCTAACAAAACAACATCGCCACGGTTGGCCGACGTTCGTAGAAACCGGCCCGACTGCCAGTGGACGGCCGATCGGGCCATGGCGGCCGACCGCTTCTCGTGAGCCGGTCGGACCGCCCCTTGGGACTTAGCCGAATTCAACCTCCCAAATCCAAACCTTCGAAACTTTAAACCAATAGAACTTTTCACCGAGGCTCCAAAAATCATGAGACCAAGTGCATTGGGATCCCTCACTTGTCTACAACACCTATTTTGGCCCACTGATTTGAACACTTTGGTCATCGCCGTCCGATCGCTTCGCATGTGGCCGGCCCGACCGATATGGGACCGGCCGGACGCAAGGACCGTCGACCGCCGAAAGCAAGAAGCTTGTAACTTTGTCGAAAACGCGTGAAACGACAAACCGTAAACGCCATTGCCAATTGTCACATCATCCTAAGATCCGAGCATATCCCCATGAAATCCACAATCTCCCTTGATGAACACATTGGCAATTATCCGTAAATGGTAAGAGGTTTGAAAACGAAGTTTACTCGCAGCGCAGACAAAGGCACAACTTGGTCCATAAGCAAAAGCAATGAAAATGACCAAGCCGCATCGTAATAGTATAGGCATGTGAGACAAGGCAAAAGAAAGCATAAAACTTTGATTTTAAAAGGGTCAAAATTCTCACATGAGGTCCATATGAAAGAACAATTGTTCAATTGACCTATGATCATTGTGAGTATAAAAGAATGCAATTCAAGTTCAATATTCAATAAGACAATAAGAATGCAACTCAAGAACTCCTCACTATGATCATCAAATTTCAAATTTTCGCTTTCTCCCTTTGTATAAACTTCTCCCCAATCTTCTTATTAACACATCTTCTCCAAATAAGAGTAGCAAAGAAATATTACACATCTTCTCCCAAAGAAATATCTTTTCATTTAACACATCTTCTCCCCTTTGACAATGGATTCATCAAGGAATCACGCCTCCTCTCATCCAGAATAAATAGAGAATAAAGAAAGAAGGTAAACAAAAGAAGCATAAAGAGGAATATGCGAAGTGCAATGGAGTGGCTTCAATTTTTGTATTTTTCAATTTTTGATAAGAAGCTTTGAGATTACCCAAAAGAACAATGTAGTTTCTAATATTGCACAAACAAGATATCAAGCCCGACAACGCTTAGCAAGATCATGGTAAGACATATATAAAGCTAAGCACAAAGGCTCAAAAGTAAAGCATTAGATTTTATCAATTTAAGCAACGCTCAAATTCAAAGAAGTTCATCAACAGGATCCTAAAGTGAAATTGGCCATGTCAAATGTCAAAGTGAGATCAAAAATCTAACAAAGACACATTAAGAGTCAATCAAGTCCCGTATTGAATCATTTTGCTCAATATTTTGTAAACGCCATTTGTCAACATTTTCTCATTTGCATTGAATATTGAAGTTGACTAATGATCTAACTTAGTGACAAGATCCTCGGACTAGGAGCCATCCACAAACTCATCCTAAGCTTCACCAAAAGTTGATTAAAGGTATATCTTAGTAAAGAAGATCCTGACTAGAGCCATCCACAAACTCTTTCTAAGCTTCTACCGGGCGACAAATCTTGAGGTTCATGTCATTTCGACAAGGGCCCCATGAGATCGTTCGTTCATCAAACTATCTCCAAGTTCATGTCATTTGACAAGCCTCGAAGAATAGTTTGGCACAATTTAAGCATAAGACAATCTTGATTTTCATTTTTCACAAGAGCGCTTTTAGAATCTCAAGAACACAAAAGCTCAAGTAATGGTCAATTTTAGATCAAAGAGCTAACAAAGCAATTCGACAGGCCAATGTCACAAGAGGAGCACTAATTACGCAACTCGCTAAAACATCCACAAATTGCAATTTCTTAGTTTGAGTTGTTTAAAGGTTCTAGCTCATATAGCAAAGACTTAGCTACACATGTAAAAGCATGATAATTCTAGCAAGTCAAAGAACTAGACATGACATTGAGCAAGAATTGAAATACAAAAGCTCTAAAGGGTAATAGGCAAAGCTTCATCAATTTTAAAAGATAAGGTAAAATCTTATATTACAATGCATTTTTTTTTTTGAATTTTTCATACCACTTGTTGTATTTTTCATATGAATGCAATATGACACAATGAGATGCAATTAAAAGGCCTAAAATCTAAAAGTTCAAAAGATCACTAAGTCGTAAAAAGAACAATAAAAGATCAAAAGAACAAGGAAAGATAAGAAAAAGATCAAACTCCTCAAACCAACCCATAAGGATAAATTACCCCTAACTCACTTCTTAGGAGGAAAATCGTTTGATCTAAAGGCTTGGTAATATTCGCCAATTGAGCTTTGACTCTACAAAGTGCATCACAATATCACCTTTTTCAACATGATCTTTAAGGAAAGAAAGCTTGTGCCTAGAATGTTGAATCTAGTTTAGCAATATTAATAATACGTATGTTATCACAAAAGAAACACTAGCAAAGTTTAACCCATAATCTTTCAAAGTGGACGCCATCCACAAAATCGCTACAAAAGAACTAGCAAAGCGAAGAACATACTCGCCAAAGAGTGGATTGTGCAATGTAAGACCGCTTAGAAGACCAAGATACAAGAGACGTGCCTAGAAAGTGACAGTGCCCGAGGTACTCTTCCTATCTAACCGATACTCGCAAAATCGAATCAAAACCTCTAATGGACAAAGTCAAGAGCAGAATACCAAATGCCATATAAGAGGGTAGAGTGTAAATACCGAATATGCGCTTAACGGCATGATGGGAAGTTCTCGAGACGCTCAAATCTTGCACAAAGGCATACCGTGAAGTGAATGTCCGGTCTCGAGGTCACAAATATGTAGGGAGCCGATCATGTCGCGACTGATCCACGACTTCTCCTTCCTCATCCGATCCAAATAAATGAAGTGCCATGGGAGTGGAAATTGGCATACCACCCATGTTGAAGCGCTTGAGAAGATCTTTAGTGTACTTCGTCTGATGGATGAAAGTTCCTTCCTTGCATTGCTTGATTTGAAGTCCCAAAAGTAATTAAGCTCTCCCATCATACTCATCTCAAATTTCTGACATAGTGTCGTAAAAGTCGAAACAAGAGCATTAGAGGAACCACCAAAGATAATATCATCCACATAAATTTGAGCAAGCAGAAGTCATTGTCACGCCTAAGAATGAATAGAGTTTTATCCACTTTACCCATCTCAAAATTATTTTTAAGCAAGAAGGTCTTAAGTCTATCATACTGTGCTCTAGGGGCTTGTTTAAGACCATACAATGCTTTTTAGATAGCTTGAAAACACGATTTGATATTTAGGATCCTCAAAACCGTGGGGTTGCTTAACATACACTTCCTCATCTATGAAACCATTTAAAAAGGCACTTTTAACATCCATCCGATATAATTTAAAACCTTTTGATGCAAAGAAATGCAAGGTAATGCGAATGGCTTCTAGTCTAGCAACAGAGCAAATGTCTCATCAAAATCTAACCTCAACTTGGTCAAAACCGAAGCTACTAACTGCCTTATTTCTAACCACGTAACCATCCTCACCTTGTTTATTCTTAAACACCCAACGGGTTCCTATAACATTATGACCACTAGGAGGTTCTACTAGGTTCCAAACTTTGTTTCTTTCAAAATTTTCTAACTCCTCATGCATGGCATTTACCCAAATAGAATCGATAAAGCATGTGATATATCGCGGGTTCAAAAAGAAGCAACAAAAGTCGAATGAGAGTAGAGATTTGGATCATTATACCGGAGCGAGTGACTCGCTTTATGTAGATTACCTATTATCTGCTCCGAGGATGTCGTGCTCTCGAATGCGGCGGAGCGCCCGGTGAGATGTCGCTTTCTTCGACCGCAGTACTCGATGATGATGATGATGCAGCAGAGCCTCAATCAAGGTGAAGTAGACGAAAGGTGTTCTTGTATCAATATGGGCGCTTAAAGAGTGAAGATGAGGGAATGACATTAGCTTCGCCCTCATCTTCCTCCACAAAAATACTCTATCACCAGTAATTCATCTCAGAGTAATTGATCTAGCCTGTGGCTAGTCTCATCAAAGTGTGACATTACAAGTCTCCAATAATGTTAGTCTCAAGATTAAAAACCCAAACCCCTCGAATGAAAGCAGATAACCAAAAATAACCCATCAAAAGTTCTTGATTCAAATTTATCTAAATTGTCTCGTCTTAAGAATAAAACATTTTGATCCAAAAACTCAAAATGCGAAACAGAGGGTTTTCTACCAAAACGAAGCTCATAAGGAGTCTTGCCTAAAGAAGGTCTCAAAAGACACGATTGGCAATATGGCAAGCGTGAATAATAGCTTCGCCCAAAATCTCCTAGGGTGCTATACTCATCTAGCATCGCCCTAGCCATTTCGACTAAGGTCCTATTCTTCCTTTCCACCACGCCATTTTGTTGAGGGACGGTGGAGAGGAGAACTGATGCTCAATACCACGCCAAAGACAAAAGAAGCAAAGAAGCATTTTTGAACTCCGTGCCATTATCATCGCTAATCGCTTCTCAAAGCACCAGAAGCCTCAAGCCAAACGAAGAACAAGATCATGAAAATAACCAAAAGCTTCATCTTTTGAAGTAAGAAAGAACACCCAAGTATATCTAGAAAGATCATCGACTATGACAAGAATATACCATTTTCCACCGATTGACCGGACTCTAGCAGACCAACAAGATCCATATGAAGCAACCGCTTCCTGTCCGCTACCATAACCATAGTCACGTAAGGTGTGAGAAAGAACTTGTTTGCCATGCCTAAGGCGTACATAAGATCTTCGATGCTTTGAGCTTGGGCAAACCTCTCATGAGATCAAGGTTGCTAACTCGCAAATGATCAAAACCAATGCTGCCCCAAACGCCTTATGCCAAAGCCAAAATCGAAGAAGATGTAAGCAAACATTTAAGAGATCCAAAGAAGAGATTCTCAAAGTCACCCAAAATTCTACCAACTCTAGAGATTCCAAACACAAGCTCACCAAGAGAATCAAGCACACGACAAGCATTTTTCTTAAAAACAAATTTCATAACCATCATCAAGAAGCCGAGAAACAGTAAAGGAGATTATACCTAAGCTTGTCCACAAGAGCGACATCCTTTAGAATGAATTTGTTGTTTACCCTAATTGATCCCTTGCCTTCAATTCGCCTTGTGTATCATCTCCAAAGGTGATGAAGTCATCACCGTTGCTCGCGTGGAAAGAGGTGAACCATTTTGAGTTCCCTGGTCATGTGGCGTGAACATCCGAGTCCATTTAACGTAACCACGTGTTCTTCCCTTTCCACTGCTGAATCCCTAAAAATCAAGGAACAAAAGAACGATGTGTCTCAATATCGAGTTAGATAAACAAGATTTAGGAATCCAAAGATCGAGACACACGTCCGCAAGGAGTATACAAACTTAAGTACTATCCTTGATTTCATTTAACATTTGGTTATGAGCAATGTTCAAATTAAAATGAGACTTGAATCGCCCATGGGCTGGCTCGACCGCAAGTAGTCGGGGGCCGATCGGCGACCAAACCACGGTCGCATCTGAGCACTAAATGGCCGTCGACTCGCCATTCCGATAAACATTAGAATTAGGATGTCTAGAAACATAATGATTTGCATGAGAGAAAAATCCTAATCCGTGTTTATTCTTTTCAAGTGTTACCATGTCTCATAGTAAGCTCTAGGTTGCATGAATGAAATTCTATCAAAAATTTTTCCTATCATTTTTCAACCTACGCCAACAAAGATTCAATCAAATGTCCACCTTTTTGCAATAAGTGCAATGGTACTTGGTACCACTAGAAGAAGCACCATTTGAATTAATACAAGGTTGGGCAAAACCCGCAGATTTAAAAGATGTTTTTGAGTTGGGTTTTGAATTCAATTAAACCTTTTCCAAGACTTGAATGACTTTTGGGTTTGAATTGTCTTGAAAAGAATTGAATCCTAAACCTTGCTTTTATAAGGAGTTTTAGACTTGTCAAGAATCATGTTTAATTGTTTCTACCTTTAGAAAATTCTCTAATGTATCATGAAGGTAAGCATTTTCTTTCTCAAGTTAACACAAGAATCACAAGTTTTATTCATAGATTTTCCTTATACAAAGCAATTTCAAGCTTAAGAGTGAACATGAAGCACAAGTAGTATTTTCAATATTGTCCTTAAGCTTAGCATATTTGACTCTAGCAGGTGTTCTAAGATATCTTTGATTTCACGCTCTTTTCTAAGCATGAAGTGCAAGGGCTAGAATCAAATACATCAAAAGCAATCAATTTACTAGATTCTAAACATTTTTCACAAGGAGCACTTTAATTTCATTTAGTTCAGATCTAGCATTCTCAAGTTGTTGTACACAAATATTATGAGCAGATTGTAACTTGGTAATTTCTTAATGCATAGCATGACAAGATAAACATTCATCAGTTCAAGAGTCTTAGCATTTTTAAGCTCTACTTTCGCTTGCTAATTTTTGACTCTAATTTCTTATTTTTTGTCATAACAAATTCTAGTGCGTCATCTTGACTAAGCAATTGCTCAACTATAGAATCATATTTAGCGTAAAAGCTCATCATAAGAAAAAGATACCTCATTATCATCAATGTCGTCCGTGATCACCATGAAGCACATGCCGCCAGAAGTCTTTGGCCTTCCTTTCTTTTACCTTGAGGGATCTCCTCCTTGTCCTCCTCACTACTGTAGATCCACATCGCCAAGGATTGATCCTCAAAAGCTGCAAGGACCCAAGAGGACAGCCTCACAAGCTTATTTGCCTCATACCTTGATTTGTTGAAAGGAGGCTTCTTCCAAGTCGGCTTTCCTTCCTTATGATTGCTCTTACTTTCAAATTGGGGCAATTTGTCCTGATATGATTGAGCTCACCACATTCATAGCATGTCACCGACCACCTCTCTTTTGTTTCTCACATTATTGTAGGCCCGCAGAATTTTTTAGCTAGAAGAGCTAACTCGCTTCAGAATACTTTCAAGCTCCTCTTCATGAATAGCAGATAAACAAGCAAATGAAAATCCGTAAGAAGATTCACAAGAGTCATCAAAAGCCTTTTGAGAGGATCTGCTACCAAAGCTAAATTATCTTTCTTAGGATGATCAACTCTTTTAATTTCATGAGTCTTGAGTTTACTATAAAGCAATTCTAAAGTAAGACTTGAAAGATCAACATTTTCCTCTATAGCAAGAGCTTTCATCTCCCACTCCTTGGTGTTGATTGCGCCCAAGAGATGGGTGGCATTTTCAGATTGAGAATATTCAATATCACAATAGCCATTTGATTAATTACTTTATTAAAGCGATCAAAATGTCATCGATGCTCTCCCAGACGATCTCGAATTTATTGTATTCACGCTTGTAGAACGCTTACGCACCTTTTTGATTTGGGACTAACCTCATGATATGTTTGAGAGTGTTCCAAATTTCATGCGCATTGAAAGATTGCAAATTCTATCATATTCTTGTCTACCAAGTGCACCATATAAAAGATTCTTAGCCTTATTGTTTAGCCAAAAGAATTGCGTAAGGTGTGTAGCAATTTCAGAATAATCCATGGGGCTCTAACAACATCCCAAATAGCTTGTCCTCGCTTCTCAAGAAAGACGCGCATACGATTCTTCCAATAGGCATAGTCGTGCCCATCAAAGATATGCGTTTAGTAGAAAACTTATCCATCGCCAAAGTTCGCTGGACCTGCTAAGATCAAGATTGAACTAACCTGCTCGATACCACTTGTTGGACCGTAAAGGCGACTAGAGGGGGTGAATAGGAGCACGCCACTTTTCACAAATTATGAACTCAATACAATTTAACTCCAAGAGCTATTAGGAAGCTATGAAGATCAATATACCAAAGATAAATGAAGACTAGTATTGAATCCAATTAAAACCCTAAGCAATATAACAAAATCAACTAAGATTACCAAGACTCACAAAGATCGTTGCGTCGACTGCTATACATCAAGGCTCCGGCTCGTACTAATTGCTCGCGGTCCGACTGTTAGTCAAGCGCTTGACTGCACCAAAATCGGTCCGACTTCCGATGACGGGCGGTTCGACCGCTGACTCAGTAACCGATCTACAACAAGACAAATCATTTATTTGTTGCAATTAGGTGAAACTTTGATTCTCAACTCCAATCTTTATGAAACTTTGCACACACCTTCTATATGCTATTGAGGACCTATTCCAATCGAATATTATGATAATTCTGGAACGATCTTGAGCAATTGTCAATTGATTAATGTAAGGTCTAAAACCTGCAAGAACGAAAACTTGATCCTAAAGCTTGTTCGTGAGAGATTGATGATCAAGATGATGCTAGATAGATTCACACATATCAATGCAAGCTAATTCACGTGAAAGAATCAATCACAAACTCGTGGATCAAAGAAAGCCCTAAAATCACCAAATTGGAAAGCAAGAACTAAAAGAGACTTATCTCAAGCAAACCTTGCATAGATTGATTTCGTGATTGAAGCCGGATTACATCCACACCATCATGGATGCAAGAGACAATCAAGGATCATTAAATTCACCACAAACCATCAAGAGCCCTAGCCTCCACCTCAACTCTCCCTAAAGACAATTAGGGTTTGAAACACATAAGAGGCGAAAAACAATGAGAGAGGTGTGCTCACCATCTCCTCCTATTTATAGTGGAGGCCTAGAACTCCTAGGGTTTGACTTAATTGGGCCTCGCTTGGCCCACTAACAAACGGGTCACACACGCACGCTCGCAAAGCGCCGTTTTTAACTTTTTGACCTAAACCGCTTCACCATGCGCCATGGATTCGCCAATAGGTCACCCTTGTCCATCTTGTGTCACGCTTGAGTCGTTGACTCACCCGCATCGCCGATCGCTCGACCTCAACTCTTCAAGTCTAGTCCCGATTCTCCTCGCCGCTGACCGTCGCTGACCACCAAGCTACCCGCACAACCACGCATAAGAAAACACGATTCGGGAACAAGTTCTTCACAACTTGACCCATGTTAGTCAAAACATGCATCATGCAAATCATATGCCATGAAACCAATGACTTTGACCTAACAAAATAAACATCGCCACGGTTGGCCGACGCTCAAGTAGAAAACGGCCCGACCGCCTCAAGAGTTTCGCCTGACCGCTTCCATGGTCGGCTCGGACTTCCTCAGGAGCTTCGGCCGACCGCCCTTGGGACTTAGCCGAAATTCATAGCTCCCAAATTCAAACCTTCGAAACTTTAAACCAATAGAACTTTTCACCGAGACTCCAAAATCATGAGACCAAGTGCATTGGGATCCCTTACTTGTCTACAACACCTATTTTTGACCAAACTGATTTGAACACTTTTAGGTCATCGCCGGTCCGATCGCTTCATTATGGCATGGCCAGACCGATATGGGACGGGCTGGATGGCTGCAAGGACCTTCCATACCGCCTCCGAAAGTCAAGAATACTTGTAACTTTGTCGAAAACACGTGAAACGACAAACCGTAAACGCCATTGCCAATTGTCACATCATCCTAAGATCGGAGCATATCCCCATGAAATCCATTAAACACTTCTTGCGCACTCCAATGGTAAACGTTTCACTGCTTTGTCACGGCTGTTTGTAACACCGGGCAAGCCGGGAGATAACCGGGAAAGGTGACTGAAAGGACCGAAAAACAAAACGATTCGAGCTCACCATGGTCTAAGGAGTAAATAAGTAACTAGGGACTAAAAGAAGTTACCCGAGCCTGTAGAGAACGCAAAGAGAAGAGTCGATTCAATGCAGCGAAGAAGAATGGGATTTTTACCAGGCGGGAAATTCGATCACCAAATCCGAATCTAAAAGAACCAAATTCATGGTGGTTAAGCTTCGTAGAGTAAAGGTGGAGCAGAGGGAGCAAAATTGAATGAAGAGCTCATTGCATCGCTTTCACCGAAGCTCAAACGATCAATGAAGGGGCCTAAAGGATTGAGAATCGCACTCAAGCAAGCTTAGGTGCTAGCCGAGTTGCGGAAGTGCTAGGAAGCTAAGGTGAAGCAATGGAGCTTAAATCGACGAGGATGGCAAGTAAGAATCATGATATTCCTTCGGTCAACACTGGCCAGAGCGCAAGAGAGCGACGGAGCAGCGGAACAATGGACGCCTGAGGAGGAGCACGTACGGCATTTAGACAAAACAGCTAGCCGCTTAAAGTCAACCGCGGAGGACGCACGCCGCTTCTTCTTCACAAGACGCCTATTGTCGACTCCACGCGCCAGCCACCGAGGAAGGAGACGACGCTTCACCGTCGGATTGAAAATCGAACTACTGAATTAACAAAGTTGATTATAACGATTCGAATGCTTGCTTGATCCCCGGCTGCTGATTTGGATCCTACGTGTTCACGCGCACGAGGCGCCCGATAGTCTGAACGCTCACTGGCCAGCATTTGATCGTAATCCAACGGCTAAAAAGGATCTACGATCTCGATGGTCCAACGTCACCAGCGGCCGCTCGATGCCGATCCAACGGCCAACGCCGCGCCAAGTGACCGGTAGCTCTGCATTTAGTTGATCTGACCATGTCCAAAGTGGTTGAGCCCGAGCGTCTAATTCAACTCCGATGAATGTTGTAAAACCATAGGGTTTGAATTGTATAACTGATTTTTGAGGAATTATTTGAGGTAGCAAACGTTCTAAAATTATGAAATTTTAACCGAGGTTGCCGACAAATAGGAGGTGGAACCTTCATAAAAGTTTCGAGATTTTCATGCACCAATTTTTCTCCGTAAATTCCGTAAGGGGAAAATTATGGTTTGACAAACTGACTTCCTCCCAAAATTATCAATAATTTCTAAAATCATGAAATAATTCTCGAGGTGTTACTGCCTCCTTTAGAACTGTGAAAATATTTCCATGGGTTTGGCACAAGATCTTGCTAAAGAAGGTTTTATTTGAGTCAATTGAGGATTTGATTTTGATTTACACCTTTACAAGAATTACGTAAATGTCCAAGGCTTCCGTGATGCAAGAAAAGTTTTAATTTCTTCTAATTTTTTATATTTGAAACATAAATCCATATTTGGGATGTTACACTTATATAAGGAGAGATATGCTAGACATTAAGGGCAAACTTGTGAATCATGTGTTAATCTTGAAAAAGAAAATGCTTATCTTAAGGATAACCTAGAATTTTTTCTAAAGGTAAGAAACAATTAAACATGATTCGACAAGTCTAAAACTCCTTATAAGAAGCAAGGATTAGGATACAATTGCCCAAGATAATTCTAAGCCAAAGTTACTCAAGTCTTGGAAAATGGGTTGAATTTAAAACCCAACCCAAAAAACTATTTTTAAATCTATGGGTATTGCCCAACCATCCGTTAAGTCAAAGGGTGCTTCACAAAGGGTATCACATCATCAGACCTATTGCAAGAAGGATGGGCATTTGGTTATTCTATGTAGGAAGAAAAATGATAAGAAAATTTTGCTAGAATTTCACCTAATCAACCTAGAGCTTTTACTTACAGACATGGTAACGAGGAAAAGAAGAAAACTGTTTAGGATTTGTGTCACAGCTCATCATCATGCGCCTAGACAGATAACTCTCATATTAGAGCACCATCGCTCATAATGTAATTTCAAACTTAATCAAGAATAGCACTTCTACTTTGCATACTACTGGGCAGACGCAAATCCAGCTTGAAATTCGCCACACATCACCTTGTGGTTCCTGCTGCCCTGAAGTGTAAGTATTGTTGATCTTAATTCCTTTTAACGGTAAAGAAACTTCACCTTGTTAGGATTGTGAGTTGAGTGACCTCTACATATCCACATACACCTACATACATATTCTTTGCTTTTTTGCTAACAATGGCGGATCGCGAGTATCGTGATCTTCCCTTCTATGGTAGTAATGATCCAGAGGAGTATCTTGAGTGGGTACAAGACATGGAGTTCGAGCTTGAATCCCATAAGTTCGAATCAGAAGCCAAGGAAGTGAGAGTGGCCACTTTGTTTTTTACGGACTATGCCTTTAGTTGGTGGCAACAACTAGGTGGAAAACGATTTATTACATCTTGGGTCCTGTTTAAAAGCATCATGAGAAGAGAATTTGTTACATCCTATTATGAGCGGGAACTACTACGACACGTGGAGAGCATTAAACAAGGATGCAAAGTTGTCAAAGATTACTATATTGAGTTGAATCATGCAATGCGCCGTGCCAATATCACTAGTCCATATCAAGAAAAGACATACTTCAAAGCGAGCTTGAATTATCGATCGTTGTCGCACTTCAAGATGAATATTTTCGTAGTCTGCAAGATCTTGTGAAATTTGCTATGAAGGCAGAAAAGAGACTTAAACACATTCAAGCACATCAATTAAATCTGCGTGGCTCTTTAGTTCTAATTCATCCTTTGGTGTGTCACTTGAGAAGAAGATCGAGCATCGAATTTTTCTTCGACCGAGGTGATGAGTAGTGCTGCCCGTCACAACCCGCAACACGTGAGGAGGTCGTGGTTGGTGGTAGTTGTGCCCTTGCCGCCTACGGTCTTACAAGGATGAGATGTATCAAAACCCATGTGAGAATGAGAGCCACATAGCCAAATTGAGTGAGAGTGATAAAAGAGTGAGTGTGTGAGTCCACCATACGCGAGGTTGAGAGCATCCCAATTGAGAGTGTGAGAGATACACCAAAAGAAAAGGGAGAGATAGATGATAGGATAAATAAGATTATTTTTGAACCTAACAACTTACCCTCTATTTCTAGTGTTGTATCCCACATTCTGCAGGTGGACCAAGCAAATAAGGAGTTGGAGATTCAAGAGCCCTCACCATTGGAAGAGAAAGATAAAGAGCTAACCATGGATGGAGAGGGAATACATGAAGATCAAGGTAACACTATTTGTACTGAATTAGTCGTTTATGAAAACAAGGTGCAAAAAGCGAGAACTCCATTATTCATTTGATGATTCCACGTTCTAAATTTGATATGCTTAATGTGAAATTGATTACTCAAAAAGAAGTTCTTAGTAGAATACACATTAATAATTCTTTGTGTTATATCATATTCGATAGTCCTAAACATGTATCTAGTGTGATTAAGAAGGTTCTTGAAATTTCACACTTAAGATCACTAGTAAATAGCTACATACAGACATATAAATTCAATTTGATTGGTGATGTTGGTGTAGACAACATGTTTCAAGTTTATCAAATATACATTACCTATGATAATCTTGTTGATTTACAATCACATGTTTTGCGCAAACCATTTATTGAGCAATGTCATGATATCTTTAAGATGGGTTTAAAAACAAGTGTCTATTGTTTAGAATGCAACATGATGCCTACTTGTTTATCTCTTAAATGTATAACTAATCGAGTAACGCAGCTTAAATCATGGAATGGTATCAATTGGTTTTCACCGACTTTAGTTGATTTTGATGTTGTGAAGGTTAAATTTTATCATATTAGTCGGTTGGGCAATTTGAAATATGATTTTGAGCTATCGAATGTGCGAACAACAAGAAGAATACAATAATTGATTCATACATATACCATGCATATACGTTGTTTTCTTCGTCTAGCACATTTTCAGTTATCAAAAGCCGAGGACGGCTTTTTTGAAGAAAGGAGGATGATGCGGACATCCTTAGCTACGTTGTTTCATATAATGTTTTCAATTCATTAAATACCTCGTAACAACATGAGCTTACTAAGAGAGTTGAAAACAAGAGAAGCTTATCCAACAGTGAATCTGTTCACCGAATTTACTTTTAAATTAGTTGAGAATTTCATACTACCTAAAACTAGTGTTTTGCTTGTGCTCGATTGGAAGATTCAATAATGAACGGAGATGGAGGATATGAGGTTGTTCTTGAAGAAAGGTCATCACAATGGAGGAGAAGCTCGTGGGAGACAAGCAAGGGAAGAGAAGTCCAAGAATCCAAGTCAAATTCGAAACTTCCACAAGCCCAACCAAATTCAAATTCGGAATCAACTCATAATTCAATTCGGATTCGGAATCAGCCTCAAATTCGGAATCAGCAGGACAGTCCGGATTAAAACGGCCATAACTTTTACAAACGGAGTCCGATTCGAGTGTTCTTGGGCTTGTTGGAAAGCTAACTTCAAGCCCGATCCAACGGATCCTCCCTCACTCCGAAATTCCTTCTAGATCAAAAGATATGATCGAATCAATGTGACGGTTGTAAAATCAGAGTTTCCTTTTCTGTTTTGGAATGTGTCGGAATTGGAGTAGGACTCCAAATCCGAATTAGAATAGGAGTAGGGCCTCTTGGCCAGCCATGAGGAGGAGTAGGAGCACTATATATAGAGGGGTAGACCCCCATTGTAACCTCAGACCACGTTTAATATATTTTCAAAGCTTTTGCTTGATTCTCCTGTTGTGCTTATAGCCAAAACAGAGGGAATTAGGCATTGAGAACAAGGGGTCGTTCTTGCTTTTCCGCTGGGAATTGAGGGTTCGACGATCTTCGCTTGTGGTCAGCGAGGATCCAATCAAGTGTGTGTTTGGGCGAATTTTCCATAGAGTTGCAAGTCCGTGCATTGGCGCGGGGGATCAGCTGGTGGTTCGTCAGGGTACACAAGTTATCAAGAGGTTCTACGCCGAGAAGATCGGGCACCCCGCATCAAAGATGATGATGGACTCGATGATGCTCTTCCACCTGCTGCTGTTGATGCTCCTATTCCAGCACAAGAACCTGCTGTGACTACTTCGCCTTCAATTAAGGCACCTGCTGCATCTTCATCATCAGCAGTACCTGTGGAGGTCGAAGAGCTATTTTCCTCTCTGGGTGCGCCACTTCACATTCAAAAGCAGCACCCTCCGAATCAGATGATAGGTAATCTCCATGAGCGAGTCACTCGCTCCAGGTATCATGATCCAAACCTCTATTCTCATTCTGCTTTTGTAGCTTCTTTTGAACCCCGCGATATATCACGTGCTTTATCTGATTCTAGTTGGGTCAATACCATGCATGAGGAGTTGGAGAATTTTGAGAGGAATATGGTCTGGAACCTAGTAGAACCTCCTAGTGGTCATAATGTTATAGGAACCCGCTGGGTTTTCAAAAACAAACAAAATGAGGATAGTTCTGTGATTAGAAACAAGGCTAGGTTGGTAGCTCAGGGGTTTAGCCAAGTTGAGGGGTTAGATTTTGATGAGACCTTTGCTCCTGTTGCTAGACTAGAAGCCATTCGCATACTGCTTGCATTTGCTGCATCTAAGGGCTTTAAATTATATCAGATGGATATTAAGAGTGCCTTTTTGAATGGTTACCTAGAGGAGGAAGTGTATGTTAGGAAACCCCCTAGCTTTGAGAATCCCAAGAACCCACATCATGTCTTCAATCTGTCCAAAGCCTTGTATGGTCTTAAACAAGCCCTAGAGCCTGGTATGATAGGCTTAAGGCCTGCTTGCTTAAGAATGATTTTGAGATAGGTAAGGTAGACAAGACCTTGTTCATTCTTAGGCGTGGCAATGACTTCCTACTTGCTCAGATTTACGTTGATGATATTATCTTTGGTGGTCTTTCTCATGCTCTTGTTTCCACTTTTACGAGACTATGTCCAGGAATTTGAGATGAGCATGATGGGAGAGCTCAATTACTTTCTGGGTTTCAAATCAAGCAATGTAAGGAAGGGATCTTCATCCATCAGACGAAGTATACTAAGGACCTGCTCAAACGCTTCGACATGGGTGACTGCAAGCCGATCGCCACTCCCATGGCGACTTTGACTGCTTTGGATCTAGATGAGGAAGGAGAAGCTGTGGATCAATGCGAGTACCGCAGCATGATCGGCTCCCTCCTGTACCTGACGGCCTCAAGACCGGACATCCACTTCACAGTCTGCCTCTACGTGAGGTTTCAGGCGTCTCCAAGAGCTTCCCATCGCCAAGCTATTAAGCGCATATTCAGGTATTTACACTCTACCCTCTAGTATGGCATTTGGTACTCCTATTCTTCATCTTTGTCCATTCGGGGGTTTTCTGATTCTGATTTTGCGGGTTGTCGGCTTGATAGGAAGAGTACCTCGGGCACTTGTCACTTCCTAAGCACTTCTCTTGTTTCTTGGTCTTCTAGGAAGCAATCCTCTGTTGCTCAATCTCATCAAGTTGAATATGTAGCCGCTAGTTGTCAGAGTCGATTTTGTGGATGGTATCCACTCTTAAGGACTATGGGTTAAATTTTGCTAGTGTTCCTCTTTTCTGTGATAAAACTTCTGCTATTAACATTGCTAAGAACCCTGTGCAACACTCTAGGACCAAGCACATAGACATTCGCTATCACTTCCTTAGAGACCATGTCGAGAAGGGTGATATTGTGCTGCACTTCGTGGAGTCCGAGGCACAACTGGCTGATATCCTCACCAAGCCTTTAGACCCAACTAGGTTTGCCACCTTGACAAACGAGTTACGGGTAATTTATCCCTATCGGTTGGTTTGAGGGGGAGTTCGATCTTTTCTGATCTTACCTTGTTCTTTTGATCTTTTATTGTTCTTTTTCTGAACTTATTGATCTTTTTGAACTTTTTAGGTTTTTAGGCTTTTTATTGCATCTCATTGTATCATATTTTATTCATATGAAAAATACAACAAGTGGTATGAAAAATCCAAAAAGATGCATTGTAATATAAGATTTTCTACTTATCTTTTAAAATTGATGAAGCTTTGCCTATTACCCTTTGGAGATTTAGTATTTCAATTCTTGCTCAATGCCATGTCTAGTTCTTTGACTTGCTAGAATTATCATGCTTTTACATGTGTAGCCAAGTCTTTGCTATATGAGCTAGAACTTTAAAACAACTCGAACTGAACATTACAATTTGTGGATGTTTTAGCAAGTTGCGCAATTAGTGCTCTTTTTGTGACATTGGCCCTGTCAGAATTGCTTTGTTAGCTCTTGAATCTAAAATTGACCATTACTTGAGCTTTTTGTGTTGAGATTCTAAAACTGCTCCTGTGAAAAATGAAAAATCAAGATTGTCTTATGCTTAAAATGTGCCAAACTACTATTACGAGACTGCTTGTCAAAGACATGAATTTGGAGATAGTTTGATGATCCAGATGATCTCATGGGGATTGCTTGTCAGAAATGACATGAACCTCAAATTTGTCGCCCTTAGAAAGAGTTTGTGGATGGCTCCTAGTCCAGGATCTTCTTTACTAAGATATACCTTTAATCAACTTCTGGTCGAAGCTTAGGATGAGTTTGTGGATGGCTCCTAGTCCAGGATCTTGTCACTAAGTTAGATCATTAGTCGACTTCAATATTCAATGCATATGAGAAACCTGTTGACAAATGGGCTTTTAAGAAATACTGAGCAAAATGATAAAATACATGACCTGATTGACTCTTAATGTGGTCTTTGTTAGATTTTTGATCTCACTTTGACATTTTGACATGGCCAGTTTCACTTTAGGATCCCTGTTGATGAACTTGTTGAATTTGAAGCTTTGCTTAAATTGATCAAATCTATTGCTTTATTTTTTTTAGCCTTCGTGCTTAGCTTTGATATATATGTCTTATCATGATCTTGCTAGCGCTGTCAGGATTGATATGTTGTTTGTGCAATATTAGAAATGCTGGCTTGCTCTTTTGGGTAATCTCCAAAGCTTCTTGTAATCAAAAATTGAAAAATACAAAAATGAAGCCACTCCATTGCACTTCATGCATACTTCTTCTTTTTGCTTCTCTCTTCATTCTGCATTTGTTATCTCTGGATGAGAGGAAGGCGTGATTCCTTGATGACTCCATTGTCAAAGGGGGAGAAGATATTTCAATGTTGGGGAGAAGATTAACAAAGGGGAGAAAGTTGGAGAATTTGAAATTTTCTAAAATCCGAGGATCATAGTGGGGGGGGGTGAGTTTTTGAATTGCATTCTTATTATCTTATTGACTCTTCTGAACTTGAATTGCATTTATTACTCCTCACAATGATCAAAGGTCAATTGAACAATTGTTCTTTCACATGGACCTTAAGTGAGATTTTTGACCTTTTTCTGGAAATCAAAGTTTTTATTCTTTCTTTTGCCTTATCTCACATGTCTATGCTATTCTGATGTCAGCTTGGTCATTTCTATTGTTTTCTCTTGCTTATGGACCAAGTTGTGACTTTGTGCGAAAACGAAAGCATTTTACTTTTCAAACCTCCAAATTACATTATCTGGATTATTGCCAATGTGTTCATCAAGGGGGAGATTGTGGATATCATGGGTATATGCTCCAGATCTTAGGATGATGTGACAATTGGCAATAGCGTTAATGGTTTGTCGTTTCACGTGTTTTCGACAAAGTTTCAGAAGTATCAGGTGACAGGCGGTATGACCGGCCATAGCATGGCGGTCCGACCGGTCCCAAATCGATCGGACCGGCCATGAGCGGCGGTCGGACCGGCTGTGACCAAATGTGTCAAAATGAGCTGGGCCAAAAATAGAGGGTGTAGGCAAGAGAGAAGATTCTATTGCTCTTGGTCCCATATTTTTTTGAGTCTCTAGTCAAAAGTTCTATTGGTTTAAAGTTTTCAGTAGGTTTTGGATTTTCAGGGGTTGAAAATCGGCTAAGTCCTTTCGGGCGGTCGGACCGGCCTATGGCTGGCGGTCCGACCGGCAAGGCTGGCGGTTCGACCAGCCCTGAGGGGCGGCCGGACCGATTGTCACTTGAACGTCGGCCTTCGTGTCGGCGTTGTTCGTTGGTTAGGTCAAAGTCATGAGTTTCAGTGTATATGTGTTGCATGATGCATGTTTTGACTAACGTGGGTCAAGTTGTGAAGAACTTATTCCCAAATTCGATTTGCTTGTCTATTGTTGTGCAGGTTGCTTGGTGGTCAACGACGGTCAACGGCGAGGATGATCGGAACTAGGCTTGGAGAGCTGAGGTCCAGAACGATCGACGATGCCGGGTGAGGTCAATGAACTCAAGTGTGGTGCAGAATAGACATGGATGACCGAACGGACAATTCGGTGCGACTGATTTGATCAAGCGGCGCGGGAGTCGGTGCAAGTACCATGGTGGTTTCGGTGGGATCCGGATGGGAGAGACTTGCCGATATGGAGAGAGCCGTTGATCAACCTACATGTATGAGCAAGCGAAGTGCCACAGATGGGCTCGGTCTTCGAAGAAGGACCGAGAAGGTGTATTTTGGTAATCTTGCCAAATACCACCTTGGTGACCTTTTGCCAATCCACAGCGCAAGACGACGCAAAGAGAAGCGGTTTAGGTCAAGAGGTGTTGAAGACGACGCTTTGTAATACGTGCGTGTGTGACCCGTTTGTGTTGGGCCTTAACGGGAGTCCATTTAAGTTAAACTTCTAGAAGGTCTAAATCTCCACTATAAATAGAGGAGGGAGGTGGCTGCACCCCCTTCAACCCTTTCATTATTGTTGAAACCCTAGTTTGGCTTAGGAAGAGGATTAGTGGAGGTTAGGGTTCTAGAGAGTTTTGATTTGATTTCGTGCTTTTGGATTGAGTTTTGTCCTCCATTGATAGAGTGGCTGTAAACCCAAACCCTATCAAATCAATCCAAAGAAAGTTTACTCAAAGATGTGTCTCTTTGTCTTTCTTCTCTCTATTTGGTGATTTTGAGTCTTTATTTGATTCGTGAGTTTTTTATTGATTTCTTCACGTGATCTAGCTTGTTGTGACATGTGGAAACACATCTAGGATCATCTTGATCATCAATCACCCACGAGCAAGTTTTTGGATCTAGTTTTCGTTTTGACTCGGTTCTGAACCATCCACCACTCAAACGGAAAAAGGTCGTAACTTTTCCAAGGATCTTCACGATCTTCGATTGGAATAGGTTCCTGACATCCTAGAGAAGGTGTGTACCAAGTTTCATATAGTTTGGAGTTGAGATCAAAAGTTACATCTATTTGCAACTTCATTTTTCGGGCTGTTTTTACTGTTCATCAGACTGGAGGTCAGACCGCCCAAGGTGACCGATCCAACCGCCATTAACACAGAGGTCAGACCGTCCAACACTTAGAATTTTAGCCTGTGTTGATTTTGGTTGTTTTGCTTCAGGGTTTAGATTGGATTCAATACTAGTCTTCCGCTGTACCGGTATATTGATCTTCATAGCTTCCATAGCTATTGGAGTGAAATTTGTATTGAATCTAAGCTTGGTTAAAAAAAGTGGGCGTGCTCTTATTTATCCCCCCTCTAGTCGCCTTTTCGGTCCAACACATAGCATACCTGAAAAATACCTTTATAACTACACATTTACAAGTAGTGTTTGGCAACCCCTAAGAGTGCTATTACACATGTAGCGAACCATGCTGATCTCAGGTCTAAGGATAATACATCATCATTACTTGAGACCAACTAATGACACATAGATTCATAACAATCTCAATAGTGTCTCAATGATGGGTTTATCCAGCCCCATGTTCCTAACACGTGCTCACATTATTGATTCAATATCCCTATATCCATGACTGGTGAAACTTGGTCATCAATCAATACATGTGCTAGTCATAGAGTCACCGTGTTCACCCGGTGACATCCGACTAGAGATACATTTAGAATGACATCATATAAGTTAAAGAGTTCCACCAACAAGTCACATACTACTTGATCTATAACTGAAGATTCATTCCAGGAACACGATAACATATTATCAAAATCATGAACATAATGAAATATCATCATCTCTATGATTGCCACTAGGGCATATTTTCATCAGCAGGACCTGGCTAACTATTTTGTAACATTTCACCATGGTCGTGCCATTCGGTTGCATGGATGTCTTTTACGACCTACTTTCATGTATTCTTACCTGGCGCAAGAGAGGGCTTAAATCCGACGGATGGTTAATCCAAAGGAAGCAAAACCGTAGCGAGGTGAGACTACGGTGAGATGATGCTTTGTAAATGTTGGATCGAAATGGCGACTAGAGGGGGGTGAATAGGAGCACGATCTCTTTTCCGCAAAGATCGGATTCAACACGATTTTCACTCCGATATCTATCAGAGCTATGAAGATCAATATCCAAGGACAGCAGAAGTCTTGTATGAATCCAATCTAAACCCCGGAGCAAAACAACCAAAATCAACATAAACTCATTTTTCAAGTAATGGGCGGTCTGACCTCTATGTTAATGGCGGTCAGATCGGTCACCTTGGGCGGTCTGACCTCCAGCCTGATGAACCGTGAAATAAGCTCGAAAAACGAATTTGCAAATAGATGTAACTTTTGATCTACAGCTCCAAACTCGATAAAAATTGGAACACACCTTCCCTAGGATATCAGGAACCTATTCCAATCAAATATCGTGAAGATCCTTGGCAAAGTTCCGACCTTCTCTCATTTGAGTGAAGGATGATTCAAAACCGAGTCAAAACAAAAACTATATCAAAAACCTTGCTCGTGGGTTAGAGATGATCAAGATGATCCTAGATGATATCCCACATGTCACAGCAAGCAAGATTAGGGGCAGAAACCGAAGGAAAACCTGAGAATCAAAGACGGCCCCAAAATCATAAAATAGAGAGCAAGAACGCAAAGAGACTCATCTCAAGAAAACTTGCATAGATTGATTTGTGATTGTTGCTGGATTATAGCCAATCCAACATGGAGTACAAAACTCAATACATAAGAACACAATCAATCTCCTCTTCAAGAATCCTAACCTCTCCACTTCCTAATCTCAAAAACAAAACTAGGGTTTCCAAATAAGCAAAAGGATTAAGGAGGTGCACAGCACCCTCCCATATTTATAGTAGAGGCTAACCTTCGAGAAGAGTTTCCTATTGGGCACCCGTTAAGCCCACACACAAACGGATTTAACTCATGCACGCATTTTAAAACGATGTCTTCATCTTCTCTTGACCTAAACCGCTTCTCCTTGCGTCGTCTTGCAACGTGGTTTAGCCAAAAGTAATTAAGGCGGTATTTTAGTGATATTACCAAAATACCCCTTCTCGATCCTTCTCTGAAGACCGAGTCCAATCTTCATGAAGCAGTTACATGCTTTGCCATGTGTAGGTTGATCAACGGCTCTTATCATGTCGGCAAGTCTCTCTGTAACATCCCAAAAATTTGGCATGTTTTAAAGTTTTAAAAAGAAAAATAACCATTTGAATTTTTCTACTAAAGTTAAAGCTTAATTGGAAATTTCAGAGATCAAAATAATTTAATATGATTAATTCCAACATCAACTATTATCAAAATTATTTTATTTGGATTCTACGGGCTTAGATATATTTTCTAGAATTTTCTAGGATTTTTCTGAGTGCATTTGCTATTTTCTAATTGCCATTTGCATTTTCAGTATTTTATAAAAAGAGAAACATATTAAAATTCCCTCGGAACAGTAACAGGCCGAAGCCCATTACTATTCCGAGTTCGGCCCAACTTCTTCGGCCTTTTCTCCCGCGCCTCGGCCCAGCCTCCCGCGCCCGCTCCCTCTCCCGCTGTCCGCTGGGCCCGCCCTCGCCAGCGTGTCGTCGTCTTCAACCGGGACTCTCCCTGGAGTCCCGATGCCGCACGCCGCTGCCGCCGTCGTCTCCACCTCGGACTCCCCGCTCCAGTGCTATAAATGGGACCCCGACTGCACCAGATTCTTCGCCCCTCCGCTCTCCTCCAAAACCCTAAGGCGCCGCCCCTGGGATCGTCTTCGTTGCGCCGCAATCGCCGAAAGACCAACCTCGGCCGAAGCTCGTCGCCGTCGTAATCCGCCGCCTCTAGTCCTTCCCCGGCCGCGCAACCGTCATCATCGTGATCGCAATAACACCGGCTACCCGGTGCTGCCGTCGTCTTCGCCCCTCGCTGCCGCCATCGTCGTTTTCGTCGCCGTCCGACAACGGGCTTTTGTCACCGCCGCCACCATCTTCATTGCCGTCGGTGAGCTCTTGCCTCCCAAGCGCGCCGCCACCTCCATCGCCTTCGCCACTTCCCGGCTCTGTTTTGCTATTCGCCACCGCTGCCTCGCCGCCGCTCGTCGCCGCTGGCAAGGTCCTCAGCCGAGCCATCTTCGCTCGGGAGAGCTGTGCTGAGTCAGCCGCCACCTCAGCCGCCACCTCCTCAGCTACGTCGGCTTTTTGCTAGCGTGGCGCCTGCGTGTCGCTGCCATGTGGCACGACCAGTTTCCACCCGAAGCCAAACCTTCTTGAACTCAGTCCATGGTACACCCAGTCACCTCCATGTCGGACCCACTTGTCGGTTGATTTTAATATCGGCGAAATTCCCTCTGACGTCATCGACGTCATATTCATCTTTTCGGTTGAAAATAATTCAGAAATTAAATTAAAATCCAAATTAGGGTTTTGATTTATTTTCAATCTTCCAAAGCCCATATCTTTTGCATCCGAACTCCGATTGAGCCCATTCAAATTTGTAAATTCATCTAAATTCGAGCTCTATTTATTTATGATTTTTATTTAATTTTTGGAGTTGATTTTATCTCTGTTTTATATTTATTTGTTCTATTTGCTTATTTTAAGTAGTAGCGTTGCTACTTGGGAAGTTTTGAACAAGGAGAAGCACATCAAGATCAAGATCAATCCTGTGATTTATTCCAAGGCAAGCCGTAGTCCTTTGATCATATTGATCCTATGATTTCAAAAGTATATTGTTTTATACAATTGCATGCTATCTTTATATCAATTGTTTTGGGTTTAGTTATTACCTGTTGTCATTATGCCTCCATTGAACATTTGAATGCCATGAATCCTTTGTCACCCTAGCTTGGATAATTTTAGTTGGACATATTTGTATCACCAACATGGGTATCGTATTGTTGCTTAGTCAAGCTTAGTTACGATGGGTTGTCATCACATGTGTCTTAATGATTTAATCTTGACTTAATGACTTATGGAATTGTGGTGGTTAGCCACTGTTGTTAAAACTTGTGTACCATGACAGGGGATGTCATTGGTTCTATTTATACAAAATTGTCTTCACTCAAAGAGTGGATGGTGGATTGAGGTGTGGATTTAACACGTTGTGGGTTTGTGGAAAGATCGCTGAGTAAGTTGTCAAGGACTTAATCTTGTGCGCCATTGAACTGAGCCTTAATCAGTACAACCACATGTCCCGCATGGCGGGACTCGGTGATTAATTAGCAATATCTTATTTTCAGTTCTGTTTGGAAGGGTGAGTTACGGGCACGTACTCACTATGGCGCAAGAGGGTCCCTGTCTGTCGGATGGAGACATTCGGTGTTGAAACCTTAGCGCGTAATCGGGTTAAGAAGGAGCTTTGTAAAGGCTTTGTCACGTGTTTCAGCTCGCTTACCCAAGGTAGTGAGCGATGGTATCGACGGATGCCAAACCAACCTGGAGAAGTCGTGTCTTGTGGGTCAAGCCGCACAACCTCTCAGAGCGTGTAAAACTATTCGAATAGCCGTGTCATGTTATGGACGTGCTCGGAATTTCACACGGAGATAGAGTTTCTTCTAAAAATGAGTCGGAGTGTGAATGGGAAGTTCACTTGATGAATATAATATTTGTTCGGTGAATGGGTAATTCACTTGGTGGTTTGTTGATTGGTGAACGGGGAGTTCACTGGTCATTTGTTGGTTGGTCAGTGAATGGTTAGTTCACTGGTTGTTTCAAAGAACTTGTTTACTTATTTATTATTCTTTTCAATTACGCATTTCAATCTATTTATTGTATTTGTCATAAATGCTGTTTTCTGCAAAAGAACCATACAGCTAACCTTTGGTAAGCCTTGCATGAATACTATTTGCATACATTTCCCTACGGCCTGCTGAGTGCTTTATGTACTCACGGCTCATGCCTTTGTTGATCAGTTGAAGAATATCAAGCTGCACAGGAGTTCTTCCAGAATCAAGACGTTGAAGGTTTTGCGGATTGGGATGCGTTCTCCACTCGATTGCCTGTGGGCATGTTGAATGGCCTTCCCAAGTTTCTCGTTCCGCTGCAAGAGTTTATTTGTTTCTTTAGCCCTGCGTGGCAAGTTAAGTAAACATTGACCATAAGGTCCAGTTATTATTATTTGTTATTTTAAGATCTTTCTAGTTAAATCGAATAAATGGATGGTATTTCATCACTGTTTTCTGTGTGAGCTAGCTACTGATCTGGGACTAGTTCAGAATACACAGAGGGTTCCTGAGATGTATTTTCGGGTCCTGACAGAGGTGGTATCAGAGCCATATCGACTGTAGAACGCAACCTTAGTTAGCATGGTCGTTTTAGTCTAAGCTTCAAAACTTATTTTCTAAATCAAATCAACTGAATTTGACTTAAGTTGTCCCTTTCTGATCTATTCTATTCTGATCTCATCTCCGTCTATTCTATTCTTGCCACATTCTATTTCTCCTCATCTTGTGCTAGAGGTCTTTGTCTCTTATCTTATCTGAATTTTATTTTATGATCTTAATTTGACAGTCTTATCCTGTTAATTTCTCTAGATGGTGCAAGTGTATCGCGATCAAAGAGGCGATTGGCCTGGAGTTCTTCATTGCTTGTTGCAAAGTTTGGGAACAAGTAGAGGTGCAACTTACTTCACCAAGGAAAAGAAAGTGAAGGGACACATAACTGGATTCGAGACGAGGGTATATTTCATTGTGAGGATTGGAGGCCACATCCGTCATCACAGCATGAAGTGCTACGACAAGCTTGAGGACATGTCAGCAGTCATAGTTGCTCACAAAGCCGTTCGAAGGATTTGCAGATTGCATCGGATCAGTTTGTCCAAGTTGGTTCGCAAGTATGTGATGCAAATAGCGTCAGTACCAGCCATCCCTGAGCAAGAAGTCGCTGCTCCACCACTAGCTTCACTGCCATCACCTACTCTACCCAGTCCTGAAGAAAGGCGTCGAATCACCGGAAATCGTCAGGAGTATCTCCACCACTTCATGCCAGTTGTTCGTCCAGAGTCTCCTCCAGCTGTTCGCAACTCGTGGGTGTTCTACAGCGATTCAGAACCAGAAGTTGAAGAGTCTTCGCTCTCTAGTCCAGAGTGGGAGCCACCCTATTAGTGTTTTAGTAGCGGTTTTAGATCGTTGTTGCAATAGGTCTTTATTTGGGTTGTGTGCAAGTGAGAGCTGCAGTTTTGCTGTCAAGCATTATGTTGCAGTCGCACTATGCTTTTAATTTGAAGAGTTTATTTGTTCTTTCATAGCCTTTCAGCTATGGTTTCTTGTCTCTTGTCTTGGGTTTAACTTTGTTTCCCTACTTAGGTTGTTCCATCTACCCTATCTTGTCTATCTCATCTATTGTGCTATTCCTCTCGTCTACTTCGCTTTTCTATCTTATCTAACAAACCTGTGGAGAGGCATCGCAGATGGTTGACACTCGCAACACATCAAGCCGTACTCAGTCAGATGGTGCCCCTACCAACGTTAACACTAGCAGCCAGTCACCAGTCCTGGGAACTACAGAACCCAAAGATGGCACAACTACTAGCACTCAAACTCAATTCATGAGCGCAATGATGCAAAACATGAACAAGATGATGACTCAAAGAAAGTCGATCGCCGCCTCAATAGTCACTTGTTGAATCGAATAATCGAACAATCAAGCGACCTCTGCACCGTCAACTCATCATCACTCCAAGTTAGCGAGAATTTATGAGGACTCGTCCGCCTACATTTTCTCATTAAATCGAGAACCTTTGACGCTTGTAAGATTGGCTTCGCTCCGTTGAGAAAAAGCTCGCCATTGCCCAATGCAATAATCATGAGAAAGTTCTTTATGCCTCACATCAATTGGAAGGTACAGTAGCGCAGAATGGTGGGAAAACTACACATGACTCATGAGAATTCACAAGCCATTACTTGGGAGAATTTTCAATGGCGTTTAGTCAAGCTCATGTTCCGGATGGTATAGCGGAAATGAAGAAGAATGAATTTCGTGAACTCTGAGAAGGAAATATGTCTTTAGGTGAATATCTCAACAAGTTCACTCAACTTTCTCGCTATGCTCCAGAAGATGTTGCGACAGATAATGCACGTCAGAAGCGATTCAAGCGTGGACTCAACCCCAGTTTGAAGGTACAAGTTATCGGGAATGACTATGTTGATTTTCAGCACATGGTGGATAAAGCCGTACTTATAGAAGATTCTCGTCGTGAGTTGGACGAATCTCGCAAAAGAAAAATGATTCAACATGGAGTTCATCAGAGTCAGCTACAAAGAGTCAGGACCAATACCCAGCAGCCATTTCGTGCTAACAATTCATCTGCCGGATTCAGAACCCCTGCCCCAGTATCGCATGCAGGAAACTCAGGAATTTCCAATTTCAATAATAGTAACAATCAAAGGACCAACAATCCTGCAGCAGGAGTTACTTGTTTCAATTGCAATGAGACAGGTCATTATGCCAACAAGTGCCCGCAGAAGCAAGGACTCACACCAATTCCTTTCAATCTGGGACCTACACGGCCCGTAACTTCGTGCGGGAGTGGGAAGAGGAGTGTTTCGGACTCCAAATCAAGCTACCAGGACCCCACCAACTGTAGCAAGAGGAAGACTGAATCATGTCACTGCGGAAGAAGTACAGCCACTTCAGAACGTCGTTTCTGGTAAGTCTTTAAGTTAGACCTGCGTCGGAACCTATTCTCTAGTCAGCCCGAATCTCGGGGACGAGATTCCTTTAAGGGGGGGGAGGTTTGTAACATCCCAAAAATTTGGCATGTTTTAAAGTTTTAAAAAGAAAAATAACCATTTGAATTTTTCTACTAAAGTTAAAGCTTAATTGGAAATTTCAGAGATCAAAATAATTTAATATGATTAATTCCAACATCAACTATTATCAAAATTATTTTATTTGGATTCTACGGGCTTAGATATATTTTCTAGAATTTTCTAGGATTTTTCTGAGAGCATTTGATATTTTCTAATTGCCATTTGCATTTTCAGTATTTTATAAAAAGAGAAACATATTAAAATTCCTAATGCGAATGCAGTCAAGCCCATTACTATTCTGAGTTCGGCCCAACTTCTTCGGCCTTTTCTCCCGCGCCTCGGCCCAGCCTCCCGCGCCCGCTCCCTCTCCCGCTGTCTGCTGGGCCCGCCCTCGCCAGCGTGTCGTCGTCTTCAACCGGGACTCTCCCTGGAGTCCCGATGCCGCACGCCGCTGTCGCCGTCGTCTCCACCTCGGACTCCCCGCTCCAGTGCTATAAATGGGACCCTGATCGCACTGCATTCTTCGCCCCTCCGCTCTCCTCCAAAACCCTAAGGCGCCGCCCCTGGGATCGTCTTCGTTGCGCCGCAATCGCCGAAAGACCAACCTCGCCGGCTCGTCGCGTCGTAATCCGCCGCCTCTAGTCCTTCCCGCGCGCAACCGTCATCATCGTGATCGCAATAACACCGGCTACCGGTGCTGCCGTCGTCTTCGCCTCGCTGCCGCCATCGTCGTTTTCGTCGCCGTCCGACAACGGGCTTTTGTCACCGCCGCCACCATCTTCATTGCCGTCGGTGAGCTCTTGCCTCCCAAGCACCGCCGCCACCTCCATCAGCTTCGCCACTTCCCCGGCTCTCCGTTTTGCTATTCCGCCACCGCCGTCTCGCCGCCGCTCGCCGTCGCCGCCGCTGGCAAGGTCCTCAGCCGAGCCATCTTCGCTCGGGAGAGCTGTGCTGAGTCAGCCGCCACCTCAGCCGCCACCTCCTCAGCTACGTCGGCTTTTTGCTAGCGTGGCGCCTGCGTGTCGCTGCCATGTGGCACGACCAGTTTCCACCCGAAGCCAAACCTTCTTGAACTCAGTCCATGGTACTCCCAGTCACCTCCATGTGGGACCCACTTGTCGGTTGATTTTAATATCGGCCGAAATTCCCTACTGACATCATCCTGACGTCATATTCATCTTTTTCAGTTGTAAAATAATTCAGGAAATTAAATTAAAATCCAAATTAGGGTTTTGATTTATTTTCAATCTTCCAAAGCCCATATCTTTTGCATCCGAACTCCGATTGAGCCCATTCAAATTTGTAAATTCATCTAAATTCGAGCTCTATTTATTTATGATTTTTATTTAATTTTTGGAGTTGATTTTATCTCTGTTTTATATTTATTTGTTCTATTTGCTTATTTTGCGAGTAGACGTTGCTACTTCGGGAAGTTTTGAACAAGGAGAAGCACATCAAGATCAAGATCAATCCCAGGATTTATTCCAAGGCAAGCCGTAGTCCTTTGATCATATTGATCCTATGATTTCAAAAGTATATTGTTTTATACAATTGCATGCTATCTTTATATCAATTGTTTTGGGTTTAGTTATTACCTGTTGTCATTATGCCTCCATTGAACATTTGAATGCCATGAATCCTTTGTCACCCTAGCTTGGATAATTTTAGTTGGACATATTTGTATCACCAACATGGGTATCGTATTGTTGCTTAGTCAAGCTTAGTTACGATGGGTTGTCATCACATGTGTCTTAATGATTTAATCTTGACTTAATGACTTATGGAATTGTGGTGGTTAGCCACTGTTGTTAAAACTTGTGTACCATGACAGGGGATGTCATTGGTTCTATTTATACAAAATTGTCTTCACTCAGGCGAGTGGATGGTGGATTGAGGGTGTGGATTTAACACGTTGTGGGTTTGTGGAAAGATCGCCTGAGTAACTTGTCAAGGACTTAATCTTGTGCGCCATTGAACTGAGCCTTAACCGTACAACCACATGTCCTGTATGGGCGGGACCTGGCTGATTAATTAGCAATATCTTATTTCTGGTTCTGTCTTGGAAGGGTGAGTTACGGGGTACGTACTCACTATGGCGCAAGAGGGGCCCTGTCTGGTCGGATGGAGACATTCAGTGTTGAAACCTTAGCGGGCAGAACTGGGTTAAGAAGGAGCTTTGTAAAGGCTTTATCACGTGCTCTAGCCTGCTTACCCAAGGTAGTGAGCAGTGGTATCGACGGATGCCAAACAAACTGGAGAAGTCGTGTCTTGTGGGTCAAGCTGTACAACCTCTGCAGAGCGTGTAAAACTATTCGAATAGCCGTGTCATGGTTATGGGCGTGTTTCGGAATTTCACACGGAGATAGAGTTTCTTCTAAAATGAGTCGGAGTGTGAATGGGAAGTTCACTTGATGAATATAATGTTTGTTCGGTGAATGGGTAATTCACTTGGTGGTTTGTTGATTGGTGAACGGGGAGTTCACTGGTCATTTGTTGGTTGGTCAGTGAATGGTTAGTTCACTGGTTGTTTCAAAGAACTTGTTTACTTATTTATTATTCTTTTCAATTACGCATTTCAATCTATTTATTGTATTTGTCATAAATGCTATTTTCTGCAAAAGAACCATACAGCTAACCTTTGGTAAGCCTTGCATGAATACTATTTGCATACATTTCCCTACGGCCTGCTGAGTGCTTTATGTACTCACGGCTCATGCCTTTGTTGATCAGTTGAAGAATATCAAGTCGCATGTGAGTTCTTCCAGAATCAAGACGTTGAAGGTTTTGCGGATTAGGATGCGTTCTCCACTCGATTGCCTGTGGGCATGTTGAATGGCCTTCCCAAGTTTCTCGTTCCGCTGCAAGAGTTTATTTGTTTCTTTAGCACTGCGTGGCAAGTTAAGTAAACATTGACCATAAGGTCCAGTTATTATTATTTGTTATTTTGAGATCTTTCTAGTTAAATCGAATAGATGGATGGTATTTCATCACTGTTTCCTGTGTGAGCTAGCTACTGATCTGGGACTAGTTCAGAATACACAGAGGGTTCCTGAGATGTATTTTCGGGTCCCGACACTCTCCCATTCGGCTCTCACTGAAACTACCATGGCACTTGCACCGACCCCCACGCCGCTTGATGCAACCCGTCGCACTGAACTTCCCGTTCGGTCATGCTTGTCCATTGTGCGCCACGCTCGAATCCAATGATTTCACCCAGCATCCTCGATCGTTCTGAACCTCAGCTCTCAAGCCTATTCCCTATCATCCTCGCCGTTGACCGTCATTGACCTCCAAGCAACATGTACAATAATAGACCAAGAAATCAATTCCAGGAATAAGTTCTTTGTAACTTGACCCACGTTAGTCAAAACATGCATCATGCAACACATATGCACTGAAACCCATGAACTTGACTCAACAAACAGACATCGCCGCTTTGAAAGCCGACGAATCAAGTGCAAACCGGTCAGACTGCCACCTATGGGCCGGTCTGACCACCCTCTGGCCGTTCTGACCACCGCCCTGACCGGTCTGACCGCCCAGAAGGGACTTAGCCCATTTTCAGCCCTTGAAAACCGAAAGCTCTCCGGAAAACTCAAACGAATAGATCTTTTGACTGGAAACTCCAAAAATTATGAGACCAAGTGTACTAGAATCCCCTCTCTTGCCTACACCCTCTATTTTTTGCCTAGCTCCAAACTCAATATTTTGTATTGGCCGATCTGACCGCCGCCTATGGCCGGTCCAACCGCCCCCGACTGGTCTGACCGCCAGGGGTGGCAGGTCAGACTGCCTATGACCTGACAGAACTAAAACTTTGCCAAAAATGCATGATTCGATAAACCTTTAAAGCCATTGCCAATTGTAATATCATTCTAAGATCATGAGCATATCCCAATGATATCCACAATCTCCCCCTTGATGAACACATTGGCAATTTCCCAAAAATGTAAGTTTAAGGTTTGAAAGATAAAAATACTCACGTATTCGCACAAAGGCACAACTTGGTCCAAGAGCAAGAGAAAGCAATGGAAATGACCAAGTTGGCTTCAAATTAGTATAGGCAAGCGATATAAGTCAAAAGAAAGCAAGAAACCTTCAATTTTCAATGAAGAGTAAAAAAATCTCACTTAAGGTCCATATGAAAGAACAATTGTTCAAATTGACCTTTGATCATTGTGAGGTTCCAAGAATTGCAATTCAAGTTTAGAAATAGAAATAAGATCTCCCCCTCACTTTGATCATCATTTTTTCAGAAAATTTTATTTTCTTCATTATCTCCAAATAGCTCTCCCTTTTAACATTTTTGCTACTTCTTCTCTCCCTTTGTCAATGGAGTCATCAAGGAATCACACCTTCCTCTCATCCAGATATAATAAATGTAGAATTGAGGAAGAAGCATAAGAAAGAGCATGCATGAAATACAATGAAATGGCTTTATTTTTTAAAATTTTGCATATTTTACCACAAGATGCTTTGAAAATTACCCAAAAGAACAACTAGCATTTCTATAATCACACAATACATATCAAGCGTGAAAGCGCTAGCAAGATCATGTTAAGACATATATATCAAAGCTAAGCTAGAAGGCTCAAAGTAAAAGCGATGAATTATAACAATTTAAGCAAAGCTTCAAAACTAGCAAGTTCATCAACAGATATTCTAAAATGATAGTGGCCATGTCAGAATGTCAATGTGAGATCAAGGAGCTAACAATGAACATCCTAGAGACGGAAAGTCCAGAATTAAATCATTTTGCTCAAAGAGCTTCAGTCACCCATCTTTACAACAGTTTTTCATTTGCAATGAATATTGATGTTGATTAAAGGTCTATCTTAGTGAAGAAGATCATAGACTAGAAGCCATCCACAAACTCTTCCTAAGCTTCAACCAAGGCAATTTAACGGTCTCTCTTAGTGAAGAAAATCCTGGACTAGGAGCCATCCACAATCTCTTCCTAAGCTTCAACTAGGGCGATAAATCTTGACGTTCATGTCAAATTTGACAAGCAATCCCCATGAGATCATCCGAATCATCAAACTATCTCCAAGTTCATATCTTTGACAAGTAGTCTAGTGAGAATAGTTTGGCACAAAATTTGAAATTTGATTTTTCAATTTGCATAAGAGCAGTTTTAGATTCGCAAGGGAACAAAAAGCTCAAGAAATATTCAATCCTAGATTCAAGATCTAACAAAGCAATTTTGGCAGGGCCAATGTCACAAGAGGATCACTAATTGTGCAACTTAGCTAAAAGATCCACAGATTGTAATTTTTAGTTCAAGTTGTCTTAAAGTTCTAGCTTATTTAGCAAAGACTTAGCTACACATGTGAAAGCATGATAATTCTAGCAAGTCAAAGAACTAGACATGATATTGAGCAAAAATTGAAATATTAAAGCTCAAGAGGGTAATAAGCAAAGCTTCAATAATTTTAAAAGATAAGCAGTAAGGATTATATTACAATGCATCTTTTTGTAATTTTCATATGAATGCAATATAATACAATGAGATGCAAGAAAAACCTAAAAGCCTAAAAAGATCTAAAAGATCAACAAGTTCAGAAAAGATCAAGGAAAGATCAGATGAACAAGGAAAGTTCAGAAAAGAACCAACTCCCCCTCAAACCAACCCATAGGGGTAAATTACCCCTAACTCATTTCTCAAGGTAGCAAACCTAGTTGGTCTAAAGGCTTGGTGAGGATATCAGCTAACTGAGCCTCGGACTCCACAAAATGTAGCACAATATCACCCTTCTCTACATGGTCTCTAAGGAAGTGATAGTGAATGTCTATGTGCTTGGTACTAGAGTGTTGCACAGGGTTCTTAGCAATATTAATGGCAGAAGTGTTACCACAGAGAAGAGGAACACTAGCAAAAGATAACCCATAGTCCTTAAGAGTTGACACATCCACAAAATCTTACTACAGCAACTAGCAACAGCTACATACTCAGCTTCAGCAGTGGATTGTGCAACAGAGGACTTGATACGGGGGAGGCCCGATCTTCTCACTGAGGAACCGTGGACAAATGATATGAAGTAGACGATGTCGCTAGCTGAACACTCCGCCAATGCACGAACCCTCAACTATTTGGAAAACGCCAAAAACACACCGGATAGTTATTCGTCGCGAGACCACAAACGACGAACGCCAAGTCCCCAATTCCCAATGGAACGACGGTTTGACCTCGAGTTGCAGAACGAATCAACGGATCGCCTAGTCCTCTCTCAAAGTCTTCGCATGAACTCTGGTTTCGAAAGAATAAGCAATAGCTATGTTTCTATTCTTATGCATAAAGTGGTCTAAGGTTACAATGGGGGTCTAACCCTCAATATATAGTGCCCCTTCTCCTCCTCATGGCTGGCCAAGAGGCCCTACTCCTACTCTAATTCGGAATTAGAACTCCTACTCCAATTCCGACTCAATCTAAAACAAAAAGGAAACTCTAATTTTACAACCGTCATATTGTTTCGGTCATATCTTTTGACTTCTTAGGAATTTCGGAGTGATCCAGAATCGGTTGGATCGGTCTTGAAGTTAGCTTTCCAACAAGCCCAAAAACACCCCAATCGGACTTTGTATGAGAAAGTTATGACATTTTTACTCCGGTCTGTCCTGCTCATTCCGAATCCGAATTTGAGGCTGATTCCGAATCCGAATTGAATTCTAAGTTGATTCCGAATATGATTTCGGTTGGGGTTGTGGGAGATCTGAATTGGGCTTGAAAATCTTATCCAAAACTTGAGCTTGAAGTCCCCTTTTGCTCTACTATCACACGAGCTTCTTTCCTCCTTAATCAGCCGCATGGACTGCTTGACTTTCTCCTTCCCAACTGCTTTGACCTTCTTGTTCTTCATCAGTAGGCAATAAATATGGTTACCCTCCTCCTTGTACTCCTCTATTACTTTGGCTCCAGCCTCCCTCTTGGTTCCAAAGACTTTAAGCTTGTCGAACCTGAGAATGCACAAAGTATTGCTTTTATGTAGTGTCCAATTCTCACGGAGAACACAAAGAAACCTGCTAAGAAAGAATTGCATCTGTTGCTTGAGAAATGTAGCTCTTGCTTCATAAACAGCCTCATAAATAGTCAGGATATCCTCATCATCCTCCCTTTCTTCAAAAAAAGCCGTCCTCGGCTTTTGATAGCCTGAAAATGTGCTACACAAAGAAAACAACGTATATGCATGGTATATGTATTTATCATCCAAACAACTTCCGTGTTGTGCATGATAATTTGCTGAACATGTACTAAAAATAGAGAACAACGTATATACGTGATATATCTATGAATCAATTGTTGTGCCATTTGCGTTGTTTTGTACAAAATAAGTACCACAACTGCAACCGTAGGATGTATTTGATATATACATTACGGTACCTTCATTCACATCATTCTCCCTCCCTTGAGAAAAAGTCATACTCGACTTTTCTAAGCACATGGACAAAATATAAAAGGGACGAGCTATATCAGGTTGTTCAAATCTGGGGGAGAAAATTCTTAGTGACTTCCATGCTTGAACTACACTACTATGTTTACTGGTACAGGATAAACAAGTAGGCATCATGTTGCGTTCTAAACAATAGGCACTTGTATTCAAATACATCTCAAAGCGACCATGACATTGCTCAATAATACATGGTTTGCGCAAAACATGTAATTTAAAATCAGCAAAATTATCACAAGCAATGCACATTCGATAAACATAGAACTTGTCATCTACACCGTAATCTCCAATCAAATTGAATGTATATGTGTAGGCAGAAGGACTAACTAGTGATTTTAAACATGAAACGTCAACAAGGTTTTCAATCACACTAGATAGCTCTCTAGGATCATCGAACATGATATAATATAAAGAATCATTAAGAGATATGCTAGTAGGAACATCCTTATGAGTAATCATGTAATACTCCGAAAAAAAATAATAATATTAATATTAGTATTAATCGCGTCTTAAGGGTCGGAGCGTAATTAATGAAAGAATAACAATAATTAATTATTTATTAACCTCTTAAGGGCCTAGGTGTAATTAAATAAAAAGTTTTTTGTGAAAAATAGAATATTTCGGTATTTTTATGAGCTATATATAGTTTGTGGGTTTTTAGAAAACCCTAATAGCTTTTCTCCAAATCTTGCCGCCTTGACTTGTTTTCTTTTCTTCTTAATTTTGCCTTGCTCGCTTGTCGCATCATTTGCCGCGTCTTTGTCCGGCCGCCTCCCTTGTATTCTTTGCCATTGGAAAGCTCACAGATCGCTTCTTGGCCATTTCTTTGCTTTCGAGTTTGCGAGTTCTTCTGCTTAGTTTCTTTGCGATTCTTTGCCGCTTGATTTCTTGGCTGCCGCATTTGAGGTCTGCTGCCGGCGAGCGCCGCATGGTCGCTTGCATAGCCAGCCGATCGACTCATACGGCGATTTTCCGCCGCCCACCAAGCGCGTCGCCTCTAGCCGAGCCGACCAACCGACTGCTGCTGCCGCGTGTGTGTTGACGACGTCGCGTGGAGGTTTGATACATGTTCTCTCTGTTTGCTATGTTGATTAGAGATTTTAATTGAGGTTAATTAGAGAAGGTTCTTTAGTTTTTAGTCTTTGTATCGATTAATAGATGTGTTTAACCGGCTGTTCCGTTGTTCGATTTAATCGGGCACCTTAACGACGAATTTTGAAAATGCCATCTACTAGTTAAATGTAGATAATTTCAATATCTTTCTATAGCATATTTTATTATGTCAATCGGACGAGTAGATTTCGAGTTATGATTTTGAGAAGGCCGCTGTTTTTAGGGTTGTCGCCTTTCGGCGCTGTTTTGGTAGACTGTAAACTAAAAATAGTAAATAGCTTAATTAGAATTTTTGATCTACAAGAAAGTTGTAGATAATTATCCAATGGTTCTGTAGGATCTGAGAACGCGTATTTTGGTTGAGTAGAACGGAAGTTATGAATTTAGCAAGCCTGCTGTTCCGAAGCGGACAGATCGACTTTCTGGGCTAAATACGGAGGGTTAGATGATTTAATTAGAAGTCTTCATAATCTAAGAAAAGGTGGATAATTTTATAAAGAATCCAGATTGGGGTGGTTTGTGGTGATCGGACTTTTGAGTCAAAAGTTACGCTCTTTTTAGTAACCGGTCAGCTATAGGTAACTAGTCGGTACCAGAGTAGCGTGGTATATTTGGGGACGTGTAGGAGCGAAGCATTTTGATTGCTATTCTTGTTGCTGTAATTTGTATTGAAGTTGGTGTATTTAATATAGGAGAGGCGTCGTGCTTGTTGCCGTCTTCTAATCAAATCGTGCGTCGCAACTAGTAAAGGCAAGTGCATGGTAGACAGCGATCAATGATCGATCACTGTTTTCTTTATCTTCTATTACCATTATTGTTGTGCTTTTATTTTGTTTAATTGCAAGCAATGGAATGGTATGAATTTATATTGTTGATGGACATGATGAAAAGTTGGATATGATGTTTATGATGGAGTTTGCATGTTTGCATTCATAAGCATCTTTGCATAAGAGAAGGTGATCATGATTGATCACAACTCCACGGGAGTGGAGGAGGTCCCCGATCCTTGAGGAGGAACGGGCTTGAGAGTGAATGTTGTCGCGAGCATTCACTCACGCTATACCGGTATACGCGAAAGAAGTGCATGTGGACATGTAGAATAGAGTTGCATTCATAAATGAGGTTAATGGATGAGAATATTAAGGGAAGTACCTGTGATGATAATGAAGTTATTGATTGCTGTTGATTTATTATTGTTCGTTGTATATCGATGTGTTTGCTGAGTCGTGGACTCACCCTTGCTCTATTGTTGTCTTTAGGTGATCGTCGAGGGCGCCGTAATTGAGAGCGAGTAGAGCACATGGACAACACTTGATCATTCGCCATGACAATCATTCATTCAGTATTGGTTTACACATGGACATGTTAGTTATTGAATAAAGTTTAGGACATCATTTGGACTAGACTATTCGCTTTATTAATTTGGATTCATTGGTTGCTACTACTTTGGATTATTTACCTGGTTTTATTCCCCTTGCTTATTGATTATCGTTTGATCCATATTTATACATGCTAGTTGGTGATCCTTGGATATGATTATTGTTGTTCTCTTGCTGAAATTTTATAGTGTGTCAATGATTATTAGTTTCGAGGGTAGTTTAGTGGCATTCCAGGCTCAGTGTTGGGCTGGGGTGTTACAAATCAATTGCTCATTATGTAAATTGAGTGAAGGAATTTTAAAACATAGAATATTCAATGGAACACTAGAGTTCTCACTCTTACGTACCTCGACGTGATGAATATTCAATTCAACACCATTATTGTTACCTTTAACGTCCTCCTCTATTATTGCAGGTGTTTTAGGTATCAAATTGTCATCGTGAAACCACGGGGCAGCAAGCATTCCATCCACAACCGTGGTTATCTCTGCGTCTTTTTCTTCCAACGGTGCTGGTTGTTGAACAGTCAACTCATCTTCTTTAATATCAACCCTGCACAATGTGAGAAACAATACTAGAAGTAGCGAGTAAATCGTTAATTTCAGAAGTGACGTCACTTTGGCTATCATCTACTTCCCTCTTTTCTGTTGGTGTATCTCTCTCACACTCAATGGAGATGCTCTCAACCTCACATATGGTGGAATTACACAGCTCACTCTCTTTATCATTCTCACTCAATTTGGCTTTGGCTATGTGGCTCTTATTCTCACATGGGTTTGGATATATCGCATCCACCAAAGATTGTGGGTCAGCAAGGGAGCAATCACGAGTAACCACAATCTCTTCATGAAGCAATGGAGCAATACTACATGAAGCCAGGACCGAAGGGAAAATCCCATGCTCGGTCTCCTTCTCTTGTGTCACACAAGTGGACTTCAAATCTTGTCGCAACCCTGTCAACTTTTCCACTAGGGAACGCTTGTAGTGGTAAGGTACAAAAGCGATGCTGCACGCAAATCTTTGTTTCATCTGCTCCCAGGTGATAATCGGCAATTCATGGCGCTCCATACGCATACGAACAAATCGCTCCCACCAATGTGTGGCATAATCAACCAAACCATTGGACGCAAGTAAGAGCTTCCTCTCATTGGAATAGTTGTGCATCCGAAATATCGTATCAATTTCAAGCTCCCAATTAAGGTATTCTTCCACATCTGCACGACCTGAAAATATAGGGATAGGAAATTTGGGCTTAGTGACAAAATCCTTACGATGCACATTGGGGCGGTTGAACATGGTGCGCAGCTCCAAGAAGTTGTTGTTGATGTCCGTACATAGCTGCGTAACCTCCTCCCCGAGGTTGTTCAATTTACACCGAACGACCCCAAGCTCATCGCGCACACCATTATCACGATCAAGAAGTTGCTTTTGTAGCATCCTGCGCAAGCGAGTGTACTCCATCCATGTAACTGATAGATCCTCCTGATGACCTGACATGGCAACAACTCACAAATAGCAAACGCGATTATATCCAGGTTAGTAAAACAAATCAGCTCTCTCTCTCTCTACGCTCGCAACTCACTGTCCTGAAAACAAGACAAGCTTACCGTTCCAAAGTGAATTAAGGACGGCAAAACGACACTTGTGGTAGCTAACGACCTCAACCCGGTAATGTATGAGCGTAACCAAGAGCAAAGGTAGTACACGAACAGGTGTAGGTGGAGCTTGGTAAGGTATGTGTATAACCTATGCAAACTGATATTCAAGTTGTTGTAAAGCTAAGTAATGATCCAAGCAAGATTCTTTTGCCTATGTGCTGATCCAATGGGTTTAAGTGATAAGTATGAACGCACACGCAAAGACAAATGTGACTCAATGCAAACAAAGGAATGAGCTAGCGAGACGGGATCTGAAAATGAGATCAAGGTAGCTCGTTATGCACCAAGTACAAAGAGAGACGCTAGCCAATTGCAATTGAAAATAGTAGGGCACAAGATTGCTCAAAGAAAAAAAATATGACTACACAATCTGAAATAATGATGGGCTGGTACTGTAGCATCCAATAAAATGCATGATACTGTAGCAATCGGTAAAAGAGTTATTTTTTTTCTTCTTCTTTTCTTTCTCAAAAATTATGTTTTTGCTCTTAGTTCTTTTTATACTCCTTTTTTTCATTGCCGTGGCTCTTGCTATTGTGCGGTTGCCTTTTTTCTCTTCTTTTTTCAATGGCCGAAAGTGTTTTGCTACCCTCGTAAGTGCATAATCCCAACAATTCAGCAAGGTGTAAACAATATTCAATAAGCAGCCCTAATACAATATCAAAAGCTAGTCTCACAAGATGAAAGGATATAAGTGAAGCGCAGTTCGGACGCAAAAGTTACGACCGAATTACAAGCAGTGTACCAATTGAACTCGGATCTAACAAAAATTGAGTTAGGGACTGAATTTGAATTTTGGAATTTTTTGGAAGAAAACAAGGAACAAAGATGCAAAGGAAACACTTAGATCAGCACTAAACAAAAAATTCTAATGGGCTAAAACCTAACAAAACTCACAAGAAATAACAGATTGAAACTAGGGTTTGGAATTTTTTGTGTTGCAATTTTCGGTTTAGTGGACTATATGATAGAAAAACGAAACTAAACTAAGGGTAAAAAGCTCTCACCGAGTAAACCTAGAATCTGATACCATATGATACGAGGGAGGCCCGATCTTCTCAGTGAGGAACCGTGGATAAATGATATGAAGTAGACGATGTCGCTAGCTGAACACTCGCGCCAATGCACGAACCCTCAACCCTTTGGAAAACGCCAAAAACACACCGGATAGTTGTTCGTCGCGAGACCACAAACGACGAACGCCAAGTCCCCAATTCCCAATGGAACGACGGCTTGAACTTGAGTTGCAGAACGAATCAACGGATCGTCTAGTCCTCTCTCAAAGTCCTCGCATGAACTCTGGTTTCGAAAGAACAAGCAATAGCTATGTTTCTATTCTTATGCATAAACTGGTCTGAGGTTACAATGGGGGTTTAACCCTCAATATATAGTGCCCCTTCTCCTCCTCATGGCTGGCCAAGAGGCCCTACTCCTCTAATTCGGAATTAGAACTCCAACTCCAATTCCGACTCAATCTAAAACAAAAAGGAAACTCTAATTTTACAACTATCATATTGTTTCGATCATATCTTTTGACTCCTTAATAATTTCGGAGTGATCCAGGATCCGTTCGATCGGACTTGAAGTTAGCTTTCCAACAAGCCCAAAAACACCCCAATCGGACTTTGTATGAGAAAGTTATGACCTTTTTACTCCGGACTATCCTGCTGATTCCGAATCCGAATTTGAGGTGATTCGAATCCGAATTGAATTTCGAGTTGATTCGAATTTGATTTCGGTTGGGGTTGTGGGAGATCTGAATTGGGCTTAAAAATCTTATCCAAAATTTGAGCTTGAAGTCCCCTTTTGCTCTACTATCACACGAGCTTCTTTCCTCCTTGATCAGCCGCATGGACTGCTTGACTTTCTCCTTCCCAACTGCTTTGACCTTCTTGTTCTTCATCAGTAGGCAACAAATATGGTTGCCCTCCTCCTTGTGCTCCTCTATTGCTTTGGCTCCAGCCTCCCTCTTGGTTCCAAAGAATTTAAGCTTGTCGAACCTGAGAATGCACAAAGTATTGATTTTACGTTGTATCCAATTCTTATGGAAAACACAAGGAAACTCATTAAGAAACAAATGGACCTGTTGTTTTAGAAGTTTAGTTCTTCCTTCATGAACAACCTCATAATTAGTAGAGATATCCTCATCAGGACTGCTTCCAAGAAGACCAAGAGACAAGAGAAGTGCATAAGAAGTGACAAGTGGCTGGGGTACTCTTCCTATCTAACCGACAGCCCGCAAAATCAGAATCAGAAAACCCCCGAATGGACAAAGAAGAAGAGCAGAAATACCAAATGCCATACTGGAGGGTAGAGTGAAGGTACCCAAAGATGCGCTTGACGGCTTGGCGATGTGAAATCCTCGGAGACGCCTAAAACCTCGCACAGAGGCAGACCGTGAAGTGAATGTCCGGTCTTGAGGCCATCAGATACAGGAGGGAGCCGATCATGCTGCGGTACTCGCGTTGATCCACGGCTTCTCCTTCCTCGTCTGGATCCAAAACAGTCGAAGTCACCATGGGAGTGGCGATCGGCTTGCAGTCAATCATATCGAAGCGTTTGAGCAGATCCTTAGTATACTTCATTTGATGGATGAAGATCCCTTCCTTGCGTTGCTTGATTTGAAGCTCAAGAAAGTAGTTGAGCTCTCCCATCATACTCATCTCAAATTCCCTGGACATGGTCTCAGAAAAACTGGAAACAAGATCATGATAATAACAACCAAAGATAATATCATCTACATAAATCTGAACAAGCAGGGAGTCATTGCCATGCCTAAGAATGAATAGAGTCTTATCCACCTTACCCATCTCAAAATTATTCTTAAGAAAGAAGGTCTTAAGTCTATCATACCAGGCTCTAGGGGCTTGTTTAAGACCATACAAGGCTTTGGATAGCTTGAAAACATGATGTGGATACTTGGGATTCTCAAAGCCCAGGGGTTGCCTAACATAAACTTCCTCCTCTATGTAACCATTCAGGAAAGCACTCTTGACATCCATCTGATGCAACCTAAAATCCTTAGATGCAGCAAAAGCAAGCAGAATGCGAATAGCTTCTAATCTAGCAACAGGAACAAACGTTTCATCAAAGTCTAACTCCTCTACTTGGCTGAAACCCTGAACTACCAATCTAGCCTTGTTTCTAACCACAGAACCATCCTCACTTTGTTTATTTTTGAACACCCAACGGGTTCCTATCACATTATGACCACTAGGAGGTTCTACTAGGTTTCAGACCTTGTTCGTCTCAAAACTCTCTAACTCTTATGCATGGCATTGACCCAGTTAGAATCAGATAAAGCATGTGATATATCACAGGGTTCGAAAGATGCAACAAAAGCAGAATGAGAGTAGAGACTCAGATTATGATACCTCGCGTGAGTGACTCGCTCATGAAGCTAATCAAACATCTGATCCGGAGGATCACTCTTCTGATATGAAGTGGAGCGCCCGGGGGTGATAGCCTTTCTTCGACCTCCGCAGGTACTGCTGATGAAGATGATGCAACAGGAGCCTCAAATGAAGGTGAAGTAGTCGGAGCAGGTTTTTGCGCTGGAATAGGAGTCTCAGCAGCAGCAGGTGGAGGATAGGTATCAGCTTCGTCCTCATCTTCCTCCACAAAGATGCTCTCTGCCACCTATGAATCACCTAAAACATTGGATCTAGCTCCAGGGCTAGTCTCATCAAAAGTGACATTGCGTGTCTCCTAGACAATGTTAGTTTCAACATTAAAGACACGAAAACCCCTCGAATGTGCAGGATAACCCATAAATAAACCATCAGAAGTTCTTGATTCAAATTTATCTAGGTTTTCTGTCTTTAGAATGAAACACATGGCTCCAAAAACTTAAAAATGAGAAACATATGGTTTTCTTCCAAAGCGAAGCTCATATGGAGTTTTGCCCAAAGAAGGTCTTAAAAAGACACGATTTGCAATATGGCAAGCTGTAGCAATAGTTTCGGCCCAAAATCTCCTCAGTGTGCTATACTCATCTAGCATCGTCCTAGCCATCTTGACTAAGGTCATGTTCTTCCTTTCCACCACGCCATTTTGTTGGGGGACGTGTGGAGAAGAGAACTGATGCTCAACACCATGCTCAGCACAGAAAGAGGCAAACGAGGCATTCTTGAACTCTATGCCATTGTGACTACGGATCGCTCTCAAGGCACGAGGAAGTTCAGAAGCCAAACAAAGAACAAGGTCGTGATAATGACCAAAAGCTTCATCCTTCGAAGCAAGAAAGAACACTCAAGTGTATCTCGAAAAATCATCGACTATAATAAGAATATACCATTTGCTACCGACTGACCGAACCCTAGTAGGACCAATAGTATCCATATGAAGCAACTATCCCGGTCCGTCAGTCATGACCATAGTCCCTGATGAGTGTGAGGCGGCAACTGCTTGCCACGCCTACAGGGCGCACATACAACATACTTGACAGCTTTGAGTTTAGGCAAACCTCTCATGAGATCAAGGTTGCTAACTCACATCAGATGATCAAAACCAATGTGCCCCAAACGTCGGTGCCAAAGCCAGAAATCAGAAGAATATGCAAGCAAACATTTGAAAGTTCTAGCAAGAGATTCAGAGAAATCAGCTCCAAAAATTCTACCAACTCTAGAAATCCCAAAAACAAGTTCACCATCGTAATCAAGCACACGACAAGTATTTTCTTAAATCTAGTCTCATAGCCATCATCAAGAAGCTGTGAGATAGAAAGCAGATTGTACCTTAGCTTGTCCACAAGAGCGACGTCCTTCAGGATGAATTTGTCGTTCACCCTGATCAATCCCGTCCCTTTAATCCGCCCTTGTGTATCATCTCCAAAGGTGATGAAGTCATCACCGTCGCCGCGTGAAGGAGGTGAACCATCTTGAATCTCGGTCATGTGGCGTGAACACGAGTCGGCGAACCACGTGTTCTTCCCCTTCTGCGGCGATCACGAAAATCAAGGCTGAGAAGAATGATGTGTCTCAATCATGGGGTTAGTTAAACATGACTTGGGAACCCGATTACTAAGACACACGTCACGAGTAGTATAAAAGCGAAGTGTTATCCTTGATTCTATTTGAAGTTCTATCACGAGCAATAGTCACACGAACAAAAGAAGCATCTGTCTAGGAACATGATGATAACTATCATGTGAAACAAATCCTAGACCAGGTTTATTCTTTTCAAAATGACCATGTCTCATGACGGCTCTAGGTTGATGAGATGAATTTCTAGCAAACTTTTTCTTATCATTTTTCAACATACGCCAACAGAACTCAACCAAATGCCCATCCTTCTTGTAATAGGTGCAATGGTACTTGATACCACTGGGAGAAGCACCCTTTGACTTAACAGATGGTTGGGCAAAATCTGCAGATTTAAAAATTATTTTTGCAGGTTGGATTCTAAATTCAACTAATCCATTTTCCAAGACTTGAGTAACTTTTGGCTTTGAATTGTCTTGGACAGAGTTGTATCCTAACCCTTGCTTCTTGTAAGGAGTTTTAGACTTGTCCAGAATCATGTTTAACTATTTCTTACCTTTAGAGAATTTTTCTAAGGTATCCTTAAGATAAGCATTTTCTTTTTCAAGATTAAAACATGATTCACAAGTTTTACCCTTAATGGCTCTAGCATATCTATCTCCCTTATATAAAGTAACTTCAAGCTTAAGGGTTTCGCATGAAATACAAGTAGCAGAATCAATTCTATCATTAAGCTTAGCAAACTTAGCTCTAACTGCATCTACTATATCTTTTACTTCATGTTCACGTTCAATGCAGAAAGAGCAAAGGCTAGAATCAACATTACCAGAAGCAACCAAATTGCTAGATTATAAGTATTTTTCACAAGGAGCAGATTTAATTTCAATTAGCTCAGTTCTAGCATTTTCAAGTTGGTATAAGGCCACATCATGAGCAGTTTGTAAATTAGCGAGTTCAGAATGTAACGCATGTCAGGAAGTACATTCGTCGACATCAAGACTCTTAGCATTCACAAGTTCTAATTTTAGATTATCAATTTGTGACTCTAAGTCCTTGTTCCTAGCCATGGTAAACTCTAAAGCTTCATCTTGACTAATCAGTTGCTCATACATGGTATCACATCTAGCAAATAGCACGTCATAAGATAGAGGTACCTCATTGATGTCATCGATGTCAACGGAGTCGGCCATGAAGGACATACCGGTGAAGTCTTTGGCCTTCTCTTTCTTCTTATCTTGAGGGATCTCCTCCTCCTTGTCCTCTTCGCTCCCGGAGTCCACATCGCTCATGGATTGCTCTCCAAAAGCGGCAAGAACCCGGTGAGTGGCCTTCATAAGCTTGGCAGCATCAAATTTGGGCTTGTTCCCATGAGGCTTCCTCCAAGCCGCCTTCACCTCCTTGTGGTTTCCCTTCCCTTTCAGCTTGGGGCAATTTGCCCGAATATGATTGAGCTCTCCACACTCATAGCAAGTCACAGGGCCGCCTCTCTTTTTGTTTCTCACATTGTTATAGGCCCGTGTGAACTTTCTGGGTAGAAGGGCTAATTCAACCTCAGGGATACTCTCAAGTTCCTCTTCATGGATAGCAGATAAGCAAGCAAGAGAAAATCCAGAAGAAGACTCAGAAAAACAATCAGAAGATTTCTTGAGAGGGTCAACCACCAAAGCCATGTTCACCTTCTTGGGATGATTAACTCTCTTAATCTCATGAGTCTTGAGCTTGCTATATAGCAACTCCAAAGTGAGAGCAGAAAGATTGACATTCTCCTCGATGGCGGTAGCCTTCATCTCCTACTCCTTGGTGTTGATTGCAGCAAAGAGGTGGGTGGCATTTGCGGATTGAGAATACTCAATATCAACTGCTCTCAGCTGGTTGAGCACCTTGTTGAAGCGAGTAAATACACCATCGATGCTCTCTCTAGGACGCATCTCGAACTTGTTATACTCTCGCTTAAAGACCGTCTGACGTACCTGCTTGATCTGGGACGAACCCTCATGGTAGGTTTCGAGGATGTTCCAGATTTCGTGCGCAGTCTCAAGGTGACAGATTATGTCTACCAAGTCCGGCATATTGGAGGTTACTGGTGACAGATCATGGTAGGTCTCAAGGTGCATAGATTGATTTGTGATTGTTGCTGGATTACAGCCACTCCAATATAGAGGACAAAACTCAATAGATGAGCACATAATCAATCTCCTCTTCAAGAATCCTAACCTCTCCACTCCCTAATCTAAAAAAAACTAGGGTTTTTAAAGAAGCAAAAGGATTAAGGAGGTGTACAGCACCCTCCCATATTTATAATGGAGGCTAACCTTCTAGAAGAGTTTCCTATTGGGCACCCGTTAAGCCCACACACAAACGGGTTTAACTCACGCACGCATTTTAAAGCATCGTCTTCATCTTCTCTTGACCTAAACCGCTTCTCCTTGCGTCGTCTTGCGCCGCAGTTTAGCCAAAAGTAATTAAGGCAGTATTTTAGTGATATTACCAAAATACCCCTTCTCGATCCTTCTCTGAAGACCGAGTTCAATCTTCATGAAGTAGTTCCATGCTTCGCCACGTGCCGGTTGATCAAGAGCTCTCATCATGCCGGCAAGTCTCTCTCATCCGGCTCCCACCGAAACTACTATAGCACTTGCACCGATCCCCACGCCGCTTGATGCAACCCGTCGCACCGAACTTCCCATTCGGTCATTCTTGTCCATTGTGCGCCACGCTCAAATCCAATGACTTCACCCAGTATCCTCGATCGTTCTAAACCTCAGCTCTCAAGCCTAGTCCCGATCATCCTTGCTGTTAACCGTCATTGACCTCTAAGCAACCTGCAAAACAATAGACCATGAAATCGATTCCGGGAACAAGTTCTTCGCAACTTGACCCACGTTAGTCAAAACATGCATCATGCAACACATATGCACAAAAACCCATGAACTTGACTCAACAAACAAACATCGCCGCTTTGAAAGCCGACGAATCAAGTGTAAACCGGTCAGACCGCCACCTATGGGCCGATCTGACCGCTGCCCTGGCCGGTCAGACTGCCCAGAAGGGACTTAGCCAATTTTCAGCCCTTGAAAACCGAAAGCTCTCTGGAAATTTCAAACGAATAGATCTTTTGACTGGAAGCTCTAAAAATTATGAGACCAAGTGTACTAGAATCCCCTCTCTTGCCTACACCCTCTATTTTGGCGCAGCTCCAGACTCAATATTTTGTATTGGCCGGTCTGACCGCCGCCTATGGCCGGTCGGACCGCCCCCCGGCCGGTCGGACCGCCGCCCTGGCCTGTTAGACCGCCTATGACCTGACAGAACTGAAACTTTACCGAAAACGCGTGGTTCGACAAACCTTTAAAGCCATTGCTAATTGTAACATCATCCTAAGATCATGAGCATATCCACATGATATCCATAGTAAAGACCTTCACACATGCTCTAAACTGCTTACCTAAGGTAGTGAGCGGTGGTATCGACGGATGCCAAACAAACTAGAGAAGTTTTGTCTCGTGGGTAAAGTTGTGCAACCTCTGCAGAGTATAAAACTATTCGAATAGTTGTGTCTACGGTCATGGATATGCTGAGCAAAGCCACATAAAGTTGGACTTTGGTTTTGATTTCAAAATGATTTGACACCAATTATTTTGGATAGTTTATCCAATTGGGAATCGGGCTGTTAGCCATATGATAGGAGGGTATCCATCACCATATTTTATATGGAGGTTATCCTACTATAACACTTGAGAATTTATAAAATAAATTTTAGTTATAGAATAACTACTCTGGAACTTAGTACAAATATTTAAAGAAAACATTGATTTATGCAAATTCAACCAATAAGTCTTCCTTTGATATATCGTTACATCCATTATAATCTGTTATTGGGTATAACTTGCCAGCACAGAAGTTGTGCTCACCCTTTCTTAATGCAAATAAATTTCAGAAGATAATGACTTCGCTACTAGTGTGAATCTCGATGAATAGGCCGCTACCCTAGTTGATTGCCTGTGGCAGATCAACTGTACTCTACTACTTCTTCGTCTTCCGCTGTATTTACTTATTGTTGAATTGTAAGTCTTTCTGGTAATCAAATCTAATATTTATTAATAAAGTTGTGCGAATTAGGGATGTTACCATATTTGTTTACTTTGTGAACTAGCTACTGATCATAGGACTAGTTCAAAAATACACAAAGGATTTGGGGGTGTTACTCCCGAGTCCGACAGAAATGGTATCAGAGCTAGGTTGACTGTAGGTCGTGAACTAGTTAGAATGGTCGTTAGTTGAAAAACTTCAAAGCTTATTTTATATAACCAGAAAAATAAATTGTTCTCTCCTCATCTTGGTCATCTATCTATCTTTAGCTTCTTCATAGCAATTTGTGGATTTCATGGGGATATGTTCCAGATCTTAGGATGATGTGACAATTGGCAATGGCGTTTACAGTTTGTAGTTTCACGTGTTTTCGACAAAGCTACGGTATTACGGGCGAGGCGGTCCGACCGGTCCTTGCTTGCGGTGGTCCGCCGGTCCCAAATCGGTCGGACCGGCCATGTGGGCGATCGGACGGCGATGACCTAAAAGTACTCAAAGCAATTTGGGCCAAAAATAGGTGTTGTAGGCAAGTGAGGGGATCCCAATGCACTTGGTCTCATGATTTTGGAGTCTCGATAAAAAGTTCTATTGGTTTTAATTTCGAAGGTTTGAATTTGGAAGCTTGAATTTCGGCTAAGTCCCAAGGCGGTCCGGCCGCTCACGTGGAGCGGTCCGGCCGCCATGAGGCGGTCCGACCGGCTCACTGAGCGGTTAGGCCGGTAATAAGCTTGAGCGTCCGCCAACCGTGGCGATGTTGATTTGTTAGGTCAAAGTCATTGGTTTCATGTCATATGTTTTGCATGATGCATGTTTTGACTAACATGGGTCAAGTTGTGAAGAACTTATTCCGAATTCGTGTTTGCTTGTCGTGGTTGTGCGGGTTGCTTGGTGGTCAACGACGGTCAGCGGCGAGGAGAATCGGGACTAGACTTGAAGAGTTGAGGTCGAGCGATCGGCGATGCGGGTGAGGTCAACGACTCAAGCGTGACACAAGATGGACAAGGATGACCTATTGGCGAATCCATGACGCATGGTGAAGCGGTTTAGGTCAAAAGGTTAAAGACGGCGCTTCGCGAAGCGTGCGTGTGTGATCCGTTTGTTAGTGGGCCTTAACGGGAGCCCAAGAGAGTCAACCCCTAAGAGTTTTAGGCCTCCACTATAAATAGGAGGAGATGGTGGCTGCACCTCTCTTGCTCTCGCCTTTTTATGTTGCAAAACCCTAATTGTCTTTAGGGGAGTTGAGGTGGAGGCTAGGGCTCTTGATGTTTTGTGGTGAATTTTGTGATCTTTGATTGTCCACTGATCCATGATGGTGTGGATGTAATCCAGCATCAATCACGAAATCAATCTATGCAAGGTTTGCTTGAGATAAGTCTCTTTTCGTTCTTGCTTTCAATTTCGTGTTTTTAGGGCTTTCTTTGATCCGCGAGTTTGTGATTGATTCTTTCACGTGAATTAGCTTGCTGTGATATGTGTGAATCTATCTAGCATCATCTTGATCATCAATCCCTCACGAACAAGCTTTAGGATCAAGTTTTCGTTCTTGCGGTTTTAGACCTTACATTAATCAATTGGCAATTGCTCAAGATCGTTCCAAGAATTATCATAATATTCGATTGGAATAGGTCCTCAATAGCATATAGAAGGTGTGTGCAAAGTTTCATAAAGATTGGAGTTGAGAATCAAAAGTTTCACCTAATTGCATCTTCGTCATCGGGCTGATTTTACTGTTTCAGATCGGTTTCAGAGGCCGGTCCGATCCGCATCACAACCGGTCCGGTCCGGTTCAAGATCAGAGGTCGGACCTCGATACTTGTGTTGCTTTGATTCTTGCTGATTATTGTCACATTGCTTAGGGGTTTTAATTGGATTCAATACTAGTCTTCCGCTGTACTGGTATATTGATCTTCATAGCTTTCTAATAGCTACTGGAGTGAAATTGTATTGAGTTCATAATTTGTGAAAAAGTGAGCGTGCTCCTATTCACCCCCCCCCCCTCTAGTCGCCTTTACGGTCCAACAGTGTTATCGAGCCGGTTAGTTCAATCTTGATCTTAACCGGTCACTGAACTTTGGCGATGGATAAGTTTTCTACTAAACCGCATATCTTCGATGGGCACGACTATGCCTATTGGAAGAATCGTATGCGCGTCTTTCTTGATAGCGAGGGACAAGCTATTTGGGATGTTGTTAGAGCCCATTGGTTATTCTGAAATTGCTACACGCTACGCAATTCTTTTGGCTAACAACAATAAGGCTAAGAATCTTTTATATGGTGCACTTGGTAGACAAGAATATGATAGAATTTGTAATCTTTCAAGCTGCGCATGAAATTTGGAACACTCTCGAAACATATCATGAGGTTCGTCCCAAATCAAAAAGGTGCGTAAGCAGTTTACAAGCGTGAATACAATAAATTCGAGATGCGTCTGGAGAGAGCATCGATGACATTTCGATCGCTTTAATAAAGTAATTAATCAAATGAAAGTCGTTGATATTGAATATTCTCAATCTGAAAATGCCACCCATCTCTTGGTTGCAATCAACACCAAGGAGTGGGAGATGAAGGCTCTTGCTATAGAGGAAAATGTTGATCTTTCAAGTCTTACTTTAGAATTGCTTTATAGTAAACTCAAGACTCATGAAATTAAAAGAGTTGATCATCCCAAGAAAGATAATTTAGCTTTGGTAGCAGATCCTCTCAAAAGGCTTTTGATGACTCTTTGAATCTTTTACGGATTTTCATTTGCTTGTTTATCGCTATTCATGAAGAGGAGCTTGAAAGTATCCTCAAGCAGAGTTAGCTCTTCTAGCTAAAAAATTCACGGGCCTACAATAATGTGAGAAACAAAAGAGAGGTGGTCGGTGACATGCTATGAATGTGGTGAGCTCAATCATATCCGCAAATTGCCCCAAGTGAAAGGTAAGAGCAATCATAAGGAAGGAAAGCCGACTTGGAAGAAGCCTCCTTTCAACAAATCAAGGTATGAGGCTAATAAGCTTGTGAAGGCGCTCACCGGGTCCTTGCCGCTTTTGAGGATCAATCCTTGAGCGATGTGGATACCGGGAGTGAGGAGGACAAGGAGGAGGAGATCCTCAAGGCAAAAAGAAAGGAAGGCCAAAGACTTCACCGGCATGTGCTTCATGGTGACACGGATGACATTGATGATAATGAGGTATCTTTTTCTTATGATGAGCTTTACGCTAAATATGATTCTATAGTTGAGCAATTGCTTAGTCAAGATGAAGCGCTAGAATTTGTTATGACAAAAAATAAGAAATTAGAGTCAAAGATTAGCAAACTGAAAGTAGAGCTTAAAACTGCTAAGACTCTTGAACCTGATGAATGTTTATCTTGTCATGCTATGCATTGAAATTACCAAGTTACAATCTGCTCATAACATTTCGTACAACAACTTGAGAATGCTAGATCTGAACTAAATGAAATTAAAAGTGCTCCTTGTGAAAAATGTTTAGAATCTAGTAAATTGATTGCTTTTGATGTATTTGATTCTAGCCCTTGCACTTCATGTTTAGAATAAAGAACGTGAAATCAAAGATATCTTAGAAGCGGCTAGAGTCAAATATGCTAAGCTTAAGGACAATATTGAAAATACTACTTGTGCTTCTTGTTCCACTCTTAAGCTTGAAATTGCTTTGTATAAGGAAAATTTATGAATAAAACTTGTGATGCTTGTGTTAACTTGAGAAAGAAAATACTTACCTTCATGATACATTAGAGAAATTTTCTAAAGGTAAGAAACAATTAAACATGATTCTTGACAAGTCTAAAACTCCTTATAAGAAGCAAGGTTTAGGATTCAATTCTTTTCAAGACAATTCAAACCCAAAAGTCATTCAAGTCTTGGAAAAGGTTTAATTGAATTCAAAACCCAACTGCAAAAACATCTTTTAAATCAGGCTTTGCCCAACCTTGTATTAATTCAAATGGTGCTTCTTCTAGTGGTACCAAGTACCATTGCACTTATTGCAAAAAGGTGGACATTTGATTGAATTTCATTGGCGTAGGTTGAAAAATGATAGGAAAAATTTTGATAGAATTTCATTCATACAACCTAGAGCTTCTATGAGACATGGTAACATTGAAAAGAATAAACACGGATTAGGATTTTTCTCTCATGCAAATCATTATATTTCTAAATATCCTAATTCTAATGTTTATCGATTGGCGGTCCGATCATTGGTGATCACCGGTCGACCGTTTTGGTCGCCGGTCGACCGCCACCAACGATCGGACCGCCCATGGACGATTCAAGTCTCATTTTAATTTAAACATTGCTCATAACCGAATGTTAGAAGAAATCAAGGATAGTACTTCGGTTTGTATACTCCTTGCGTAGACGTGTGTCTCAAAGATCTTTGGATTCCTAAATCATGTTTATCTAACCCGATGTTGAGACACATCGTTCTTTGTTCCTTGATTTTCGGGATTATCGCGGAAAGGGAAGAACACGTGGTTCGTTGACTCGGATGTTCACGCCACATGACCAGGGAACTCAAAATGGTTCACCTCTTTCACGCGAGCAACATGTGATGACTTCATCACCTTTGGAGATGATACACAAGGGCGAATTGAAGGAACAGGATCAATTAGGGTGAACAACAAATTCATTCTAAAGGATGTCGCTCTTGTGGACAAGCTTAGGTATAATCTCCTTTCATTTTCGACTTCTTGATGATGGCTATGAGACGGTTTTTAAGAAAAATGCTTGTCGTGTGCTTGATTCTCTTGGTGAGCTTGTGTTTGGAATCTCTAGAGTTGGTAGAATTTTTGGGTGATTTTTGAGAATCTCTTCTTTGGATCTCTTAAATGTTTGCTTACATCTTCTTCGATTTACGGCTTTGGCATCGACGTTTGGGGCACATTGGTTTTGATCATCCGACGCGAGTTAGCAACCTTGATCTTATGAGAGGTTTGCCCAAACTCAAAGTCATCAAAGATGCGATATGTGCGCCTGTAGGCATGGCAAACAAGTTCTTGCCTCACACCCTTACGTGACTATGGTTATGGTAGCGGACCGGGACGGTTGCTTCATATGGATCTTGTTGGTCTGCTAGAGTCGATCGATTGGTGGAAAATGGTATATTCTAGTCATAGTCGATGATCTTTCAAGATATACTTGGGTGTTCTTTCTTACTTCAAAAGATGAAGCTTTTGGTTATTTTCATGACCTTGTTCTTCGTTTGGCTTCGAGCTTCGGTGCTTTGAGAGCGATTCGCGATGATAATGGCACGGAGTTCAAAAATGCTTCTTTTGCTTCTTTTTGTCTTTGGCGTGGTATTGAGCATCGCTTCTCCTCTCCACACGTCCCTCAACAAAATGGCGTGGTGGAAAGGAAGAATAGGACCTTAGTCGAAATGGCTAGGACGATGCTAGGCGAGTATAACACACCGAGGAGATTTTGGGCGAAGCTATTGCTCTTGCTTGCCATATTGCAAATCGTGTCTTCTTGAGACCTTCTTTAGGCAAGACTCCTTATGAGTTTCGTTTTGGTAGAAAACCCTCTGTTTAGCATTTTGAGTTTTTGGATCAAAATGTTTTATTCTTAAGACAGCAACTTAGATAAATTTGAATCAAGAACTTTTGATGGGTTATTTCAGGCTATCCTGCTCATTCGAGGGTTTCGGGTTTTAATCTGAGACTAACATTATTCAGAGACTTGTAATGTCACTTTTGATGAGACTAGCCACAGAGCTAGATCTATTGCTCTGAGATGATTCTGGTGTGAGAGTATTTTTGTGGAGGAAGATGAGGACGAAGCTAATATCATTCCTTCATCTGCTTTGCTCTTCAAGCGCTCATATTGATACAAGAACACCTTCGTCTACTTCACCTTGATTGAGGCTCTGCTGCATCATCATCATCAGCAGATACTGCGGAGGTCGAAGAAAGCAGTATCTCACCCGGGCGCTCCACCGCATTCAGAGACGGCATCCTCGGAGCAGATAATAGGTAATCTACATGAGCGAGTCACTCGCCGGTATAATGATCCAAATCTCTACTCTCATTCGGCTTTTGTTGCTTCTTTTGAACCCGCGATATATCACATGCTTTATCTTATTCTAGCTGGGTAAATGCCATGCATGAGGAGTTAGAAAATTTTGAAAGAAACAAAGTTTGGAACCTAGTAGAACCCCCTAGTGGTCATAATGTTATAGGAACCCGTTGGGTGTTTAAGAATAAACAAGGTGAGGATGGTTACGTGGTTAGAAACAAGGCGATTGGTAGCTCGGGGTTTGACCAAGTTGAGGGTTAGATTTTGATGAGACTTTTGCTCTGTTGCTAGACTAGAAGCCATTCGCATTACGCTTGCATTTCTTTGCATCAAAGGTTTTAAATTATATCAGATGGATGTTAAAAGTGCCTTTTTAAATGGTTTCATAGATGAGGAAGTGTATGTTAAGCAACCCCCTGGTTTTGAGGATTCTAAATATCCAAATCGTGTTTTCAAGCTATCTAAAGCATTGTATGGTCTTAAACAAGCCCCTAGAGCACAGTATGATAGACTTAAGACTTTCTTGCTTAAAAATAATTTTGAGATGGGTAAAGTGGATAAAACTCTATTCATTCTTAGGCGTGACAATGACTTCCTGCTTGCTCAAATTTATGTGGATGATATTATCTTTGGTGGTTCCTCTAATGCTCTTGTTTCTAGCTTTTCTGACACTATGTCCAGGAATTTGAGATGAGTATGATGGGAGAGCTTAATTACTTTTGGGACTTCAAATCAAGCAATGCAAGGAAGGAACTTTCATCCATCGACGAAGTACACTAAAGATCTACTCAAGCGCTTCAACATGGGTGATTGCAAGCCAATTTCCACTCCCATGGCAACCGATTGTTTTGGATCCGGATGAGGAAGGAGAAGTCGTGGATCAACGCGAGTACCGCATGACATGATCGGCTCCTTACGTATTTGTGGCCTCGAGACCGGACATTCACTTCACGGTATGCCTTTGTGCAAGATTTGAGCGTCTCGAGAACTTCCCATCGCCAAGCCGTTAAGCGCATATTCGGTATTTACACTCTACCCTCTTATATGGCATTTGGTATTCTGCTCTTGACTTTGTCCATTAGAGGTTTTGATTCGATTTTGCGGTGTCGGTTAGATAGGAAGAGTACCTCGTGCACTGTCACTTCCTAGGCACTTCTCTTGTATCTTGGTCTTCTAGGAAGCGGTCTTACATTGCACAATCCCTTCTTTGAAGCGGAGTATGTAGTCAGCCGCTAGTTGTTGTAGCTGATTTTGTGGATGGCGTCCACTTTGAAAGATTATGGGTTAAACTTTGCTAGTGTTCCTCTTTTACGTGATAACATACGCTATTAATATTGCTAAAAACCCGATTGCAACATTCTAGGACTAAGCACATAGACATTCGCTTTCACTTCCTTAAAGATCATGTTGAAAAAGGTGATATTGTGATGCACTTCGTAGAGTCAGAAGCTCAATTGGCGGATATTCTTACCAAGCCTTTAGATCAAACAGTTTTCCTCCTTAAGAAGCGAGTTAGGGTAATTTATCCTTATGGGTTGGTTTGAGGGGAGTTTGATCTTTTCTTATCTTTCCTTGTTCTTTTGATCTTTTATTGTTCTTTTCGAACTTAGTGATCTTTTGAACTTTTTAGGTTTTTAGGTTTTTAATTGCATCTCATTGTGTCATATTGCATTCATATGAAAACTCCAACAAGTTGTTACAACAAATGGTATGAAAAATCCAAAAAGATGCATTGTAATATAAGATTTTCTGCTTATTTTTAAAAATTGATGAAGCTTTGCCTATTACCCTTTAGAGCTTTTGTATTTTAATTCTTGCTCAATGTCATGTCTAGTTCTTTGACTTGCTAGAATTATCATGCTTTTACATGTGTAGCTAAGTCTTTGCTATATGAGCTAGAACCTTTTAAAACTCAAACTAAGAAATTGCAATTTGTGGATGTTTTAGCAAGTTGCGCAATTAGTGCTCCTCTTGTGACATTGGCCCTGTCAGAATTGCTTTGTTAGCTCTTTGATCTAAAATTGACCATTACTTGAGCTTTTGTGTTCTTGAGATTCTAAAACTGCTCATGTGAAAAATGAAAATCAAGATTGTCTTATGCTTAAATTGTGCCAAACTATTCTTACGAGGCGCTTGTCAAATGACATGAACTTGGAGATAGTTTGATGAACCGACGATCTCATGGGGACCGCTTGTCGAAATGACATGAACCTCAAGATTTGTCGCCGGTAGAAGCTTAGAAAGAGTTTGTGGATGGCTCCTAGTCCGGGATCTTCTTTACTAAGATATACCTTTAATCAACTTTTGGTGAAGCTTAGGATGAGTTTGTGGATGGCTCCTAGTCTAGGATCTTGTCACTAAGTTAGATCATTAGTCAACTTCAATATTCAATGCAAATAAAAAAAAATGTTGACAAATGGGCGTTTACAAAATATTGAGCAAAATGATTCAATACGGGACTTGATTGACTCTTAATGTGGTCTTTGTTAGATTTTTGATCTCACTTTGACATTTTGACATGGCCAATTTCACTTTAGGATCCTGTTGATGAACTTCTTTGAATTTGAGCGTTGCTTAAATTGATCAAATCTCATGCTTTACTTTTGAGCCTTTGTGCTTAGCTTTGATATATATGTCTTACCATGATCTTGCTAGTATTTGTCGGGCTTGATATCTTTGTTTGTGCAATATTAGAGATACTAGCTTGTTCTTTTGGGTAATCTCCAAAGCTTCTTGTAATCAAAAATTGAAAAATACAAAAATTGAAGCCACTCCATTGCACTTCATGCATATTCCTCTTTATGCTTCTCTTGTTTCTGTATCTTCTTTTATTTTCTATTTGTTATCTCTGGATGAGAGGAAGGCGTGATTCCTTGATGAATCCATTGTCAAAGGGGGAGAAGATGTGTTAAATGAGAAGAGAAGATGTGTTAATGAGAATATATTTCTTTGTTGGGGAGAAGTTTGTACAAAGGGAGCGAAAATTTGAAAAATTGAGGATCATAGTGAGGGGAGTTCTTGAGTTGCATTCTTATTGTCTTATTGTATATTATGAACTTGAATTGCATTCTTTTATCCTCACAATGATCATAGGTCAATTGAACAATTGTTCTTTCATATGGACCTTATGTGAGATTTTTGACCCTTTTCTGGAAATCAAAGTTTTTATGCTTACTTTTGCCTTGTCTCACATGCCTATACTATTCTGATGCCAGCTTGGTCACTTACATTGCTTTTTCTTGCTTATGGACCAAGTTGTGCCTTTGTAAAACTGCGAGTAAACTCGTTTTCAAACCTCTTACTTACATTTTACGGATAATTGCCAATGTGTTCATCAAGGGAGATTGTGGATTTCATGGGGATATGTTCGGATCTTAGGATGATGTGACAATTGGCAATGGCGTTTACGGTTTGTAGTTTCACGTGTTTTCGACAAAGCTACGGGTATTACGGACGAGGCGGTCCGACCGGTCCTTGCACGGCGGTCGAGCCGGTCCCAAATCGGTCGGACCGCCATGGGCGATCGGACCGGCGGTGACCTAAAAGTACTCAAAATGAGTGGGCCAAAAATAGGTGTTGTAGGCAAGTGAGGGATCCCAATGCACTTGGTCTCATGATTTTGGAGTCTCGATAAAAAGTTCTATTGGTTTTAATTTCGAAGGTTTGAATTTGGAAGCTTGAATTTCGGCTAAGTCCCAAGGCGGTCCGGCCGCTCACGAGGAGCGGTCCGGCCGCCATGAGATCGGTCCGACCGCTCACTGGGCGGTCGACCGTAATAACTTGAACGTCCGCCAACCGTGGCGATGTTGATTTGTTAGGTCAAAGTCATTGGTTTCATGTCATATGTTTTGCATGATGCATGTTTTGACTAACATGGGTCAAGTTGTGAAGAACTTGTTCCGAATTCGTGTTTGCTTATGCGTGGTTGTGCGGGTTGCTTGGTGGTCAACGACGGTCAGCGGCGAGGAGAATCGGGACTAGACTTGAAGAGTTGAGGTCGAGCGATCGGCGATGCGGGTGAGGTCAACGACTCAAGCGTGACACAAGATGGACAAGGATGACCTATTGGCGAATCCATGACGCATGGTGAAGCGGTTTAGGTCAAAAGGTTAAAGACGGCGCTTCGCGAAGCGTGCGTGTGTGACCCGTTTGTTAGTGGGCCTTAACGGGAGCCCAAGAGAGTCAAACCCTAAGAGTTTTAGGCCTCCACTATAAATAGGAGGAGATGGTGGCTGCACCTCTCTTGCTCTCGCCTTTTTATGTTGTAAAACCCTAATTGTCTTTAGTGGAGTTGAGGTGGAGGCTAGGGCTCTTGATGGTTTGTGGTGAATTTCGTGATCTTTGATTGTCCACTGATCCATGATGGTGTGGATGTAATCCAGCATCAATCACGAAATCAATCTATGCAAGGTTTGCTTGAGATAAGTCTCTTTTCGTTCTTGCTTTCAATTTCGTGTTTTTAGGGCTTTCTTTGATCCGCGAGTTTGTGATTGATTCTTTCACATGAATTAGCTTGCTGTGATATGTGTGAATCTATCTAGCATCATCTTGATCATCAATCCCTCACGAACAAGCTTTAGGATCAAGTTTTCGTTCTTGCGGTTTTAGACCTTACATTAATCAATTGGCAATTGCTCAAGATCGTTCCAAGAATTATCATAATATTCGATTGGATTAGGTCCTCAATAGCATATAGAAGGTGTGCGCAAAGTTTCATAAAGATTGGAGTTGAGAATCAAAAGTTTCACCTAATTGCATCTTCGTCATCGGGTGATTTCTTTTTTGGATCGGTTCGTAGATCGCCGGTCCGACCGCCGTCACCACGGTCCGACCGATTTCGAGCGGTCCGACCGCCAAAGATAACGCCGGTCGACCGCCCGCAATCGGTCCGACCGGTTCGATCTGGTCGGACCTTGATGCTTGTGTTGCTTTGATTCTTGCTGATTATTGTCACATTGCTTAGGGGTTTTAATTGGATTCAATACTAGTCTTCCGCTGTACTGGTATATTGATCTTCATAGCTTTCTAATAGCTACTGGAGTGAAATTGTATTGAGTTCATAATTTGTGAAAAAGTGAGCGTGCTCCTATTCACCCCCTCTAGTCGCCTTTACGGTCCAACACAATTCTTCTTTACCCTATCTTCCTCATCATTTTATAATGTTAAATGGATCATCTTTCCGTTCAAATTTTTTTATGGATGGTCAACATGTTTCGTACCATTACGTTCAAGACCACAAGATATCAAGCTGTCAAGAGAGCATCGTCATACAGGAATCATCGAAGATCGCGATGTCAGCCCAACCATATAGCTAAGTTTGCCAAGACTTATTCTGTGCATTGAGTCGTTTCACCAGATTAAGAGTTTCGATCGATAGAATGTCGTATAAAACTATTAATGTGTTTGTAAAAGCTTTGAGTTGGTTGTCTCGTTTGAAGGTTTGTTTGGCTCTATCCCCTTAGTTCTTCTTTTTTGTCTCTTCCCTAGCCTTGGTCTCCTTCTCTAACCCTCTGGAGTAACCGACAGATGGTGAACACTCATCGCTCTAAAAGTGGTACTTACACCAATAATGATGTCCTTGGGAATGTTAGTACCAAAGGCAACCAACGACTGACAGCAATAACACTTCAGAATTTGAATTAGTTTTTCGTCACCCAGACTCAACTAATGCAACAGATAATGCGACAAATGAACAACAACAATATTCTCTCAGCCACTACTCCTACAACACAAGAACAGAGTTACTGCGATGAGTTACCAATGATCAAGCCACCAGAAGTATCACCCAATGACGACGTGAGCACTTTCTTCCTGAAATTCACCATCCATGGAAGAATGTTATATGTTATAGATGTGGTGAACTTGTACACTTCGCGTACGGATGCCCTAAAAAAGGAAAGTCAAAACAAGAGGTTTATTGCGTTAACTCCAATAGCACTACACACTGTTTCATCAAGTGTTCCAAGAGGAAGGTGATCTAGTATCAAGTCTGCAACTGTTGTGGCGAGATAGGACATTGTGTCAAACAATGCCCCTTACAAGCATACTTGGCACCACAAGCAACCTCAGCACGGGAGGATAGATTAGAAGATCCTCAAACAACACACCAAGCAGCAAGGATACCTTAGCCCGTCATAAGAAGCCAAGTGAGCCAAGTCAGTATAGAGGAAGCTTAAGAATCAGGTGAACAAAATTTTGGCCAGATCAAACAGAAGACATTCAAACAAAAGGACATCTTCACAAAAGGAAGATGGTAGATCAAGAGTAATATGTGGCAAGAAACTCGAAGGCTCATCTAATTCAACCCCAACCCAGCCAAGCACAAACAACAACCGCAATCATGACACCAGGATCAACACTACGTCTAGGGATGCAGATATTCCACAACAATAATGGTGGCCAACCTCAGCAAAATAAGACATCAAGGGCAGGATTGCAATGCTTCAATTGTAAAGATATGGGGCATTTTGCCAAGCTTTGCTCAAAAAGACACTTAGCAGTCACCCCAGACAGCCTTCTGGAAGCTATTCTAATCGCAACAATAACACCAGTAGTAGGAAATAAAAACAATAGAAGGTACTTGTCACAATTGCAAAATACAGAAGTTTAGTCTTACCAATGCCTCAAGAAATAGCAGTGAACCATCCGGACAGCTCTTGGTTCCTCAACACCTCTATTGGAGGCCAGCCACAAAAAAACTCATCTCATGCCATAGGTATCATGTGTTTCCACTGCCGAGAGATAGTGATGGAGTCGGGGTGCCCGATCTTTCGATGAGATTGATAACTATCGATTTTGGTGGAGGTGACTCTCGTGATCCGACTACAACCGTACGACAACGCTTGCACCATAGCAATCGTTGAACCAACTCTGAGATGTTATTGACCTTGCTGGAAGTTGCGATAAACCTGAATACGAAGTTCAATTCCTGCGAGCAATCGAAGGACTAGCAAGAATAAGATGTAGGCAATCTGATATTGCAAATAAGATTGTAGTGTATATAGTATTGAAAACAAAGGTGGGATCCCATAGGCTGTCTTGACAGGTGGTCGTCCGACACAACTGAAGAACAAAAGTTTGCATAATAGCTAAACCTAAACACAACGAAATTCGAGTTCTAGCCAAGGGAGACGACGGCTCCTATATAGGGAGACGGCCGGGGTGGTGGCGGTGAAGTGGACGCATGCCCCTAGGGTTACAAGGCCCATGGGCCCAAGTGGAGGTGGCGCAGCACCCTTTTGACTAGGGTTCAGAAATAGACGTGAACTATTTTGATGATTGTGCCCAGCTCGAATGGAATTTGATGATGATTTTGGATCCGTTGGAAAGTCGACTTAATAATCTTTCCATGAAGTCCAGAAACGCCCCAAACAGAGTCCGTATGAAAAGTTACAGCCGTTTAAACTTTATATTGTCGCAGTAGTTCGATCCGAATCCAGAACGAGCCCAACTCGAACTCTTACTTGACTTGGACCCAAAGTGACGTTGTGACCTCTATTATGCCTTCCATGCATGTCCATGACTCCACATGCCTCTCCTTGGTCCTTTCCCATGTTCCTAAGCACAATTAAATCATTTGCATTAGGTAGCGGTCTATTCTCAGTAATATATAAACATAGGAATGAATTCACCTGGTAATTAAGTTGGCGAGCATGAGCTCAGGTAAGAGGTCCTTGTACTGTTTGTGGATGAGTTGTGTGTGTAGGCATGATTGTATCCATGGTAGGGATGTCCTTATCAGATAGGACATTATGCCAATAAATGTCCAAAGAGGCAGCAGATAGCGAATCCAGCCATTGACGACAGTTCCAGTTGAAGACTATGTATTCCCAACTTTCTTTCTTGCCTCTCCAAATCTCAGGGACGAGATTCCTTTTAAGGGGGGCAGTTTGTAACATTCCAAAGTTTAGTTACCTAAAATAAAATTAAAAAATTTATTATTTTATAGTATTTTCTAAAAATTTAAAAGAGTTTTATTGCTTTTCTTGAATTTCCAAGATTTGAAATGTCAAAAATAAATTTTATTGAGTTCTCTGGGAATTTATTGGATTTAAAGTGAAAATAATAATAATTAATTTCTAGAATTTTAAAAATCTTTTTCCTATTTATTTCAAAGCAAAAATAATTTATGTGCAAAAATAAAAGCCAACTTTAAGTTGGAAATAATTTTATTAAGTCCAAAATGGCTCAAGGAATTTCTATGAATTTTCCATAATTTTTGGATTTTATTTGCTATTTTCTAAAGCCATTTTGAATTAATCAAATTAATTAAATTGGTAAATCCAAGAAAATCCAAGAACAATGCTTAGGCCGAATGTTCCCCAGCCCAATACTGTTTCATCCGTGCTCGGCCATTTCCTGCCCATCTCGGCCCACTCCGCGCCAGCCCGCTCCCTCACCCTTTCACTTCCACGTGGGTCCCACATGTCATTCTCCCTCCGTCTCTTTCTCTCTACGCCCAGGCCCATGCGTCAGACCCATCTTCCCCCTACCTGCTTTCTTCCTCTCGGCGCTGACCTCCATTAGTGCTGATTGGAGCTCACTCAAATTCCGCGATCCCCTCCCCCTTTTCTCGCATCATCACGAGCGTTCATTCCCCCGCCTTCCGCCGCCCCCAATTTCGGCCATCTCCCCCTTTATCTGGCAAGTATTTCGCTGGATTTTTGTAACGCCGCCGCAATCCCCGCCGCAATGATCTCCTCCTCCCGGCCTCCCTTTGGCCTATAAAAGGGAGCACCGGGTGTGCATCCTCCTCCTCAATCTATCCCCTCAACTCACCCTCCTCCTCGCTCCTACCTCGCGGAATCGGCGTTTCTTCATCGCCAGTGAGCTCCTCTCGCCACCTCTAGCGCTGCCCTCGGTGGATCTCCACCGCCTCGTCACCACTCACGGGATTCACGGCCGCGGTCTACAGTGCGTGCCTCGCCATCACGGAGAGCCACCGTGGTCGACCCACTCCGCGTTGCCGCCGCCAAACCCCTTGTCGCCGACTAGCCGTACGAGCCCGTGCACCACCACGGTAAGTATTGTGATCCCCGCGCCCTCCTCTCCCTTTTGAGCCCCTCACCGGAGCTCGCCGTGGCGCATAGCACCGACGAGCTCAATGCCGAGCCACCACCGGAGCCATGCCGACATGGCACCACCACGTCACGGCCACATCGCTAAGTCCACCTACGTGGCCGCCTTGTCACCTGCCCACGTGTACGCATACGTGGCGATGCCACAGTGCAACGCACCTTGTCCACCTTGGACCAAACGCATTTTCGTGGACCCTGTCCACAAGATCTGGGCCCACATGTCAGTGACCCATCCAAAAATTTCCCGTGATGTCAACATGCGCATGAAATCAATTTTTTCTTTAGAAAAATACATCAAATAATTCTAGAAAAGTCCTTTTAGGGTATTTATTTAGGTTTTAAACTTCTAGGAGCTCGTGTTTCTTCATACGAACTCCGATTTCGACGATTCAAATTTGTAAATTCATATAAATTCAAGATCTAGATAACTAAACTAGAATTATTTAATTTGGAATTTATTTTAATGTTAATTTGAATTTAGCTTGAATTTGGCTTATTTTCGCGTATAGATTTCAACGACTTTGGAGAGTCAGATTTCGACGCCGTTTGAGAACAACTAATCAAGCAAGGTAAGTTACATCTTTGACCATATTTTACCCTATTATATCAAATTATTTATTCTATTTTAAATTATTACTGCATGCTTATTTATATTTAATTATTTAAATTCTAGTTTTAAATTTATAGTTATACCTAAATCCTTTTATGGCCAATGTTGATATTTGAATCAAATATATTGTCACCCTAGATAAGAATCTAGTTGATACGATAGTATGAACTGTGATCATTTGAAAATATTATGCAAAGACATACTTAGACCAAAAATATTTAGTTTGGGGAATTTTAGCCAAATGATCAACTATTGTTTAAAAGTCTATGACATTGGTTTGTCATGGAAGATTTTGCAAATGATTTTGAAAAGCAAACAGGAAAAGTTGGTTTGTACTTGGGCGAAATGAATGGTTGGTGGGTGCAAGTTTATGCACAGGCTCAATTCAGGAAGAGTTGAGGCCTAGGGGTTTATTGGAAGTCGCCTAAATCAATTAAGGATAGGTTTTCGAACCTGGCTAACAAATTTACAACATCTCATCGTGGTTGTGCCATCCCATTGTGTGGATGTCTTTTACGACCTACTTTAATGTATTCCCACCTAGCGCAAGAGGGGGCTTAAATCCAACAGATGGTTTATCCAAAGGAAGCGAGACCTTAGCGAGGTGAGACTACGGTGAGATGATGCTTTCTAAAGGTCTTGACACATGCTCTAGACTGCTTACCTAAGATAGTGAGCGGTGGTATCAACGGATGCCAAACAAACTAGAGAAGTCGTGTCTTGTGGGTAAAGTTGTACAACCTCCGCAGAGTGTAAAACTATTTGAATAGCCTTGTCCACGGTCATGGACATGCTGAGCAAAGCCACTCAAAGTTAGACTTTGATTTTGATTTCAAAATGATTTGACACAAATAATTTTGGATAGTTTATCCAATTGGGAATTGGGCGGTTAGCCATGTGATAGGAGGGTATCCATCACTATATTTTATATGGAAGTTATTCTACGAGGTTATCCTACTATAAAACTTGAAAAATTATAAAATGAATTTTAGTTATAGAATAACTGCTCTGGAACTTAGTACAAATATTTAAAGAAAACATTGATTTATGCAAATTCAGCCAATAATTCTTCCTATGATATATCCTTGCATACATTATAATCTATTATTGGGTGTAACTTGCGAGCACAAAAGCTGTGCTCACCCTTACTTAGTGCAAATAAATTTCAAAAGAGAAGGACTTACTTCACGGTGTGGATATCGACAACTAGGCCGCTACCTTAGTCGATTGCTTGTGGCAGATCAGCTGGACTCTACTACTTCTTCGTCTTCCGCTGTGTTTACTTATTGTTGGCTTGTAAGCTTTTCTTGTAATCAACTCTGGTATTTTATTAATAAAGTTGTACGAATTATGGATGTTACTATATTTGTTTACTGTGTGAACTAGCTACTAATCATAGGACTAGTTCAGAAATACACAGAGGATTTGGGAGTATTACTCCTGGGTCCAACAAATGGGACCACAGTGGTGGGAAGGGTAAAAATTGAACCCCACGGCCACGGACAAACTAATGGCAGTAACATTGAGGCTGGAGGTGCACTAGGTGGGCTCGTCCACGACGGCAGGGTCATCGGATGTGATGGAGGCTAGGGGCAGTGTAGAGAAGGGGCCTCAGTGACAGTGGCGGTCGTGGCGAGCACACACGGCCTTGCGGCGGGCGAGAGGAGGCGGGACCAAAGGAAAAGAAGTTGTCGCCACTGCCCACGCCAGCGTCACCAACCTCATCGGCAACGGAGCCAATGCGAAGAGGGGGAGGCGAGAGCGGAGGAGGGGGAGGCGGCACACTCGAGGCAGCACGTAGAACACTCGGGGCGGCGCGCTCGGGGTGGCGCAGAGAAGGGGTCGTGCTCGGCCCGATGTAGAGAAAGGGTCGCGCCCGTGCGCGGTGCATAGCCGACTAGAGGAGTGTGGCGTCGGGGTGGCGCGGAGAGGGGGAGCCTACGATGGTGGCAGCCTGAGGCGACACGGTGGGATGAGAAGGAAGGGGAAGGGGCTGGTTCGGGTGAGAAAAGAGGAGAGAAGAAAATGGGGAATAGGAACAAAAGAAGAAGATGAAGGTTAAAACAGACTTTTCATTGGCTTTCTCTCTTCTCTTTAACCCATAAATAATATTTTAATTAGCTCAGTGTTCTACATCAAATAGCTACAAAATTTTAATATCTTTTGGCGAAACCACGTTTTTTAGATGTCCAATAGCTAATGGTCCAAAAGTTCAGTGCTCTGTAGTCAATTTTTTGCCTTTGAATTTTATTGATGGGTATATATTCAAAAATTGAATTTTTACCTGAATTTGAGTTTCATCCATTGAAGATAGTGGTCCCTGGGATCCACGGTGTCATTTTGGCATCCTATTCGCATCTCCATGTTAATTAATAAAGAAATTCTCTTTTTAGGCCAGGGCTATCCTGTATAGAAAAATTCCCCACGAACTAGAGTAACCCGTCCATTGCCACGCGTTGGGACATCAACATTTTCTTCTAGTGAACCGTCCAAACCAGACTAATCCAATAAAAGCAATGGTCGATCGCGCAAGAACAGTGACAAAACCTCAACCACGAAGGAAGGCTGATGAATAATATATATTAAAGGAAAAAATCCGGATAACTCCCTACAGTTTGTTCGAAAGTCTGTCCAATCGCCAGGTTTAAAATCAGATATCTAGCACTCCGAATTTTGTAACTCCGTCTATATAACCCTTAATCCGGTTTTGCATGGTAATTTTGCCTATGCGACATCATAAGTGGATGATTTTGCCACGTAGAATGACAAACTGACCAAGTTTGATGAATGACAGGTGGATCCACAGAGGAGAAGTCTTCTTCTCTCTCCCTCACTGGTAGCGTAGCCCGCTTGTTAGCTCTATCCCCACCTCTTACCGCATGTGCACTGAAGCGTCATGCGCACACCGCCTCCCGCACATTTGCTTCAACTCCGCCTGAGCCGTTGCACGTCAACCATTGCCATCATTGCTACCATCACCATGTCCGCCTCCTCTTGCACTCCAATTACCCTCAACTCCCTCCCCTTCTCTTGCTCTCATCTCGACGGAATGCTGCCTTGACGCCATCTTCTTCTCAAGCCCGGCGGCCGCACCACAACCTCGATCCACCGCCTCTGTGAGTGTCCACCAAATTTCTCTCACCACCAGTACCACCTCCACCCCTCTTAGCTTCTCCCACACTAATTTCCCCCTCTACCACCATAGCACCACCACTGTCACCATCTTCTTCTAACCAAAGTCGACCACCATCACCTCATCACCACCAAACACCTCCAGCCAAGACCCGAGTGTTGCGTACCTCCAAAGAAACCTGGTACTCATGTGTGCACTAGTTCACAGTGAGTGCAGCTGATCTGTTGTCGTCACCGTCCGCCTTGGCCTGTCACCGTCGTGTGTCTCCAACCGCGCTGTCGCCACTAGGTGAGTCCCTATGACCCCACCGACCCATTCTCATCGTCGCCCGCACCACCCGATCCACCCTTGCTGTCACCATCGTTGTACAAAGCCAATATCGTTGTTCCCCTATTTCTCTGTTTTGATTTAGAGAAGCTCCTATAGTCCCCACATATTATTCACCCAACTTGGCCAACTTATCATCTTACGTGGCAAAATCACCAACTCATGATACAACATAGTCAAAACCACCTTGCAAAACTAGGTTACGAGGTTATACGGATGGGAGTGCAAAGTTCAATGTGCTAAATACCGAGTTTTAAAGTTGGCGGTGTTAGACGGACTTCGAGCAAAGTTCAGAGGGTTATATGAACTTTTTAGCTATATTAAAAAAAGAGGTAATTCGCTAAATTTTAGTGAATAACTTCGGATCTTTATAATATACCACTAGTATCTCACTGACATATGTCCTAGACCTACATGTCTGTTTCACAATGAGTGACGTATTATGAATCATGTAGTTATTCATTGACATATTATGAATTTCCTTTAAAAAATAGATTTTGAACATTTACGTGCTAGGCCAGCAGCTGGTAGGCAATTGCTTTTTAGTCTCTTTCCAACCTATTATGGTTCGCTGTTTTCTTTTAAAGTATTGTGTTTGCTTGCTCTACAAGAAGTATTAACATTAAGATTTCATTAAAATTAGTAAGAAAGCACCTCTTTCTGGCGGCTAATGTGCGGCCTACCGGTCTAAGGCCAAGCAGACGATAACCTGCCGTTTTTTTTTCCAATACTTGCATCTGATGAAAAAGTTCACCTAGACTTTAGTTGCTAGTCGAACAGTAGACCAACGCCTAGGCAGGTGACTCAGGCGGAAGCGAGGGGGAGCAGAGGCGAGCATGCGAAGGGAGCAGAGGTGAGGCGGAGTGTGAGTGGGAGCAAAGGCGAGAGGGAACGCGGAGCAAAGGCGATGGCAAGGGGCGAGGGACAAGGAGGTGAGGGAGGAGGCATTGGGAAGAAGAAGAGCTGGGCGTCCGATGTAAAGCAGTATCATCCGTCCGATGTAAAGCAAATACCTCCTCACTCGTAGCTCTCTGAACCTCTCTTTCTCCCTCACTTGCAACTCTCTCTCTCTCTCTCCCTCACTCGGAACTCTCTTAGCTGCCACTCTCCCTCACTCTCCCTCTCCGGGCCAACCGCCGCCGCCCAGATCTGCCACATCCCATGCCACTAGCGACAAGGAGCCAGGGAGGAGGTGGCGTGCGGAGCGGGGCTTGGGAGGAGGTAAGGCACCATGGAGCCAGATAGGTAGGAGGCGGCACACCGTGGAGTAGGGGAGGAGGCGACGCGCCATGGATCTAGGGAGGAGGCGACACGCAGACCCAAGGATGTGGTGTATTAGGGAGGATGCAAAGCCACAGACCACAGATGAATAACTGAATTCACTTACCTTTTTCTCACCACCTCGGACCGCCCAACAGCAGCCCCGCCTAGGCCCGCCTTGGACCGACTAGGCGGGCCAAGCGCCTAGACCACCGATTGGCACCGACACGAGGCGGAGGGGCTTCGCCCAGCGCCTAGGCGGCCTGCCTAAGGGAACACTACCTGATGATGCAAAATTGAACTAAACATTTCTGACATTGTAAGCAAATTTACATTGCCAACAATATCTGTCTTGGAAAAAGGAAATTCGTATCTTCAGCTGAGAAGTCATTTGATTTTGATAGGGGTCACCAAAATCTCTCTAAATAGAAATGTCTTGTTCCAATTCTTGCACAAGGATGTACGGCTAGGCTACAGACGGTTCTTATGCATGAGACATGGAGAATCAAATTAACTCACGGAACACACATAGCTTATTAGTTATTACCCACAAACATGCCTTATTACCCAATTAAGTTAACAAAATGACTAACCAGAAAAACTGATTAAACTACATAATAAAATACAATTTCATCCGCAGAGAACTGGCGGTAAGCTACTGGATTTCAACCTGCACATCGAATAGCTACAGTCCCAAAAGGGCAAAAATAATAAAAACAAATAGTTCGATCATATTCAGATCATGTGATGCAGGTATCTTGCGTAGTGAAACAGCTGTCGTTATGGGCTCATTTTTCTAGCCATTAATGTAGAAAATGACACGATTGTACCTAGAATCTTATTAAGCATGAGAATTATTATGCGATCTCTACAACAATGGCAGTTGCACCGCCTCCACCATTGCAGACCCCAGCAACACCAACTTTGCCATTTCTCTCCCTAAGGACCTGTCAAGAGAAACGAAATGAATTGTTATTTTATTTATATTAAAACATCTCATAAAATGCAGTGCAAAAAATAAGTCTGAAAAATGAAATATTTCTATTATCCCTGCAGTGCACAAAAAGAAGATAGCAAGACAGACAAATCAATTATCCAAAAGAAATGAAAGATCATGATGGATGAATCAATGAAAGTGTAGATTTTTCATTATCTTGTCAGATATATCAATGCAAAAGAGTTCATGCATGTCCAAATCATAGGATCCATTAGGACCTAAGTGCCTTAAAAAAGAGTTAATGCACCTTACAGTTTTGACTTTTGACTATGGTCCTAGCTTGAGCCTTTTAGGAAAAATTCCAACAAGCTATACCGAAAGCAGATTAGAGCAAAAAAGGATGCAGGATTCGTGATAGGCCAGAGATATCATAATTAGGTAATCTTAAAAGTCATTATTTATAAACAAAACAGCTTGTTGCTGCAAAATATTATGAGTACATAAATGCACTATTGCTTACAGATCAGGTAAGAAAAAAGAGCTGAAATTGCAATAAAGTAAAAACATACTCCAAGCAGGGTGACCAAAATGCGAGCTCCGCTACACCCAAGAGGGTGCCCTAGAGATACAGCTCCACCATGCACATTAATCTTTTCCTGAAAGGGCAGATGTTGTCAGCCACAACAGAAACTAATATCTTCCGTAAATTAAGACTATTGAAGATTTCCTGAATAACAAAAAAAACAAAACATAACATTGCTATCCATATTTTCTGACAAGGATTTTAAACAAGGAGATACTTACAGAAGGAATCCCAAGAAGCTTTTGGTTTGCAAGAGCAACAGCCTGCCACCAAGAAGTAGAAAAATCAATCTAATTAAAAACGAGATACTACACATTTTGACAAAACTATCACAGAACTACACCTTTAAGGATCCATCTCACAAAACTGCACTTTTTACGCCAAATTTATTTTTTTAAAAAAACTACACCTTTAAGGATCCACTGTTAGCTGCCAGGGCAGGCCCACCCATCAGCCTCAGGCTCCTCCCTCCATTACCCGCTGCTGACTTGGCATGCCACACAAGCCACCACTGACTTGGCATGCCACACAAGCCACCACTGACTTGGCATGCCACCAAGCCACCACCTCATCTCCTCCTTGCCTCTCCCTCGTCCACCACCCGTGCGTCTCCCACCTCTCCCCTGCCCGCCTCCCCCGCCTCTCCCTTGCCCTTCCTCCTTGGCCGCCCCACTGCGCACTACTCCGGTGACCATGTGCCACAAGTCGGCACGGGTAGTGGATGCCTGGAGTGTCCTGGCGATGGTGAGGTGGCAGCAGCCGGTGCGGCACCTTGCCGGCGGTGAGCTCTGGCGGTGCAGAGGCCGAGGCAGCGGGTCACATAAGTATCAATTGTTCACGTGGAGTAAGACGGTGTGCTAATTTGGCTCAAGGAAGTCGGAGGAGGTCCATCTCAATTGAAAAGCATATATTTTCGCCGGTGAACCGAGCTCCGACCACCCAACGCCAACGTCGGTCTGCCTCCTCCCCCGGTGAGTCTCACTTTGATTCCCCACTCTCGTAGCATGCCCGCATCTCGCCGTCACCAGGCCACCTCAAGACCTCTCCCTTTGTGCCACCACCAACCATGTACCTGGCGTAGCTCCTTTGTTCTGCCGACAAGTCCACACTCGCCATTGCTCTGTTCTCTCCCTCTTCCTCTGTTCAAACAGAACACAGAACACAGGACGAAGACGAAGATGATGACAGATGGGCCCCTCAGAAATTAGGTGAGAGGGGGATGAGGTGGCAGTTGATTGTGCTTGTGCAGCGTGCCCAGTCAGCAGCATGTAACGGAGGAGGGAGGAGTCTGAGGCTGATGGCTGGGCCTGCCCTGTCAGCTAACGGCATATCCTTAAACGTGTAGTTTTTTTTTAAAAAAAAATTGTCGTAAAAACTACAGTTTTGTGAAATGGATCCTTAAAGATGTAGTTATGTGATAGTTTTGGCAAAATATGTGCAGTTTTGTAAAATTTACTCAAAATGAATCACATTGATACATAACAAATGTGATTTTGAGTGACAGGACATACCGAAAAGGCTTCATTAATTTCATAAAAATCAACTTGAGAAGCCTCTAAATCAGCATTTGAAATAGCTTTTGGTATGGCCAATGCAGGTGCAGTTGTAAATAATTCAGGAGCCTACATGACAACAACAAAAAAATAGTTTATGATATTTTTTTATTGGAATTAGTAACATGATTAGACAACTGTCAATTGCTAGAAGAAAACAAAACTGTTAGAGTTACAAGACAGCCTTCTAGAACCTAGCTCACTGTCTGAACATAACATCTAAGGCAGCCTTTCATTCTTCAAGCAAGACTTTTTTAAAAAATAAAATAAAAAGGATGGCAGGAGCTCTACCCTTCCATTCTTTAAGCAAGATAAGGATTGCTATTGTGGCTTACCTGAGCGGCATCCGCATATCCTTTGATCTTTGCAATCACTTGCAGGCCAAGCTCTAGAACTTTTTGTCCACTCACTAACACCAATGCAGCAGCACCATCACTGCTCCAAGTGAAAATAGATAAGACAACTCTATGCAGAAATAATGGATTTTGTAGTGCACAGACACACTTAGTCGTTTTAGCTTATAGAACATATATCAGCTACAGTTAAACTAGTCCACAAAAAAAATGAGATTAAAAATAAACAGACCAGTCTTTAAAGTGAGAATAATAGACAATAGTGTCACAATTGAAAATAGGGTCAGTGGGTCAGCTTTTAAAGTTGTTTAAGAAAAGATTTCAGCAACTACTGAGCCATCGCTATTCTTTTTTATATATAGGCTTTTCTTAGGAATGCAGGATTAAATACAGTGTAACGTCGATATAACATTATGCACAACAGAAGGCTCAGAAAATAAAATGAATGTAAAGTAGGTGTGGCACCTTATGCTAGAAGCATTCCCAGCAGTAACAGTACCACCATTCTCCTTGAAACTTGGGCGGAGCTTCTTCAGTTTCACAGGATCAAACTAAGACGTACAGCAAACAAAGAGGAAACAATCAAACATTTGGAGTACAACTCTCTCTCTCTCTCTCTCTGTGTGCTTTTTTTTAATCTCTGAATACACTATTAGCACCTGTTTATTTACCAACAGCACTAAAACAGTGATTCATATGATACATAAAATGATTACATAGACATCAAACTGCAACTCTTTTCTTGATTACCAACTAGTTTACGATTGCCTCTAATGAACTCTCAGATAATGACATCGAAACAGTACTTGCAATAAAAGATCAGTTTATCAATAACATGTATGACTACATCAACTAAAGCTTAGAGATGATTACAAAATGATCTAAAGTCTAAACAGAAAGAAAGCTTCTAAAAACATAAATGGCAATCCCAACTCAAAGGTATGTTATAATTTATTCGGAACAGTGCAACAGTTGAAAAAAACTTACCTTATCCAGGCTTTCATCCTTGTCAATAACCACCGGCGGTTTTCCTCTACCAGCAGGAACTTCAACCTGCATAATAGATCACAGATAATAAAGATGCTGGGAAGTTAAGCAATAAATAAGAGATAATTAGTAACTTCAGGAAAGAGAGCAATCTCACTGGAACAATCTCCCATGCAAAAGCATCACTATCTCGGGCAGCAATTCCACGCTCATTGCTTTGAATAGCATAAGCATCCTAAAAGAGAATAGATGAATTCAGGTAGACAAACAGCCAATATAGATAACTTTCAGCATGAAGAAATATGGTTCGACTTCAAAAAAGAAAAGCAAAGCCATTTAATTGGCAATCACAACTTTATTAAATGAAATACTCGAGGAAAAAAGAAAACAAAATCACATCCTGTAAAATAGCCAAGGATAGACTTCTTGCAGATTAACCAACAGACCAAACTAATTATATAGAACAGCGTACTAATTTTCAACAGCATAGTTCGCTATGCATACATGTATAGGTACAAACAGATATAAGACAGTAACAAAAATCTTTAGGAACAAGTAAAAGTAAAGATTCTTCAGATATACAATATTACTATCTCTCTAGCTGTTTCATATGGATCACTCCTGATAAGTAACTTTGCTGCACAGTAGCAGGATTTCAATTAATAACACAATGAAACTATCCATATTGACAATTATAAAGTGGAGTTTGCTATATAAAATGACATCATCAATGAGATTTGACCTGTATGAGACATGATGATGTTAGAATTTCTCGGGAGTACATCAGACCAACTTAATAAATCAGACCAACTTTTACTTTCAATGCTTACTGTTTTCGAAAATCTGAGATAACACGATTCTTTCTTTGCATTACAAGGCTAAAGGAAGAAAGAATTTGTAAGAAGATACCTGATCTTCTCTTGTAAGGCCATGGTTATCAGAACATAGTTCTGCACACATTCCCATTGCATAATCATTGTACACATCCCAAAGGCCATCCTTTAGCATGCCGTCAACAAGAGTATCATGTCCAAACCGAGAACCTTTTCTGCAATAGGTGTACAAACCAGTAAATTGCTACCATGCACCAACATAGATCAAAATAATTGATATTTTAGTATGACTGCATTGTACTATAGTCTATTTTACCTTTTTTCCAATTACATTATGGAATTCAGAAAAGAAAAAAAAAACTATCCTACAACACGATTCAAGCTCTCAGCGAACTCTTTCATAACGAAAATTTCATAGTTATACTTCACTTCTCTGACAAGCAACTTAATAATATGTTCTCGTTTGCAGCTGTCACAGGAACAACTTAATAATATGTTTTCATTTGCAGTTGTCACAGGGTGGATGTAGAATGTCCTTGCAAAAAAAGGGATGGATAGAAAGATGGTAAGTACAAACCTAGCTTCAGAAAGGTATTTTGGAGCATTTGACATGCTTTCCATGCCACCTGCCACAGCAATATCGTTGATACCCAATTGAATTGATTGCGCTGCAAACATGGTTGCTGCCAATGAAAGATAAATAGGTTCATGATTGCATATCAGATACCTCAATTTTGGAAAAAGCATGTATGAAATAGTAACCATGGCAACACAAATGTAAACCTTTCATGCCAGACGCACAGACTTTGTTAACAGTGGTGCAAACCACTGTGTTTGGTATTCCAGCTCCTAAAGCAGCCTGCCGTGCAGGGGCTTGCCCCAAATTAGCACTCAAGACATTTCCAAAGAAGACTTCCTGGACGAGGGCCTGGTCAACATTAGCCCTTCTGAGAGCAGCTGAAACATCCAGTGATTGTGTCAGTGCATTTTTGTACTCAACAGATGTTGAGAAAAGGCAGTGGTCTTACCTTCAATTGCTATGGAACCAAGTTTGGTAGCAGGCAAGGAAGATAGAGCACCAAGAAAGCCACCCATAGGGGTCCGTGCAACCCCAACAACACACACATCTGTCAGTAAAGAAGGTAAATTATAATGCAATATATTGCTAAAATAGAAGAAATTATTTCCCACCATAGTGATTATGGCTAGGCTAACAATAGAGACAATGCAATTTCTCACAGTAGATATTATTATAATAGGCACAAATAACAGGGAAGAAAACAGCAGGCAGACATATTCTCAATCTCTTTTTTGCTTTTGAACAATATCTGAAAATAATGTTTCACAAAGCATCAACACAGAATTATTCAACTGATTCTCTAAACGATTTATCACCGATAACATATGAAAACCGGAAGGTAATTCTGCTAGTGTACCATAAACCATCTGAAAGACTGAAACAGCTTTCCTCTCTCTGGTAAAAGAGATGGGAAAATATTACAGTTATCATCTCTGATAGTGTGATGCCCTACCACAGTACCACCTATTATGGGAATAGAGAAGCATCTTAACCATATAGTGTATGAACCATGTTAACTGGGACAGTCAACAATATGGCAAAGAAAAAAAAAACACAAAGTGGGTTTAACAACTCTTTCTTGTTCTAAGCAAGTAATAAATTGAACTTGAATCAAGAAACTCTGGCTTTAGACTGGAATTCTTTCAATTGCACTGGATCATCTGCGTAAACATCATGCATCCATGGACACCATTCTTCCGGAAACATGTTTCCAGATTTATGAACTTTTTTTCAGTGATTTAACAAGCCTACTGCTCAAGGTCAATTTTTCCTTTTTGAGGCAATCAACTGTTCAAAGTTATTTAATACAAGCAGAAATAACATATCTATGTACCTCGTGGGCCGATCTTGTCTGAAGCCATGAAACTTAAAAACCCAACCTGCAAGGACAGTCAATTAGTTTCGCTAACTGACTAATAAACTAGAAATCAACAAAGTATGTATTAGTAAGAACTATGAAAATCATATCATACAATGTCCGAATAAGTTTCAGAGCTGGCTGACAAGCTAAACTTTCTGACGCAGCAACCAACCATTACTACTTAATTTACATCAGTTCTGTCAGTTTTATTTTAAAAAAATCCTGGAACTCAAGGAGCCATGGAGGGATCAAATAGACACCCAGAGACATGCACTTGAACATGGGCGGATGCACCAGCTCCTTGGATACTCCTATCATACGGGGTCATCTGAGAGATCGATTTTGAAGAAGAAGAGCGTAATCGAAACGTGAATGGATTAGATTAGAAGGGGACCACCCAGCAAACGAATCCGCAACTAACTGGGTTGATAGAGAAAGATTTGGATTCGATTTGCTCACGGCAAAGAAAATTCCAGAACAAAACTGATTCTTAGAATAACAACCAAAGCAAGCTAGCGCTTCCTTACCAAGAGAAGAAATCACGTCCGGATGGATCTCCACACCACGCTCGTCCAGTAGAGGGGAGGACGACGACGACGATGCCTACGAGAGAAGAGTTCCTTCGAGGTGGCGTAGTGTGAGCGAGAGACTACAGGGGTGAACAGGAGAGCCGTTTGGCGGCGAGGTGGTACACGCCGGAATCTGGAAGGAGGGCCTTGGAAGTTGGATCTCGCGGCGGAACGAACGAGGCTGAGTTGGAGAGAGGGGAGAAAGATAACAGAGAGGGGTTTTGGGCTTGCAGGTTTGCTTGGATCCCGATCATCCGTTACTTGCCATATAACGTATACTATCTGCACTTGTTTGGTTGGTGACCAGAACGAGTAAGTCAAAATTTTGATGTCAGGACAAACAAATATTGGTAACGTATACTATCTGCACTTGTTTAGTTGGTGACCAGAACGAGAAAGTCAAAATTTTGATGTCAGGACAGACAAATATTGGTAAAAAAAACGTTGTTCGGATTGTAGTCAAACTAAAATTTGGTGTTACTAAAATTTTGGTAAGCAATTTTCTCACTCTCAGATTGCCCACGTGTGATATTGGATTTCATTAGCTGCTAAATTTTCGTGTTCGTTACAAAATTTTGATAGCAAACCAAACAACTGTAAATTTTCGTTGGCACTACTAATATTTGGTTTGGTTAACGTTGCAAACCAAACGGCCCCTAATTTGGAGATGAGCAGGTGCAGGCGCAGCGGCAAAACAAGGGTACTGGACAGGGCAAACAGGGGTTTCCCTGCAGGCTGCACATCTGCAACATCATTTGAAGTATAATGCGCACAATTAATCGAATTACCAGTTTTGGATATGTCACAATCCTTCAACATGAATACTGATCTACACCTAAATCCAAATGCTATATTGCCAAACCAACAAATAATACAAGTGTTTGGGGATACGAATTGGAGAAATGGAAGCAAGGATGAGAAAGAAGCAATAGACTGGGAAGAAGCATGGGCCATAAATCAGAGAAAGATTTGGGGACAGTAGTGGGAAGAGGACCCGGTTGTTGCCTTGTTCTGATTTTCGATGTCCCGTTGTCTTGCTGCTGCCACCCTTTTGTACTGCATATCCAGGCCGATCCAGTCCTTACATGGCCCATAGCTCAAGTCGACCAAGCCCAAAGCTCTTCAAGGAGGTGTATATGACATTTCCCTCCTGTTGAAATGCGGCTTGACCCCAAGCCGCTGCAGGGCATGCGCCAGAATCCCATGGAACTTTCACTTGAACAACAACAGCAAGCATGCTCCTTGGCAATTGCACACTCGCAATGACAATTTCTAGACCAGCTGGATCCCATGACAACTGTAATTCGTGCGCAATAAGGATTTGTAGTTTTGTGTTGGCACTGTCGTTGTGCTGCACCATGAACTCCTCCAGTATTGTTGAGATCAGGTCTACATTGTACATAGCATTTTCATTAAAAATCACAGGTATCAGAAGATCAAAAACTAAAGCTCCATCCAACTGCATGCATGTTCTCTTGATCAAGTCACCACGATAAGCCTCATCGAACTCCAGCAAGCATGTTGCTCTCAGCAGCTTAAGAAGTAAAGCACACGAAACCGAACCTGAACCTTTCTCAGTTGGCAACAGAGAAATGATGGTTTCTAGAGCTGCACAATGCCTAGTGCAATCAAGTCCATTGCTTACAGCACTCTCTAGGGAGCTGAATGTCAATTTAGCACCACTGCCAAAAACTTCAGGCTTGTGGCAAATGCCTCCATGTTGTGGTTTGATCTTGTCAGGTGCCAAGAACTCCAACACTCCATGGTTTTCGCACTGAACGAAAGAGCATAGTTTGCACTGGAAGCCAGAATGAGGCAGATTTCCAGTCATATAGGGGGCAATAGGTTGAGCCTTCTCCTGTAACTTCCTATTGATAACAGGTGCATCGATAGTAACTCTGAACCCTTTAAGGACATTCAGGTTCAGCATGTGCCCAAGATATTGTTTCCACATTGCAATTGCCCATGTTATCATTTCCTTGCAACCACATTTAACAATCAGCCTAATATAATCCAAAAGAATTCTCATGTCTGTACTAACAACCACTGGAATCTGCTTGCAGTTCTCATGATGCCACTGTTTAAACTCTAGTAACACCATGCCAAAAGTATGCGGCTGAGTGCAACACATGCAACAGAGACATATAAGCCTTTCCACCTCTGCCACTTTAAGTGTTAGCTCACTAGAATTATGTACAAGATGTCTTGCCACGACATTGCCTTGAAGAAAATTCCCATGGTTTGACTCTCTACAAGAAGCATTGCAATTGTTGAGCACCATGACCAGATACGCTAGCAATAACTTAGGTGACCTCTACTCATGCTAATTTGAGGAATTTTGGACAACAAGCAAAATGTCCAAATAGTATTTGAGAACTGCACCAAACTCATCTTGAGTGCATGTAACTGAATTAAACAACAGACAACTTCCTCCTCTAGGTGGTGGCCATGGCTTCATCGCAGCTATCTGCAGTGGGGCTGGATAACTCATCTTGATCAGTGTTGTCAGAGTAGGTGGCGGCCATGGTTGATGTAGCAGTAACTCACTGTGGGTGGAACTTTCAGGTGACATCCCATCTCAACCACCAAACTTTTCACACCAATTGCTTGATCAGGATGGAGCCATGCTGTGAAATTCTCCTGTTAAGGTAGCTGTCGTGGCTTGCCATCTTTTGGCATTTCGACGAACATGACGTGGTCACCACTCACAACCAGAGCCTGCCACTGTCGTGTACATGTGTAGTATCCTTCCTCCCATAGGGACAACTCATCGGTCTTTCCCTCCATCACTCCAACTTTGAGAGTCATTTCATCAAACACCTTGGTGGGTTGCTTGATGTCGAGCTTGACGGTGTGCTTGAGCTCAGTGTCAAGGACATCTCCCTGTGCAGCATTATCTTCCGTGACATCCGAGACCTCGACTTCACAACCAGAGTTTCCAAGCTTGCTCCTCGCGGCCCAATACACTGGGCGACGAGTGATGCACACCTGTGGCACCCACTTGACAAACCGATGGTACCTTGCCTCACTCTCCATCTTCCTAGGCATTTCATCGAACACACGGTATGCACCAGGTTGCTCTGCCTTGATTTGCGTGAATGAAGTGGTGGCCATGGCCACAGAGGTGGTCAAGGGCATGGTCGAAGTAGCAATAGGGGTCGATGCAGCCTTCGGCTTCTTGGCATTATGGCTGAGACGTCTTGTTGAACACTTGCTGGGCATCACCAGGGTGCTGTTAGTGGGGAGCGGCTGCGCGTACTAGAGGTCCAACCAACATTAGTTGTCATAGATGCAGCGGCCATGACAGGCATCTCGAGCTCACACCGCATCGTGACCAGACCAGAACAGGACGAGTGCCTCAGTACAATGTGCCACCTTAAGATCGCACACCTTCTTAGCACCATGTGCATCAAAGACTTGGTGAATCACCTCCTTAGTAACCAGGTAGAACACCTGGCTCACTGTGACCCGAAGAACCCTTTCGGTGTTCGCTTCTTTATGGCCTGGTATTTCATCGAACACACGGCATGCACCGAGTTGCGCCTCCTTGGCTTGCGAAATTTGAGTAGTGCATGCCATCTCAAACGCACCCGACAGTGGTGACACGACCGTGGAGTGCTTGTCGCTAATGTCGTGGTTGGGGCTCACCATTGAACCTATGGTGGGCGCTGTGGTAGAGGTTGGAGAAGACGGCGACGACCCGAGTATACAGTCCAGTGAAGCGTTCAACTTTACCAGCATCTCCAGGATAGTCTCCTCCTTTTCCTCTGAGGGCGCCATAGTTGTTGGTGCTTGAACAGTGCTGGCGGAGAGCGAGATGGGTGGCTCTGATACCATATTATCACAATCCTTCAACATGAATACCGATCCACACCCAAATCCAATTGCTATATTGCCAAACCAACAAACGATACAAGTGTTTGGGGATACAAATTGGATAATTGGAAGTAAGGATGGGAAAGAAACAATAGACTGGGAAGAAGCATGGACCAGTAATCAGAGAAAGAGATCTGGGGGGAGGAACAGTATTGGGGAAGAAAGAGTCGGTTGTTGCCTTGTTATGATTTTTGATGTCCCGTTGTATTGCTACTGCCACCCTTTTGTACTGCATGACCAGGCTGGTCGAGTCCCTCCACGGCCCATAGCCCAAGTCGACCAAGCCTAAAGCTCTTCAAGGAGGTATATGATAGGATAATAACACAGTGACAAAACCAGCGCATTTAAGAACAAATGGATTTGTTGGCTGCATATATTTTGATTGTCGGTCATGCCATTAGTTCATTAGGGTTCATCAACTCAACTGGCCAGGGCAACAGGGGCTTCCCTGTATGTCTGCAATAACATTTGCAGTCGAAGTGACATGTGATGCAAACAAATAATCGAATTACGTTATGCTTCGGACGATAACACAAAACTGACATATTCGAGAATAAATGGATTTGCTAGATGCACATGTTTTATTGTCGATCATGCCATGCCAGTTAGTTCAGTAAGATTCACCTGAGTCCTACATGTAGGTTTCATTTGAACGGCAGGGCTGACAGTGATGGCATTGTTACCTACAAGTTTGGAGAAGAGCGGTAAGTTGCGGTGAAGATGAAGACCAACTAGTTAGTGAAGGACCGAAATGGCAACAGAGGGGGGGTGAATGGTGCCTTAAAAATTAAGAACTCCTCTTTACTGTATTTAAAACAACCCTACAAAGCCCTCTGCATATCTCAAGAAGAGTGAAGCAAAAACAGAGAAGCGAAAACAAACTTCAGATCGTTTCACGAAATCGGAAGCTCGATTCTACCCAATAGTTCCGCGATCCGCGGTAGTTCCGGCCGATCGCGGAAGTTCCGCCCGGTAGTTCACTGTGGACAATCGGAAGTTCCGATTGTCTGACCAAGAACGATCGCTTCGGTTTTTCCCAAAATCCAAAATACTAAATCTTGAATGCTCTTCTCAGTCAAGTTTCACAGGACATCATCCTAAACAACATCTTGACCTCATGAAGAAGAATCGCAAACAAAGATTCATTAATCAAAGCAAAAACGGATTTCTTGAAGAAGGGGCAAGAAAGACCAAAAGCCACAATAGACAAGATTCTCAGATTCTTAGTTCATGAAACTTTGAGGATATATTAGCAATATCAAAACGAATCTAGATATCAAGTTTCATGCTATTTCATAAACGGAATCAAAAGATACACCAAAACCCTAGATATTAAACATGAACAGAGAGGGAATAAAGAGAGGCATAAACAAGAAACCAAAACCTCAGAGTTTCATTGATAGGAATCCCAAGATTACAGAGGAAACACAGAGGAATGATTACAAGAGATTTTCAGTTCATCCTCTCCAACTCAACAAACTCTCAAAAAGCAAAATAAACCCTTTTGCTAAAGCTAACCCTAATTTTCTCTCTCAAAGGTCTAACCCTAACACCAGGGGTTCACCCCTATTTATAGCCTTGGCTAATGGGCCTCCAACCCATTAAGCCCGCTACACCCGAACGGAACCGCCTCCACTTGTGCGCTGCGAAAAGACCGTTCGCCCCTTGCACACCTTCCGAAGCCTCCCAGACGCCTTGCATCCTTGACTCGCAACCACCTCAAGATTCACGCCGTCTTCGACACATCCCGACCGTTCGACCTCAACGCGCTGCGCCTAGTCCGGTCACCTCGTGTCTCGCCACGACTTCGTCTCGATGTCCTGCGATCAACACGCACAAAAACACATCACATAGCATTGCACAATATCATAGCATCAACAATTGTACAAGACTCAAACTCATACAAAGTCTAAATCACAAATTATACTTCTCTGCACAGTTCTGGACACAATCGGAAGTTCCGCACTTTACCTTGCGGAAGTTCCGATTTTCGGAACGTCCGCACTTGTCAGGATTATCGGAAGTTCCGCGCTTACCATTGCGGAACTTCCGATTATCGGAACGTCCGCACTCCCAGATTTTCAATTCCGATTTTCGTCTCAGAGGAACACTCACGTCAGTATTATCGGACAAACCGCGACCCCAGGTGCGGAAGTTCCGATTACTTCAACCGAACACAATTCCCAGATTAATCGGAAGTTCCTATTTCCAAAGCCGGTAGTTCCGATTATCGGAACTTCCGCTCCATACACAGCGGTAGTTCCGATTACCCTGTTTCAGCACAGAAACAGTACAAAACCGAGAGACACAACTCTCAACCTATTCAACAAGTCGTCAAATACTCATCACTCACAAAGGAGGACCTCTCACATGGTCTCTCAATCTCCCCCTTGATGAGTATATTGACAATCACCGAAAAAGCATAAGATGAGTTTGAGTTTAAAGTCAACCACGGTCTAAACAAGTAGTAGAGAAGCTCAAGACCATGTTGACACAAGAGAAAGACTTGAGATGAGATGAAAGAGCAATTTTCGCAAAACTCAAGGCTTTTCTCCAGAAGGCTTTTTCTCTCCAAAATTCTCCCCCTTTGGCAATAAAATCATCAAGATGTAGAAAAGGGAGGAAAAGACTATATGATGTTCATTTTAAGCATTAGGAGCCATGTAGATTATCCAAAATGACTATTAGAGTATTACACCAAGCCATAACACATAAGAATGCTATCAAGATCATGACAATTGATGTATAGAATAGCTATGACAGAAAATCCATAATTTGAGAATTTGAGAATGATCCAAGTCTTTAGCAAGTCAAATAAACCAAGATTGAAGTCTAGCTAAAGATATCCAAGGATGATACAAGCCATGTCAAATAATCTAAGTTGAATCAAGAAGACTCATATTGACCAGTTTAGAGTGCTACTAGTTGAAGAAAGACTCATTTTATCCAGAACTTGGTCTTTTTAATGATAAGCAATTTTAGCACATTTTTCTTTTTCTGAAAGCTCTTTATGGTTTTATCTCAGTAAAGCAAGCTCTGGACTAGGTGCCATCCACAACTGCCTCCTAAGCTTCAACCAATTTTTCAAATTTTAACCATGTGCTAGATCCCAAGCCTTATGCAACCACTCCAAGCAACAGACTTAAGGAGGTGATCTTAGGTCATCAAAGGCTCCCCCTGAGTTCATGCCTAGTGCAATGGCAAGCAGTCTCATGAGAAAGATTTGGTGAGATCAGTTTTTTCGCACAAAAAGAGATCATTTTTGCTTTTGAAGTTTTTAGACCATCGATTAAAGATAAGTCAAGTTTCTTAACAAACTGACATAGCTTACTCTGAAACTCAATAAAGATTCAAGACTCAACTCAGCCTACTTGACATGGCGAGAATCATAAAAGGATAACTTCAACAGACTAGTCTCAAGAGCTATTATGACAGGATTTAATTCAAGTTTAGCATTTTTTAAACTACACCTTAGCATGGCAAAGACTAAACTACACATAAAAAGTCATGATAAATCTAGCAGTTTAGCATAAATCATGGCAAGATGTAAAACAGTGAAAACAGATCATAAAGGATAATAGACAAGGCTCCAAGTGTTTATAATGCAATGCAGGATGAAATGCACAAAAATCCATATTCCCTTCAGAATGAAATGCATCTTTTAATTCAGGTTGAGTTATGACAAGTTAAGAACTGGAATAACCAAGATAAACTCCCCCTGAACCAAAGGAACAAAAACGAGAATCTGATAAGAGAAACAGAAAAAGAAGTCCTTAGAGCATAGATAAGATATAGAGAAAAACTATAGCTCAGACAGGTTCTTATCTACCCCATATGATTCTAGGACTATCAACTGATCAACTCACACACTAAGGAGCAAACACTGTCCCTGTCTACCCAAGGGTGGCCCGACCCTTGCTAGAACCTATAAGAAGTGAGTAAACTCAACTTAGAGAGAGAAGAGACAGCTAATAAGCAGCATCCTAGAAGCACAAGATAAGAATTAGCAGTTAAAGCAACTTGACAAAATAACCATTCTAACCTATGCTGGAAGAACTTAGACCCAAAACATATAAATGAAACTGTAACCAAAAAGGAGAAATAGCATAAATAAAATATAATACAGTAGTAGCATATAAGCTCCCCTCACAACAAATCCGTAAGGACAAACCACCAAGCTCTCCTCGCAGAGTCAAAACCGAGAGTCTGTCCGGAGGCTTGGTGAAGATATCGACCAGCTGGTGCTCACTCTCACAAGCTGGAGCACAATGTCACCCTTCTCTACATGGTCTCAAGAAAGTGATATCGATATCAATATGCTTGGTCCGAGAATGTTGCTTTGGGTTCTTGGCAATGCAAATCACAGACGTGTTATCACAAAAGAGTGGAACACGATCGATCACTAACCCAAAGTCTGCAGGTCGAGACCATCCAAAGCACTTGACTACAAAGAATCGGTGCAAAGAACGTACTCGGCCTCTGCAGTGGATCGCGCAACACCGATCGCTTCCTCGACGACCAGAGACCGAGAAGTGCCAATGAATTGGCAAGTGCGAAGTGCTCTTCCTATCTATCCTCTGACCAATAAATCGCATCGAGAAGGCTCTAAGAGATAGACAAGAAGAGGAAGAGTACCGATACCATAGTCAATGGTAGCTCGAAGGTACCGAAGATGCGCTTCACCGCCGACGGTGAGATACGCGAGGAGAAGCTGAAACCGAGCACAAAGACACACGAGAGAAGTGTATGTCCGGTCTCGAGGTCGTGAGGTACAAGAGAGAGCCAATCATGCTCTGAACTCCTTTTGGTCAACAGTTCGCCGTCTTCATCTAGATCAAGAGCAGTTGTAGATGCCATCGGAGTTGATACTGGCTTTCCATCATTCATGTCGAAGCGCTTCAGAAGATCTCGAGTGTACTTGCCTTGGTGAAGAAACGTACCTTCCCGAGTCTGTTTGATTTGAAAGCCAAGGAAGAAGCTCAACTCACCCATCATGCTCATCTCAAATTCGAGCTCATAACATCTAAAACTGGGAAACCAGTATGTGAGGAGCCGCCAAAGATGATGTCGCCCACATAGATCGGACGAGCAAAAGATCGAGTGCCAAGACGGCGGATGAATAAGGTCTTGTCTATTTTACCCATTTCAAAACCATGACTCAGCAGATCGGACTTAAGCCTTTCATACCAAGCTCTGGGAGCCTGCTTGAGTCCATACAAAGCTTTGGAAAGCTTGTAGACATGGTTAGGGTATTTGGGGTTCTCGAACTCAAGGTCGTCGACATAGACTTCTTCCTCAATAAGGCCATTGAGGAAAGCACTCTTGACATCCATCTGGTAAAGCTTGAAACCCTTAGAAGCTGCAAAGGCAAGCAGGATTCTAATGACTTCAAGTCTAGCTACAGGGGCAAAGGTCTCTTCGAAATCTAGACCCTCAACTTGGGAGTACCCCTGAGCTACCAGCCTAGCCTTGTTTCGAATGACTAACCCATCTTCACTTTGCTTGTTCTTGAACACCCATTTGGTCCCAATGATATTGTGACCTTGAGGGGGCTCAACAAGGGACCAGACCTTGTTTCTTTCAAAGTTTTCCAACTCCTCATGCATGGCGTTTATCCAAGACTCGTCAGATAGAGCATGACAAACGTCTTTGGGCTCGAATGAGGCGACGAAAGCAGAATGGAGACAGAAGAGTGACAAACCAGCTTTGGAACGTGTGACACGCTCAAAGAGGTCTCCAATGATCTGCTCTGAAGGATGGTCCTTTTGAATGTGTCTAGGAGGTCCAGGGTGAGATGAAGAAGTGGCCTCTACCTCATGAGCAGATGAGATAGGAACAGAGCCACTAGCTTCGAAGAAGCGAAGGTAAGGGTCGATCTCCTCGAGTGCGGTGGAAGAAGGCACCTCAAGAGGAGGAGGAAGAACCAGAAAGGAGAAATAGCATAAATAAAATATAATACTGATAGTAGCATATAAGCTCCCCTCACACGATCGTAAGGACAAACCACTAAGCTCTCCTGGTGGCAAAGAGCAGTCGGAGGCTTGGTGAAGATATCGATAAGCTGGTGCTCACTCTCCATAAGCTGGAGCACAATGTCACCCTTCTCTACATGGTCTCGAAGAAAGTGATATCGATATCAATATGCTTGGTCGAGAATGTTGCCTTGGGTTCTTGGCAATGCAAATCGCAGCGTGTTATCACAAAAGAGTGGAACACGATCGATCACTAACCCAAAGTCTGCGGTCGAGACCATCAAAGCACTTGACTCGACAAGCGGTGCGACACGTACTCGGCCTCTGCGGTGGTGCGCAACAGGATGCTTCCTCGGCGACCGGGAGACGAGAAGTGCCAATGAATTGGCAAGTGCGGAAGTGCTCTTCCTATCTATCCTCTGACCGGTAAATCGCATCGAGAAGGCTCTAAGAGATAGACAAGAAGAGGAAGAGTACGGATACCATAGTCAATGGTAGCTCGAAGGTCCGAAAGATGCGCTTCACCTGACGGTGAGATCTGGAGAAGCTGAAAGCGAGCACAAAGACACCGAGAAGTGTATGCGGTTTCGAGGTGTGAGGTACAAGAGAGAGCCAATCATGCTCTGAACTCCTTTTGGTCAACAGTTCGCCGTCTTCATCGGATCAAGAAGCTGTAGATGCCATCGGAGTTGATCTTGGCTTTCCATCATTCATGTCGAGCGCTTGAAGATCTCGAGTGTACTTGCTTTGGTGAAGAAAGCGTACCTTCCGAGTCTATTTGATTTGGAAGCCAAGGAAGAAGCTCAACTCACCCATCATGCTCATCTCAAATTCGAGCTCATAACATCGGAAGCGAGAAACAGTATGTGAGGAGCCGCCAAAGATGATGTCGTCCACATAGATCGGCGAGCAAAGATCGTGCCAAGAGGCGGATGAACAAGGTCTTGTCTATTTTACCCATTTCAAAACCATGACTCGTGAGATGGACTTAAGCCTTTCATACCAAGCTCAGGGAGCTGCTTGAGTCCATACAAAGCTTTGGAAAGCTTGTAGACATGGTTAGGGTATTTGGGGTTCTCGAAACACGGAGGTGTCGACATAGACTTCTTCCTCAATAAGGCCATTGAGGAAAGCACTCTTGACATCCATCTGGTAAAGCTTGAAACCCTTAGAAGTGCAAAGGCAAGCGAGTTCTAATGACTTCAAGTCTAGCTCTGAGGGCAAAGGTCTCTTGAAATCTAGACCCTCAACTTGGGAGTACCCACGAGCTACCGCCTAGCCTTGTTTGAATGACTAACCCATCTTCACTTTGCTTGTTCTTGAACACCCATTTGGTCCCAATGATATTGTGACCTTGAGGGGCTCAACAAGGGACGGACCTTGTTTCTTTCAAAGTTTTCCAACTCCTCATGCATGGCGTTTATCCAAGACTCGTCGGATAGAGCATGACAAACGCCTTTGGGCTCGAATGAGGCGCAGCGAGAATGGAGCAGAAGAGTGACAAACCGACTTTGGAGCGTGTGACACGCTCAAAGAGGTCTCAATGATCGCTCTGAAGGATGGTCCTTTTGAATGTGTCTAGGAGGTCGAGGGTGAGATGAAGAAGTGGCCTCTACCTCATGAGCAGGATGAGATAGGAGCAGAGCCACTAGCTTGGAAGAAGCGAAGGTAAGGTCGATCTCCTCGAGGTGCGGTGGAAGAAGGCACCTCAAGAGGAGGAGGAAGAAGCTGGATCGGGTAGGCAACCCTCATCACCGTCTTCCTCATCGTCCACAAAGATGGACTCGGTGCTCTAGAGACACGAGATATCGGGCCTAGTCCCGGTGCGCCTCATCGAAGGTCACCTCCTGAGTTTCTACCATTTTGCTAGACTCGATTCCGGACTCTATAGGCACGAGAAGAAGTCGAGTAACCGAAAGATCCCATCACAAGATCGTGATTCAAACTTGTCTAGGTTCCCGGACTTGAATAAAACACTTGCAACCAAACACACGAAAATGCGAGAGCGGGTTTTCGCCCATATCTCAACTCATAAGAAGTGCGATGCAAGAGTGCAGAAGAAAGACTCATTAGAAACATGACAAGCGTAGCAATGGCCTCATTAAAACTTCCTAGGTGTAGAGTACTCATCAAGCATCGTCACGCCATCTCGACCAAGTGCGGTTCTTCCTCTCCAACGCCATTACATTGGGGGCGTATGGAGCGAGACGGTGCTCTACACTGTCTCACCACAGAAACTCTCAAAGTAGGAATTCTTGAACTCGGTGCCATTATCACGCGAATTGCTCGTAATGCACAGGGAGCTCAACAGAAAGCTGCTGCCCCCTTTTGTACTGCATATCCAGGCCGATCCAGTCCTTACATGGCCCATAGCTCAAGTCGACCAAGCCCAAAGCTCTTCAAGGAGGTGTATATGACATTTCCCTCCTGTTGAAATGCGGCTTGAAAGCCCCAGGGCATGCCCAGAATCCCATGGAACTTTCACTTGAACAACAACAGCAAGCATGCTCCTTGGCAATTGCACCTCCAATGACAATTTCTAGACCAGCTGGATCCCATGACAACTGTAATTCGTGCCAATAAGGATTTGTAGTTTTGTGTTGGCACTGTCGTTGTGCTGCACCATGAACTCCTCCAGTATTGTTGAGATCAGGTCTACATTGTACATAGCATTTTCATTAAAAATCACAGGTATCAGAAGATCAAAACTAAAGCTCCATCCAACTGCATGCATGTTCTCTTGATCAAGTCACCACGATAAGCCTCATCGAACTCCAGCAAGCATGTTGCTCTCAGCAGCAAGGTAAAGCACGACCGACCTGAACCTTTCTCAGTTGGCAACAGAGAAATGATGGTTTCTAGAGCTGCACAATGCCTAGTGCAATCAAGTCCATTGCTTACAGCACTCTCTAGGGAGCTGAATGTCAATTTAGCACCACTGCCAAAAACTTCAGGCTTGTGGCAAATGCCTCCATGTTGTGGTTTGATCTTGTCAGGTGCCAAGAACTCCAACACTCCATGGTTTCGCACTGAACGAAAAGCATAGTTTGCACTGGAAGCCAGAATGAGGCAGATTTCCAGTCATATAGGGGGCAATAGGTTGAGCCTTCTCCTGTAACTTCCTATTGATAACAGGTGCATCGATAGTAACTCTGAACCCTTTAAGGACATTCAGGTTCAGCATGTGCCCAAGATATTGTTTCCACATTGCAATTGCCCATGTTATCATTTCCTTGCAACCACATTTAACAATCAGCCTAATATAATCCAAAAGAATTCTCATGTCTGTACTAACAACCACTGGAATCTGCTTGCAGTTCTCATGATGCCACTGTTTAAACTCTAGTAACACCATGCCAAAAGTATGCGGCTGAGTGCAACACATGCAACAGAGACATATAAGCCTTTCCACCTCTGCCACTTTAAGTGTTAGCTCACTAGAATTATGTACAAGATGTCTTGCCACGACATTGCCTTGAAGAAAATTCCCATGGTTTGACTCTCTACAAAAGCATTGCAATTGTTGAGCACCATGACCAGATACCTAATAACTTAGGTGACCTCTCCATGCTAATTTGAGGAATTTTGGACAACAAGCAAAATGTCCAAATAGTATTTGAGAACTGCACCAAACTCATCTTGAGTGCATGTAACTGAATTAAACAACAGACAACTTCCTCCTCTAGGTGGTGGCCATGGCTTCATCGCAGCTATCTGCAGTGGGGCTGGATAACTCATCTTGATCAGTGTTGTCAGAGTAGGTGGCGGCCATGGTTGATGTAGCAGTAACTCACTGTGGGTGGAACTTTCAGGTGACATCCCATCTCAACCACCAAACTTTTCACACCAATTGCTTGATCAGGATGGAGCCATGCTGTGAAATTCTCCTGTTAAGGTAGCTGTCGTGGCTTGCCATCTTTTGGCATTTACGAACATGACGTGGTCACCACTCACAACCAGAGCCTGCCACTGTCGTGTACATGTGTAGTATCCTTCCTCCCATAGGGACAACTCATCGGTCTTTCCCTCCATCACTCCAACTTTGAGAGTCATTTCATCAAACACCTTGGTGGGTTGCTTGATGTCGAGCTTGACGGTGTGCTTGAGCTCAGTGTCAAGGACATCTCCCTGTGCAGCATTATCTTCCGTGACATCCGAGACCTCGACTTCACAACCAGAGTTTCCAAGCTTGCTCCCGCGGCCCAATACACTGGGCGACGAGTGATGCACACCTGTGGCACCCCTTGACAAACCGATGGTACCTTGCCTCACTCTCCATCTTCCTAGGCATTTCATCGACACACGGTATGCACCAGGTTGCTCTGCCTTGATTTGCGTGAATGAAGTGGTGGCCATGGCCAAGAGGTGGTCAAGGGCATGGTCGAAGTAGCAATAGGGGTCGATGCAGCCTTCGGCTTCTTGGCATTATGGCTGAGACGTCTTGTTGAACACTTGCTGGGCATCACCAGGGTGCTGTTAGTGGGAGCGGCTGCGCGTACTAGAGGTCCAACCAACATTAGTTGTCATAGATGCAGCGGCCATGACAGGCATCTCGAGCTCACACCGCATCGTGACCAGACCAGAACAGGACGAGTGCCTCAGTACAATGTGCCACCTTAAGATCGCACACCTTCTTAGCACCATGTGCATCAAAGACTTGGTGAATCACCTCCTTAGTAACCAGGTAGAACACCTGGCTTGTGAAAGAACCCTTTCGGTGTTCGCTTCTTTATGGCCTGGTATTTCATCGAACACGGCATGCACCGAGTTGCGCCTTTGGCTTGCGAAATTTGAGTAGTGCATGCCATCTCAAACGCACCCGACAGTGGTGACACGACCGTGGAGTGCTTGTCGCTAATGTCGTGGTTGGGGCTCCCATTGAACCTATGGTGGGCGCTGTGGTAGAGGTTGGAGAAGACGGCGACGACCAGTATACAGTCCAGTGAAGCGTTCAACTTTACCAGCATCTCAGGATAGTCTCCTCCTTTTCCTCTGAGGGCGCCATAGTTGTTGGTGCTTGAACAGTGCTGGCGGAGAGCGAGATGGGTGGCTCTGATACCATATTATCACAATCCTTCAACATGAATACCGATCCACACCCAAATCCAATTGCTATATTGCCAAACCAACAAACGATACAAGTGTTTGGGGATACAAATTGGATAATTGGAATAAGGATGGGAAAGAAACAATAGACTGGGAAGAAGCATGGACCAGTAATCAGAGAAAGAGATCTGGGGAGGAACAGTATTGGGGAAGAAAGAGTCGGTTGTTGCCTTGTTATGATTTTTGATGTCCCGTTGTATTGCTACTGCCACCCTTTTGTCTCATGAAGGCTGGTCGAGTCCTCCACGGCCCATAGCCCAAGTCGAAAGCCTAAAGCTCTTCAAGGAGGTATATGATAGGATAATAAACAGTGACAAAACCAGCGCATTTAAGAACAAATGGATTTGTTGGCTGCATATATTTTGATTGTCGGTCATGCCATTAGTTCATTGGGTTCATCAACTCAACTGGCCAGGGCAACAGGGGCTTCCCTGTATGTCTGCAATAACATTTGCAGTCGAAGGCATGTGATGCAAACAAATAATCGAATTACGTTATGCTTCGGACGATAACACAAAACTGCATATTCGGAATAAATGGATTTGCTAGATGCACATGTTTTATTGTCGATCATGCCATCCAGTTAGTTCAGTAAGATTCACCTGAGTCCTACATGTAGGTTTCATTTGAACGGCAGGGCTGACAGTGATGGCATTTTACCTAAAGTTTGGAGAAGGCGGTAAGTTGCGGTGAAGATGAAGACCAACTAGTTAGTGAAGGACCGAAAGGCAGCGGAGGGGGTGAATGGTGCCTTAAAATTAAGAACTCCTCTTTCTTTTTTAAAACAACCCTACAAAGCCCTGGATATCTCGAAGAGTGAAGCAAAAGCGAAGGAAAACAAACTTGTTTGCGCGAAAAGGGCTCCGATTCTACCGTGTTCGCCGTAGTTAAACCGTCGGAAGTTCCGCGTATTGCATTGGACAATCGGAAGTTCCGATTGTCTGACCGAAAGATCGCTTTTTCCCAAAATCAAAATACTAAATCTTGAATGCTCTTCTGGTCAAGTTTCACGGGACATCATCCTAAACAACATCTTGACCTCATGAAGAATAAACAAAATTCATTAATCAAAGCAAGCGTTTCTTGAAGAAGGGCAAGAAAGACCAAAAGCCACAATAGACAAGATTCTGATTCTTGTTCATGAAACTTTGAGGATATATTAGCAATATCAAACGAATCTAGATATCAAGTTTCATGCTATTTCATAACGGAATCAAAAGATACCAAAACCTAGATATTCATGAGCAGAGAGGGAATAAAGAGGCATAAACAAAACAAAACCTCGAGTTTCATTGATAGGAATCCCAAGATTACGGAGGAAACAGGAGGAATGATTACAAGAGATTTTGGTTCATCTCTCCAACTCAACAAACTCTCAAAAAGCAAAATAAACCCTTTTGCTAAAACCTAATTTTCTCTCTCAAGGTCTAACCCTAACACGGGGTTCCTTTATTTATAGCCGGCTAATGGGCCTCCAACCCATTAAGCCCGCACCCGAGGAACCGCCTCCACTTGTGCGCTTTGGAAAAGAGTTTGCCCCTTGCACATTGAAGCCTCCGTCGCCTTCTTTCCTTGACTGCAACCACCTCAAGATTGCCGTCTTGACACATCCCGGTTGACCTCAAGCCCGCGCCTAGTCCGGTCACCTGTGTCTCGCCCGACTTCGTCTCGATGTCCTGCGGTCAACAGACAAAACACATCACATAGCATTGCACAATATCATAGCATCAACAATTGTACAAGACTCAAACTCATACAAAGTCAAATCACAAATTTACTTCTCGCGATTCGGACACAATGGAAGTTCCCTTTATTCGGAAGTTCGATTTAAACGTCGCTTTCGGGATTATCGGAAGTTCCGCACCATTCGGAACTTGATTTCAATCCGCCCCCGTTTTCAATTCGATTTTGTTCGGAGGAAACTCACGTCGATTATCGGACAAACGCGACCAGTGCGGAAGTTGATACTTCAACCGAACACAATTCCCGTTAATCGGAAGTTCCTATTTCCAAAGGGTAGTTCGATTATGGAACTTGCTCCATACGGCGGTAGTTCGATTACCTGTTCGGCCAAACGAAAAAAGAGAACAACTCTCAACCTATTCAACAAGTTGTCAAATACTCATCACTCACAAGGAACCCTCACATGGTCTCTCAATCTCCCCCTTGATGAGTATATTGACAATCACCAAAAAGCATAAGATGAGTTTGAGTTTAAAGTCAACCAGGTCTAAACAAGTAGTAGAAGCTCAAGACCATGTTGACACAAGAAAGACTTGAGATGAGATGAAAGAGCAATTTTCAAAACTCAAGGCTTTTCTCGACTTTTTCTCCAAAATTCTCCCCTTTGGTAAAATCATCAAGATGTAGAAAGGGAGGAAAAGACTATATGATGTTCATTTTAAGCATTAGGAGCCATGTAGATTATCCAAAATGACTATTAGAGTATTACACCAAGCCATAACAAAAGAATGCTATCAAGATCATGACAATTGATGTATAGAATAGCTAAAAGAAAATCCATAATTTGAGAATTTAAATGATCCAATTCTTTAGCAAGTCAAATAAACCAAGATTGAAGTCTAGCTAAAGATATCCAAGGATGATACAAGCCATGTCAAATAATCTAAGTTGAACAAGAAGACTCATATTGACGTTTAGAGTGCTACTAGTTGAAGAAAGACTCATTTTATCAGACTTGGTCTTTTTAATGATAAGCAATTTTAGCACATTTTCTTTTAAAAACTCTTTATGGTTTTATCTCGTAAAGCAAGCTCGGACTAGGTGCCATCCACGCCTCCTAAGCTTCAACCAATTTTTCAAATTTAACCATGTGCTAGATCCCAAGCCTTATCAACTCCAACACGAAAGGAGGTGATCTTAGGTCATCAAAGGCTCCCCGAGTTCATGCCTAGTGCAATGGCAGTCTCATGAGAAAGATTTGGTGAGATCGGTTTTTGCACAAAAAGATCATTTTGCTTTTGAAGTTTTTAGACCACGATTAAAGATAAGTCAAGTTTCTTAACAAACGACATAGCTTACCAAACTCAATAAAGATTCAAGACTCAACTCGACCTACTTGACATGGCGAGAATCATAAAGGATAACTTCAAGACTAGTCTCAAGAGCTATTATGAAAGATTTAATTCAAGTTTAGCATTTTTAAATCACCTTAGCATGGCAAAGAAAACTACACATAAAAGTCATGATAAATCTAGCGGTTTAGCATAAATCATGGCAAGATGTAAACAGTGAAAGCAGATCATAAGGATAATAACAAGGCTCCAAGTGTTTATAATGCAATGCGGATGAAATGCAAAAATCCAATTCCTTGAATGAAATGCATCTTTTAATTGAGTTGAGTTATGACAAGTTAAAGGAATAACCAAGATAAACTCCCCACAACAAAGGAACAAAAGCGAGAATCGATGAAAGCAGAAAAAGGTCCTTAGAGCATAGAAAGATATAGAGAAAACTATAGCTCAGACGGTTCTTATCTACCCCATATGATTCTAGGACTATCAAAGGGATCAACTCACACACTAAGGAGCAAACAAATTTCCTTTCAAGGGTGGCCCGCCCTTGCTAGAACCTATAAGAGTGAGTAAACTCAACAGAGAGAAGAGCGTAATAAGCGACATCCTAGAAGCACAAGATAAAATTAGCGATTAAAGCAACTTGCAAATAACCATTCTAACCTATCTTTGGAAGAACTTAGACCCAAAACATATAAATGAAAGAACCAAAAAAGAAATAGCATAAATAAAATATAATCAGTAGCATATAAGCTCCCCTCTGGTCGTAAGGACAAACCACTAACTCTCCCCGGGGCAAAGGGTAGGAGGCTTGGTGAAGAATCAAGTGGTGCTCACTCTCCCGCTGAACAATGTCACCCTTCTCTACATGGTCTCGAAGAAAGTGATATCGATATCAATATGCTTGGTCGAGAATGTTGCCTTTGGGTTCTTGGCAATGCAAATCCAGGGTGTTATCACAAAAAGTGGAACACGTCGATCACTAACCCAAAGTCTGCGGTCGAGACCATCAAAGCACGACTAACAATTGCACACGTCTCGGCCTCTGCGTGGGCCCAAACCGGGCCCTTCCTCGGCGACCGGGAGGAGAAGTGCCAATGAATTGGCAAGTGCAAAGTGCTCTTCCTATCTATCCCTGACCAAAATCGCATCGGAGAAGGCTCAGAGATAGACAAGAAAGGAAGAGTACGGATACCATAGTCAATGGTAGCTCGAATTGAAAATGCGCTTCACCTTTGGGTGAGATCTGGAGGCCAGCACAAAGACACCAGAGAATGTTATGGGTCCGGGAGAGGTACAAAGAGAGCCAATCATGCTCTGAACTCCTTTTGGTCAAAGGTTGGTCTTCATCTAGATCAAAGCATTGTAGATGCCATCGGAGTTGATCGGCTTTCCATCATTCATGTGAGCGCTTGGAAGTCTCAGTGTACTTGCCGGTGAAGGTACCTTCCAAAGTCTTTTGATTTGAAAGCCAAGGAAGAAGCTCAACTCCCCATCATGCTCATCTCAAATTGAGCTCATAACAAAGGGCGGAAACGAGTATGTGAGGGCCGCCAAAGATGATGTCGTCCCATAGATCGGGCGAGCAAAGATCTGCCAAGGCGGCGGATGAAAAGGTCTTGTCTATTTTACCCATTTCAAAACCATGACTCGGGATGGACTTAAGCCTTTCATACCAAGCTGGGGCTGCTTGAGTCCATACAAAGCTTTGGAAAGCTTGTAGACATGGTTAGGGTATTTGGGGTTTCGAAACGAAGGTTTGTCGACATAGACTTCTTCCTCAATAAGGCCATTGAGGAAAGCACTCTTGACATCCATCGGTAAAGCTTGAAACCCTTAGAAGTGCAAAGGCAAGCGAGTTCTAATGACTTCAAGTCTAGCTACGAGGGCAAGGTCTCTTGAAATCTAGACCCTCAACTTGGGAGTACCCACGAGCTACGACCTAGCCTTGTTTGAATGACTAACCCATCTTCACTTTGCTTGTTCTTGAACACCCATTTGGTCCCAATGATATTGTGACCTTGAGGGCTCAACAAGGGACGGACCTTGTTTCTTTCAAAGTTTTCCAACTCTTCATGCATGGCGTTTATCCAAGACTCGTCGGATAGAGCATGACAAGCGTCTTTGGGCTCGAATGAGGCGGCAGACGAGAATGGAGACGAGAAGAGTGACAAACCGGCTTTGGAGCGTGTGACACGCTCAAAGAGGTCTCCAATGATGCGCTCTCGAAGGATGGTCCTTTTGAATGTGTCTAGGAGGTCGGGTGAGATGAAGAAGTGGCCTCTACCTCATGAGCGGATGAGATAGGAGCAGAGCCACTAGCTTGGAAAAGCGAAGGTAAGGTGATCTCCTCGAGTGCGGTGGAAGAAGGCACCTCAGAGGAGGAGGAAGAAGCTGGATCGGGTAGGCAACCCTCATCTCGTCTTCCTCATCGTCCACAAAGATGGACTCGAGTGCTCTAGAGAACACGAGATATCGGGCCTAGTCCCGGTGGCCTCATCGAAGGTCACCTCTGAGTTTCTACCATTTTGCTAGACTCGCAGATTCCGGACTCTATAGGCACGAGAAGAAGTCGAGTAACCGGAAAGATCCCATCACAAGATCGTGATTCGAACTTGTCTAGGTTCCCGACTTGAGAATAAAACACTTGCAACCAAACACACGAAAATGCGAGGCCGGGTTTCGCCCATATCTCAACTCATAAGAAGTGCGATGCAAGAGTGCGAAGAAAGACTCGTTAGAAACATGACAAGCGTAGCAATAGCCTCATTAAAACTTCCTAGGTGTAGAGTACTCATCAAGCATCGTCCGGCCATCTCGACCAAGTGCGGTTCTTCCTCTCCACACGCCATTACATTGGGGGCGTATGGAGGCGAGGCGGTGCTCTACACTGTCTCACCGAAACTCTCAAAGTAGGAATTCTTGAACTCGGTGCCATTATCACTGCGAATTGCTCGTAATGCACAGGAGCTCAACGAAAGCCTACTAAAGACCACGAAAAGAGTAAGCGTCTCATCCTTCGAGGCTAAGAAAAACACCCAAGAGTACCTCGAAAGTCATCGACCACAACAAGAATATACCACTTCCCTCTGCTTTGCCTCAATTTGGACCAGCTATCCATATGGGCGGTTGTCACAGTGCATCGATCATTTCCTTGTATTGGAGAGTGAGAAGCGGCAACCATCTTGCCGTCTTGGCATGGAGAAAACTTAGATCCTTGACCATCTTGAGTTTGAGCAAACCACGAATGAGATCGTGGCGCTAACTCGTGTCAAATGATCAAAGCCTATATGACCTAGTCTCCTATGCGGAAGGTCAAATCACGGGATTGAAGCAATTAAACAGGAGAGGATCACGGAAGACTCGGAAAAATCAGCACAAAGATCCTCCCATATCAGAAATCCATAAACTAGGCTACAGAAGAATCAAGAATTTTGCAATTGTTTTTCTTAAAGCTCACCTCGTAGCAGTCATCGGTAGGTGAGAGGCGAGCGATTATCTGCGCTTACTTACTAAGGCAACATCTTTCAAAATAAAGAATCATTTATGCTCCACGTACCTTTAGCGATGGCGCCCAAATGAAGCATCTCAGAAGGTGATCGTCTCATCACCTCGAGCACGGGCTAGGGAAGAAAACCAGCGAGTCTCGGTCATATGGCGAGAACACCGAAGTCTACAATCCGGACCTTTCCTTCGGCCGGCGAACTGAGTCAAGCAGTAAAGTCTCGATCTTGGGGTGAATCACGATGATTTTGGCACCCAATCTTGAGTAACACGTCGAGCAGGATGAAGTAGTCAAGCATGGTGACCTCTATCTACCCTACGCTCTCGTCACTCAACAAGTCGGAAGGTGCGTGTGCGGACACGAGCTGTCTTGAATCCATTGCTATGGAAGAGCGAGTGAATTACAGCAACATCTTGATCACGCCATGAGTAGCCATCTCGAAAGGAAGCGAGATCTACCCTCAAAGCGGCGAAGTCACGACCAAAGGAGCATGAGGATGAAACTGAAAACTTCGGAAAAACCAAGTCCTCGATCTTGCCTAAATCATCGTTGTATCAAACCTAGACCTCGTGTTGGTCTTAGGTGCACTCATGGTGCAGGGCGACCACGAATGTACCTAACGGACTCAACACGATCTCTACGTCGATTTTAGTGCGCTGAAGCAATGATCAACTAAATGTCCATCCTTCGCGGAAGGTGCAATGATACCTATCGAGGGAAGGCTGCGGTGGAATCACCTTCTGCGAGATCCTTTGAACAAAACCGGACTTAAAATTGACTTTCTGATCCACGGCTTAGTTTTGATCACACACGTGCTATGGTTTTGAGCACGCGGTGGATGCTTCCTCATATCCTCATGGATATCATATCCTAGACCTTGATTAAATCGCAAATCTTAGATTTGTCTAGAATGAGATTGAGCTTCTTCTTGCCTCCTACAAACCTCTCGAGAGTGTTCATAAGATCTGACACTCCGAAAGAGAGGTGCAAGAAGAGCGAGGGAAGAAGGAACATCGAAGGTAAGGGAGCGGAAGAAGAACCAACGAGAGGAAAGATTGGCTTGTGCATGCACGGACCGACTTTGGGGACGTCCTCTGCTAGCGATTGGTTCACGTTGCTAGGCGTCTCTACCAAACCCTTAGACTTCTTCCAGCACACACAATACAAGCGGATGATTGTGTCTCTAGAAGGTCCTTAGTTAGCTTCACACTTTTCATCCAAAGCAACCAAATCACATTTTAGTGTATAACATTGATTGCATGGTGAGCTAACAAGGTCCTTAGAAGCATCTTGAGCGATTTGTTATTGTGATCAATCATTTCTTGAAGCTGCTTGAATCTGATTCTAGTTCTGATTAACTTAGGACAGTTTAAACAAGAAACAATGGGCTCTAGTAGCGCGACTTGGAATTGACAATTTTGTGATCGCCGTTTAGGTTCATCTTGAGATTATTACAATTTTCACAAGTCTCGGCGATCAAGCAACATGGTATAAAGACCTCTAAGCGAGTTGTCCTTAACCTCACATGAGGTGCAAGCGTAGCCTCAACAGTAGTAGATGAAGGAGGTGCTACCCTACTCATCTCTAATTCACAAGAAGGCTAATGTTCTCTATTTTAATCATGTCTAGTTGGAGGACACACTATCATGCAAGGTCCTTAGTTTTCCATGTCATCAAGCAAAGCACAACATGTGTCACAATCATCACGGGAGGAGCGGATGTAAGTAAAGTAAGCTCCGTGGTAGTCTAGCTACTTCCTTCTCCAACTCGGACACTTAGCCCTAGACTTAGCATGAAATCTACCTAGCTTGAGCGAAGCGGGAGAAAGCGCGGCGGATTGATTGTTGGCCGTCCGATTTTGATCGGACGGTCCGCGTTACGCTTGAGGAGAGTCGGGCGAGATCGCCTGATCTTTGAGCTTGACCCGATCTTATGTGAAAGATTTTAAACCTTTTCAATTGATTTAATTCGAGAAATTCAAATAGGCTTTAGAAAATAGTAAATGAAGTCCAAAATTTTGAGAAAATTCACATAAATTCTATGAGGCATTACGGATTTAAATAAAATAATTCCAACTTTTAGTTGGTAATAGTTTTGCACATAAATTCTTTTAGCCTCAATATACTTTATTGAAAAGCTTTTAAAAAAATTCGGAAAATCCACAAAATTAATAAATCTTAATTTTAAATGAAATTGAAATTTTGGGTACATTACAAACCTACCCTTAAAGGAATCTCGACCCAGAGATTCAGACTTAGTCGACAAAAGGTAGGGATACTCGGCTCTCAAAACTTCTTCTCGCTCCCGGTAGCTTCTTCTTCGAATGATTGCTCCCTTGAACCTTACAAGAGCGAATAACTTTAGCCACGGTGGCGCGTTACGCCACATCGAGAATCTTGATTGGTTGTTACATCTTCGTCTCTGGCTACATCCTCGGGGCATAGCGAGCAAGTTGGTTAAACTTATGCGAGATACTCGCCAAGCTGAGCGGTTTCCTTGGCGGGCGGCGAAACTCCTTCTTTTTCAAGGTAACCATGCGGATGGAATGTGAGATCGGCGGAAAGCTTGCATGAACTCATCCCAAGTGATTTCTTGGGCATTAGCATGGGACATCTTGAAATTATCCACCATTACGATGCGGGACCAACCAATTGATGAGAGGCAAACAAAACTCTCTCACGATCGTGCCTTGAGCAATATCCGTTTCTTTCCAATGGCCTGAGCCAATCATACTGCGTCCATGGGTTACGTGCTACTAGAAAATGTTGGCGGGCGCATCCTCATGAACTCAGACAAAGTTACTCTTGCGGGAGGTGGAGGGCATGATAAGTGCGATGCTTGGGTATTACGATTCTTTGTGAAAGGTGGGCTAGCAACTCAATCGGATGAGTCGATTGGCCATCATTTGGCGCCAATCGGGGCTTGATTGGAGGAGGTGGTGGTGTTGAGCTGGATTTTCTTGATATTCGGCATTCTCATTTCCTTGCCCTCTATGCGACATTTCGGTGCGGGTGGTCACCATCGATGAACTTTCACAGATTAGACAAAGAGATAGGAATTATAAGAGTATAGATTTAAAATAGCCCAAATTCAACAAACACAAGACAAGAACATTTCAGCAAAATAATTTATTTTATTTTATTAATTCATTATGGCTACTACAAAGGTTTGGTAGCTCATAATTATAACTAAAGGAAAAATTTAAGGTCAAATCTATGGTGTTATGGGGTATAATCGGCTCACTAGAACTAGCCTCGCCTTCCTTGTAAGAGGCGATTCTTTTACGCACTCTTCAACTTTTCTTACGCATCTTGTAACTTCACTTGCGGAAGAGGCGGCTCATCTAGTGTATTCCGTAGGCATAGTCCATAGCTCGGCGAGATCCACGATGAGTGAGATCGGGGCGGTCTTCATCTCTAGTTGGCGGAAAGCCTTTGTCATCTTAGGGTTGGAATGTGCATTGGGTAATAGTGGAACCCGTGCCGTTGAGGCGATGATCGTAGATGTAGCGAAGTCTGCGGGTTGCTTCCTGGTGCATCTGGATGCCTTGGCGAAGGTGTCTCGTCGCATTGGGGCATCGAAGGCGTGGAAGTCCGTGTTCGGTGATAGATTGGAGTAAAGGATCACCTCTACTCTCCATCGTTCTGATTTCCCACTTTATACTTGTATCCTTGATCGTCGGTCTTTCTTCAAAGTCTAAGTCTTTGCATCATCTTCCGGAGAATGGCGGCCCAATGACCAACAAAGACTCCATGGGAAATGGCGGTCGAACTTGACCATCTACAATTTTTGAGCAGGAGATGAGTTAGTAAATAATTTTTCAAGAGAAAAGTTGAGGAATGACTCGGAAGACCAAGGTATTTTAATTTTCAAAATAAGTCCTTAAGGGTTTGATTTCCTTCTAGGTCACGACCTACGATCGATATGGCTCGACGATACCACTTTTGTCGAACAGGAGCGAAGGATCCGAATTCTCGTGTTCATACACTAGTCCGGATTTCCGGTGTACGATCACAAAAATGTTATCACAAACATATCCAGCGTGTATTAATAAGCATAGAGTTTATTACAAGCTGGGCGAAGGCCAAATAAAACATTAGCGGAAGCAAATAATAAAGGTAAGCCACACGATCGCCACGGGCAATAAATGCGGAGATCGCGACCTAATCGTCCTGCTCCTCACCTTACGGATAGCGGTCTTCTCTGAATAATAATATTGAGAAGAGTGAGCACTACAAGCGTGCTATAAATTACACCAATCTGAATTTAGAATGCATGCATAAGTTATTCAAAGGAAGGTTGTAGGGTTTATTTGCATAAATCGACCTTTTGGTTTAAATAGTTATACTAAGTTTCAAGGCACATTTTTATTACATAACTAAAATCAGATTTAAGATTGATCATTTTATAGTGGATAACCTCCATATGAAACATGGTGATGGATACCCTCCTATCACAAGGCTACCGCCAAATTTACCACAAGGATTAACCATCCTCAAATCATGTCCAAAGTTATTTTAAAACCAAAAACAAATCTAACTTAGAGTGGCTTTGCTCGGCATGTCCTTGGCCAGTGGACACGGCTATTCGAATAGATTTACACTCTGCAGAGGTTGTACAACTTTACCCACAAGAGATAATTTGCAGTTATGTCGGCCAATACACACTTCCTTAGGTGTGTGACTAGGCAATTATCACAAGGCGTTTCAATGTATTACCTCAATACCAATATGCGCTAAGGTTTCACTTCCATTAGGCTAACCACTGCTGGAAACCCCTCTTGCGCCAAGTGGGAATAAAGTCTAACCGACACCCACACAACAAAATGGCATAAACAATATCGAGGTATTACAAATTATTAAGCACAGTTACGCCCATCTGAGAACATGTGGTAGTCTGGTGGAGCTTTTGCAAGATGCGGCTCAAAGGCGGTCCTTAATCTACTTGGGCAACTTTCAATAAAAACCACAGGTCTTAGTCCTAACCAGACAGGCCCGTGCATAAACTTGCACCCACCAACGGTCCATGTTTGCCCAAGTACAAACCATTTTCTTTTATTTTAAATTTTCAAAGACATTTGCAAAAGTCCACCATGACAAGGCAATGTCATAGTCTTTTTATCAATTTAAGAAATTTTGGCTAAATTCTCCCAAAGTTAAATATTTCATGGTCTAAGCATTTGCTAAGCATAAATTTATTTTTAAATTCATTTGACTAAGGTTACAAGGAATTGATAATACAACAATCAAATTTGGCTATACAAAGGAATTGGAATAATTAAATATTTAAAGCAGAATTTAAAATAATTAAATACAATTATGCATGCAATAATAATTTAAAGCAGAATTAAATAATTTTAAATATTGGGGCAAAATGGTCAATGGTGTAACTTGCCTTGCTCAAATTCACAGTATTCTACTTCTTCAATAGGGTCAAGCTCTCCGAGTCGTCAAAATCTATCTGTGAAAATATTCCAAATTCAAGCAGAATTCAAATGAACACAAATAAATTCAAATGAAAATTCAAATTAACTCCAAATTAAATAATTTTGGTTTAGTTAGCTAGATCTTGATTTTATACAAATTTAGAAATTTGAATCACCTAAATCGGAGTTTGTATGAAGAAATACGAGCTCTGGAAGTTTAAATCTAAAATTAAATCAAAATCAAATTTACGAATTTCCCGAATTAATTTTCTAAAGGAAATTCTATTTATTGCGCCGGTGACGCGTCAACAATATCATTCTGAGGCTGACATGTGGGCCTAAGCAGTCATGGGTGAGTCCACGGTGTTTTCAAGTCCACGGTGGACTCGGCTCACGGCCTGATGTGAAGGAAGCGGTGTCTTTGGCCTTGTGGCTGGCTGTTGGCATCCACGTGGTTGCCACGCACGCGCAGTAGGGGTGAGTGGCGCCGATGTGGCGCTGATTGGTAGCCATATCGGCCACCGGGAGAAGCGGCTTCGGGAACCAAGGTTCCGTGAGCGGCTGGCGAGCTCTGGTGAGTCTTAATAGATAGAGGGAGGGCCTTGGTTCTAGGGCGCTACAGTGGCGGCGAGAGTGGCCGGAAGGTCGTCGGACGGAGAAGCGGCGTGCGGTTCGGTTGTTGGCGGCGAAGGTGCTCGGCGATGCCGAGTGCGGAGAAGTGCGCACGAGTTCGCAGTCTTTGGCGGCCGGTGGTGCGATGAGGCGGCCGGAAGTTCACCGTGGCGGCGCTAGAGGCAGCGTGAACCGCAACTCGGCCGGCGAGAGAGAAGAGCCAATGCGGGCAAATGGGAGCGAGGAGGTGTGGAGAGTTGGGGCAAAAGCTTGAGGAGTAGAGCGCACTGGTGCTCCCTTTTATAGGCGGCGAGGCGGGAGGTGGAGATCGTGGGCGAGTGGCAACGCCGTTTGCGGAGGTGAGGCGGCGGTGTTACTGTGAGTTTTAAGGTGAGTAAAGCGGGAATGAGCAGCGGTAGGAGCGGCGCTTTCATTGCGCGTGATGGCGAGAGAAATGGGGAGAAACACGGGCTTGAAGAGCTCAGCGAGGCTTTAATGGCGGCGGGAGTGGCGTTAGCGGAGAAGAAGGGAGCAGGGAAGGACGGCATTGTCTGTGGCCCCACCCGGCAATGAGACGAAGCGGGAGAGAGCGCGGCGGATTGATTGTTGGCCGTCCGATTTTGATCGGACGGTCCGCGTTACTCAGCGCGGGAAGTCGGGCGAGATCGCCTGATCTTGGGCTTCGCCCGATCTTATGTGAAGATTTTAAACCTTTTCAATTGATTTAATTCAGAAATTCAAATAGGCTTTAGAAAATAGTAAATGAAGTCCAAAAATTTTGAGAAAATTCACATAAATTCTATGAGGCATTCTGGATTTAAATAAAATAATTCCAACTTTTAGTTGGTAATAGTTTTTGCACATAAATTCTTTTAGCCTCAATATACTTTATTGAAAAGCTTTTTAAAAAAAAATTCCAAAAAATCCACAAAAATTAATAAATCTTAATTTTAAATGAAATTGAAATTTTGGGCTGTTACACTGTCGCACGACCACTGTGCGACAGGGCTTTCCTGGTCACCATGTTGCCCCTCTCCACACGACCACCGTGCGGTGGTCCTCCCGGTGCGCCACGTGTCCCTCCCCTCTGCTCCCCCCGCACGGCCCTCCCTCTCCCCTCCCGTCATGTGGAAGGCGGTTTGGTCTGGTTCTCCAGAGAAACAAAAAACCAGAAAAAAATTGCCAGCTGTTGTTGGGAGATGCTCTGAAGCCTAGGCCCCTCCCCTAATACCACTGCCCGTCCACCCTCCTCCGCACATATGAAGCCTCATCCAGAATTTTCGGCGCCAACGCTTCGGGAATTCCCGGCGCTAACGCCATGGCTCCTCCTTCGCTCGGCTTTAAATACTGAACTATTAGAGTCGCTCTTTGCTCATCTCAAATTGCGTTCGGATTCTTGTTTTGACATTCATCCTTAAGAACTCAGAGAACATAACATAATTAATTTTATTGAGAGATTAAGTATTTTCTTGCTTCTCGTCGTTCGTCGCTCGGCCTTTTTTATTGCTTTCCCCCGAAGGGCGGGTAATTTATCAGATGCTTTTGTCGTTATTACAGTAGTCGTATTTAATCGGTCTTGGTCAGCTAGTCGTAATTAGTTAGCTTAGTGGTAATTAATTGGTCGTAATTAGTTAATTTGTTGGTAATTAATTAGTTGTAATTAGTTTAGCAGTCATCATTACGGTACATTAAATGAGTGGAAATGGAGTATTGGTAGTTTTTTTAGTGGTAATTAATCAATTGTATTTGGTTAGTTTAGAGGTAATTATTCAGTTGTAATTGTTATGTTTAGTTGTAATTACTTACTTTGCTGGTAATAAATTAGTTTAGTGGTAATAAATTAGTCCTAATTAGTTTAGTGGTGATCAGTTTGGCATATTAAATTAATTGAAATGAACTACTCATAATTTATTTAGTGGTAATTAATTAGTCGTAATTAGTTAAGTAGCAATTAGTTAGGCATAGCTCATTCAGTGCATATTAGTTAGTTGTAAGTAATTAAGTGGCAATGAACATGTGCTTTAGTAGTGGTAAGCACGGTAGTAATTAATTACCAAAAATTAATTATTCATATTTAATTATACATATGTAATACATGACTTGCATGAAATTTATCATATTTAATTACACATATGTACCGCGGATGGGGTTGTTGTGACTTTAGGTAATTTTGAAATGCAAGACTTGTTAGTGTGTTGTGGCGATGGTCTAAATGCAGTGGGCCGGATGGGTTGGAATTGTGAGATGCCAATACAAGGTGGTTGGACGGAGAGTTCAACCCGATGAATATTCATAAGCTTCGAAGCTGCATCCGAAGGGAGCTCGTCGGAGGCAACGCCGAAGAAAGTTGTGATTGAGAGGATCACATGCACAAATTGTGTGTGGGAGCTCGTCAAGGTGGATGGAAGCATAGCATGGAGACAGTACATGTAGGTGCCTCCCGGCCGTGGTGGCCATTCAAGGGAGGCCAATGGTGTACTTGAATTTCGTACGCGGGGCGTCGGGAAACCTTGATGATACCGGGGCCTCTACAAGCGGGCAAGTGTAGCTCGAGCCTAAAGATGGTAGCACGGAATCTGCAGCCTCGGATGGAAGACACACGCATAATTTTGTGTGAAATAAGGGGGCGAAAATGTGATGGTCGGCCTGCATTGACTGCCACGTGTATCTACCGGACGAGTCTCTCGGGTCGGGGTCTGATGAGGATGCCGATCCAGGCTCGGATGGTAGCGACAAGGATGCACACCGGGCGGTGGTCAGCGGGAATTGTGTCATCGGAGGTGCCTTATGTGGCATCAAGACTTGATGATATCGCGGTGCGTTTGTTCGTACTACTGCAAGAAGAATGCTTCCACTAAGGGTTTGATGTCGACACCATCTTAGTTGGGCAGCTCTTCCCTAGCAAGGTGGTTATGCAACAAGCTATAGCATGGTACGCCTTGTCCATCAGTCGTGTGTACCGAGTGGACCAGTCCAACCCGTGAAAATCTGCGGTGAAGTGCGGTGGAGTGGAAGCGCCTAGCAAGGTCAACGCTCACCGAACAAAAATCTTCGGCTCGGTCTTCACGGTCAAGGCGCTGATCTACCACACTTGTGAGCTTAGTGAGCCCATACGGCAGCATCGGAGCATGACTTCCGCATATGTTGCAAGCCTCATCAGGCACCTAGTTGAGGCAGACGTGTATGTGTCCTCCAAGATGCTGATGTCGGAAGTCGCCAATCTGGTTAGCTATCCAGTCAGCTACAGCAAGGTCTGACAAGCCAAACAAAAGGTCATGGAGTCAATGTACGTGTGAGAACCCGGGGTATTTAACTTGTAATACTTAACCATCCGAATGGTCCTAGCATTACAAATCAAATATCTCGATTCTCGGCGCATATGTACTTCCCAAAATTGCAATACACACACCCCATATAAAAATTAAGCATCCAAACCATCCAAGTCATTCATTAACCAGTCTACAAGCTTACAACATAAAGGTATACAAGTTCATATTACAAAAGTAGGGCCGACCGGCCAAATGATAGGAATAAACCAAAGTAGCAGCGGAAACATAAGCCATAATATGGCGATAAACAAAAGCCAAACGGTTTGCCATTACCCACAAGGCAACCGTCTGGAAATGTCCAAGCTAGTCGTCGAGAGCAAAGTCGAAGTCGGTCTCACAATAGTTAACCCCTTGGGGGTCAACCTCCTCTGCAACAATTAAGCAAAGCAATCGAGTACAAAAGTACTGTAAGACTTCTGAGTAACAAACCTATACATAGCTACATGCAAGTTGAAACAAAGGAGGAGGTTATATGGTTCATTTGACGCATAAAGCAACAATTCATTTGCAATAAGTAATAGATTGAAAGCAATTTGAAAAAAATCTGTTTTTAATTAATTAAATAACAGCGAGACAATAATAATAAACATAAATAACAACCTAGAGATGACTTCCCAACAGCCACCACAACATAGCACGAATTACCCATTCGTACCACCCGAAATCAAGTTTTATTGAAAAATGTTGAGTCTAACTCTTGTAGAGACCTAACCAAGCATGTCCATAACCAAGGACTTGGCTATTCGAATAGATTATACCCTGCAGGGGTGTACCAATGTACCCACACGCCAGACCGCCGTTTTGCTACATGATTTAGTACACTTCCTTTGGTATCTGCAGTGCAGCTAAGTCCTACGAGGCGCTTTCCAATGGATTGTACTAATTATGAGTCATACGTATGGGGTTGACCCTTAGTGAACCGCCACTGGGCTCCACTAAGGACCCACACGTTGAGTCGGATGCACCGGCCCAGCCGAAGCAACTGCGGGTGCTCCTAGGTATGGCGAACCTAGAAAGGAACCCATCCCTCTCAACCCAAACAAACATTCTATTTTTCATACCACTAGCGACTTCAATAATTAATACCTCCTAAAGTACTTAGTCAAGAGAGGTCCCATATCCCTCTCATGTGGTTAGCACGCAAAAACGCTTGGGTCAGTGTTCAAGATGTTCGGTCCTTGATGACTCGGGCACCATTCACACACCCAATAACCACACCATCAAATCAATGTGTCTAAGTCTAAAATATTTCACTTTCAGTTTTAGTTTTCCAAATACAATTACATACATGAGTATCCAGACTCAAATAATTATAATGATGATAAAATTACCATCGCCGAGGCGATGATCCCCATTCTACCGTGCTAAGCATTGCTAAGCATGACATCGCAGAAAAAAGTAAAGTGATTAGAGTCCATCCATCGAACTCTAAATCACAGCGAATACATCCTAGGCTCAGTGGTAGAGGATGGATATTTTCCTACAGTTTATGCAACTATAGGATGAACTACTCGATCGATAATTTAACAACGAAAAAGAGCATGCATACACACACTTTACAAACAAGATAATAGACTTTGAAAGTAATGGGATCAATATGATCAAATGGAAACAACTGCTTGCCTTGCTGGAGATAACTTTCTTACTACAGAGGATCACTCGCGCAGTCAATAAAGTCGTCGGAACCTATTCGAAAGAATCAAAAGTACAATAAGAACAAATAATACCGAAAAGACCCAAAAATACAAATTCGTCCAAAAATCATGAAAAATTCACAAAAGGTATAGCATGATTTTATATGAATTTATCAACAAAACTCAATTTATTTGGATACTCCATTCAAAAGTTATGGCAGTTTGAAAATCGGTTTTTCAGAAAATCCAATAAATTGCTAGCTGTCACTATTCATCCGAATTTGAAAGTTTGGGTGAAAATTTTCAGAGAGGTGGTGGATATGAAATTTTTATGGTAGATAGATCACCATATCAGATGATCAACAAAAAATGATTCACCTCATTCGGAGCTAGGATGAATTTTCTAAGATTTTTCAAAGATAACAAAGTAGTGCACAAGATAATTATAAAATCAGATTTTCAGGGATAGTAACATGCACAAAACCTATTTTAAAATATAGTACAGTAACAGAGGAACATGACAAAACTAGGTTTATTAAATTGGAGCTACATAGAAATACTTATGCATTTTTGAAGTTAAAACAATTTTTAGAACAATAAAAGTATTAAACCTAAAGCAATTTTGCCAAAAGTATTTTCTGGAATAATAAAAATGTTCAAAATATTTTTATAATAAAGTAGAAGCAAAAAGGAATCCATCAAAATTTGAATCATCAAATTTGGAGCTAAAATGAATTACTTATGCAATTTTGAAGTTAATGCATTTTTCAGTTCATAAATAAAGCATTTCGGATTTTATAAAACCATAAAAGTATTTTTACACTCAGCCGATCCTAGCCACGGTCGCTGACCAGTGGGCCCCCTTAAACATTGCATTTTTCATTTTTGAAACCAAATAGAATTTTCGGCCTGACAGGTGGTGTCCACATGTCATATTCATGGCTCATGAAATAGTGCGTAGACTCACGGTCCACGGCCGATCCACGAGATTCCAGCCTGTGCGCTAAACCCTATGGCCCACATGTCATACACTGCGACAATCGGGATTAAAACCTCGCTTACTGTGCTCGGCCCCACATGTCAGTCACACTAAGAATCTGAATAAGATAGCCATTAAGTACTAAGCAATCATTAGCAGTTAATGAGCGAGATTTGGTCTTAATGACCTTGCTATAGTATTGTCAAAAATCCGACAATACAGTCCTGGCTTCGCCAGACTATCGCCGGTGTTCCCGGTCACGGCGACGCTAGCTAAGGGCATGGACGGGTTCACAATACTCTTGCGCACTAGCGGTGGTACTCACGATGTTGGCCGGTCCGAAGGCGGTGGCGCCTTTGGAGAGGCGGCGGAGAGCTACGGCTAAACGTGCACGACACAATAGAGCTCCGCATTGTCCAGGGAAGCGGGTGCCACAGCAACAACAAGTCGCAGAGAGGCTACCTGAGCGAGGGAGAGACTCGGAGAAGGTCGGAGTTGAGCCAGCGACGAGGAGGGTGATGGTGGTGCGGTGCTTCACCAAGGAGAGCTCACTCTGGTGAAGGAGACAGAGAATGAGTGGTAGAGAAAGCTCAAAGACAACCCACAGATGGTGTACAAGTAAGGAATCGGCAAGGAGCTTACCACACCGGAGATGGGGAAGAACGGAAGCTTCGCGGCCGAAAATGGGTCAAACTTGGATTTCCCGGGCTCCTGTGAACCGACGGCGAAATAGAGTGAGGGGAAAGATTAAGCGAGCCAATGCGGCCGGTGATGCACTGGCGAGGGCGGGACTCACTTTGGACACGGAGTTGGCACGGCGGCTCTCGGTGCGAGTTTCGCCACCAAGAGAGCTCGGCGGTGTTAGGGGCTACAAGCCAAGGCAAGGCTTCGCGTTAGCAAAATTGGAACCAGGGAGGAACGGAGATGGAACAGGAGGCGGAAGCACGAAGCTTACCCGAGAGAGAGCCAAGATCTCGCCTCCTTTCCCTCAGCCACCAACAGGGAAAGTGAGAGCTAGCAGGAGAGGGAGACGGAGTTATAGAGCTCCAACGGCCAGGAAGGAGACGGCGTGAAGAGGCGGCGCTCGAGAGTGGTCGGCGAGGCGATAGATCCACGGCGTCAGCAGGCGGCGCGAGCCTCTCTGCGGCGTGGTGAGTGATTCTGGCGTGGCGGTGGAGAATCTGGTGCGACGGCGGGCCGCGGTGTCCGCAACTCACGGTGCAGCGCAGGAGTGGCCTGGTCCGGTGGATCTGGGCCGTTCGATTGGAAATGGACGGCTCGGATCCAATAGCGAAAAGGCCCGAGTGGTTCGAATGGGTGCGAGATCTGGACCGGAGAATCTCCATCGGACGGCTCACACACAACATGGTTAGTTGGTTGAGCTCAACCGCGAGACTCGGGTCAGAGTCTGACTCGGGTTCGAGCCCGAGGAACAGTGATTCCAGATTTGGATTAAAAAGGCTGAGATGATTTGGTAATTTCTAGAGGTAGCTCCACAGCTCCAAAAATTCTAAACTTTTTACTGAGTGATCCTGACTTCAAGATTAACAGTGTATACATTTTCCAGAATTTTTTATGCAGTACATTGCTTTCTAGAAAATTCACAAGCTGCTGGACAGGGGGGTTTGACCAGCGAGACAACATGTTTGACCGGCCTTTAAGAAATAGTAAATAATTTCTAAAAATTATAAGATTTCTCAGGGACGTTAAAAAAATGATTAAGAATTTAGGAAAAATATTTCCCGAGGATGATCACAAGGTTTGACTAGAAGATCTTGAATTGCAACACTTCGAGTCAATAAACTTAATTGAATTTGAACTCCACATTTCAAGGAGATAAATTCTAGAGAATTCAAATGACAACAAGGATGCATCCAAAAGTTTTAATTTATCCTCATTTTCATACATTGGAAACACAACCCAAAGCTTTGGGATGTTACAGTACGGGACATACAAAGAGGCGTACAACCTTGTCTTGAGATTGCTTCACGGATTGCGAATCAAACCCCGGCACATACATAAACAAGCTTGATCATGAAGATGCTGAGAAAGGGACCATCTACTTCATACTAGACCAGGTGTTCTGGGCTTTCGCTCAGGCCATTGGGGGCTTCCAATTCTGAAGTCTCGTGCTAACAATGGATTGAATTTTTCTCACGGGGAGGTACAAGGGCACCATCCTTACCGTGGTGGTAATATCTGAATGACCGACTTCTTAGGTGGCATTTGCTATTGTGGAGAGTGAGAAAATATCCGGTGGTGTGGTTACTAGCGAGCGTGATGATGGTGTGGTGGAAAACCGACGTAACATATGCTTAATCACAGACCGCAATGCTGGGTAGTTGGCGGCCATCAACACCATGAAGCTTGGGACAGATCCCCCTCACCAGTGGAACGACGTGCAATCCAGGTGGTGCATGAGGCATCTGTATCTAACTTGTTCACGTGGTTCCGCGGTCAGGAAATTAAGAAGACATTCAAGGTATTGTGTCTACAGAACCAAAGACGGAAGTTTGAGTCCATTTGGAGAGACCTCGAACACCAGACTACGAGGCATACAAGGGAGTCCACTCTGGAGGCACTGGAGGGAGAGCAACCCAGCAGTCCCATAAGTTTCTCGAAGTGGATTCATGACCACCTTCCTAAATAGGAGAAATGGTATCTTCTCTATGACACGAGGCGTTTGAGTGCGAGATTATGGCGACCACTATGTGCGAGGTCTACAAGCGTCCTCAAAGGTGTGTGGTGTCTCCCTACCACTGCAATCGTCGAGGAGATATGGACTCACACTGTTGGTTATTTTATCAATAGAGCCACCACAGTCAAGTGACAGATGGAATAAGGCAAGCAGTAGTTTGAGAACATACAGAGGCATATGGACCAGAAGATGGAGAAGGCCTGAATGCATGACATCCGGGTGATCGATGTCCTCAGGCGGAAGTACGTGATCAGGCTTCGGTGGAAATACATCACTGATCATGCCAAGGGGGAAGGAAATAGGCATGCACCCTAAGTGATGTGGCGACATGCACCTGTAACAAGCCGAAGCTCCTACACAAGCCATGCTCACATGTGTATAAGGCTTGTGCGCAAATGAGGTAGATGTGTATGCCGTACATCTCCGAGTACTATGACATGCATAACCTTTTCGGTATATGGAGTGCGGAGTTTCACTTGTACGACCTGAAAATGAACTACAAGGATCTTTGGCTGGACAAGTGGCAATGGGGCCTGAACATGGCTTTGAAGACAATAGGGAAGGGCCGGCGGCAGACGAGCAGACTTACGGAATGACATGGATGCTAGCCAACATATCAATATTAGCTGCACAATCAAGTGCAGGATATGCAAGACCCTTGGGCACTCAATGAAGGATTATCCTAACAGGCCGAGCGGGTCTGGTCGTCATTCAGTGTCATAATTTAATCAGTTGGTTCAAGTACAAGCTTGTCTAGCCTATGGTACAATACAATATTAAAGAATATCATGCACATTAAACTGTTCAACTAACAAAGAGTGTCCTATTTGATTGGGTTACATGTGATAAGACCCCCTCCTCCTTCATCCGGATTGCAATAAACCAGCGTGTGTTTCATGTAACGCTTGAAATGTCGACAATTATCTGTATGAAGACATACATTGTAAACTCTAATTCTGTTATCTGGATGAACCATGAGTTCTAGTGTCTTGTGTTTATTACCTCTGTATGATGTATGTCTATCCAATGTATGATGTATGCCTTTGCAACGTTGTTGTACTCCTCTATATGATGTATGCCTTTGCGATGTGACCCAACGAGGGAGCTTAGCAGAGTGACATGACGAAACGAGCCAGCTTTGCGCATCGACGTGACTTAATGAGGCAGCTTTGCATAGCGACATGACCCAACGAGGCGACTGCGTAGCGATGTGGCCTGTACGCCGCAACAAGATTCCTCCTCACGGACACGAATTTGCTTCAACCGCATTGCACTTCGGCCGCTATAGAGCCGCTACAGCTGTGTCCGCTCTCTTTTTAAACACAGCGCTACTCGGTTAGGAACTCCACACCAACAACACTACCTAGATGACATGAACAAGGAGAAGGAATAGAGACACATCCACGAGCTTTTGAAAGACTGTGAGGCTCCATAGCAAACCGCCACTCGCCACAAGGCGTTTAGTTAGTAGCCTTGCACTCACCACCCATCTCCGGGCCTCATTGTCGATCTAAGGAGGCTGCCTCAAAGTACGCCAATGATTCTGGGTTGAGCCGCGCCCCCTCCTATGCCCACTGAACGCCCTCCAGAAGGGCCCCCAAAGGGGGTGGTGCCTCCCCTTTGCTGGCGCTGGGACGCGTGCAAGTGCGTAAAATCAACCGACGATTGAACCATTGGGTAGCGCTATTGGTGCTTGTGGATTTCATGGGGATATGCTCCAGATCTTAGGATGATGTGACAATTGGCAATGGCGTCTACGGTTTGTCGTTTCACGTGTTTTCGACAAATTCTGAGCTTCTTGGGCGGGGTGGTCCGGCCGGTCCTTGCAGCGGTCCGACCGGTCCCAAATCGGTCGGACCGCCATGTGGGGCGATCGGACGGCGGTGACCTAAAAGTTCTCAGAATGGGTTTGGGCCAAAAATAGGTGTTGTAGGCAAGTGAGGGATCCCAATGCACTTGGTCTCATGATTTTGGAGTCTCGATAAAAAGTTCTATTGGTTTAAAGTTTCGAGAAGGTTTGGATTTTGAGGGTTGAAATTTGGCTAAGTCTAAAGGGCGGTCCGGCCGCTCACGAGGAGCGATCGGCCGGCCAAGAAGCGATCCGCCAAGCTCACTGGGCGGTCGGACCGGTTTCTATGAGCGTCGGCCAACCGTGGCGATGTTGTTTTGTTAGGTCAAAGTCATTGGTATTGTGGCATATGGTTTGCATGATGCATGTTTTGACTAACATGGGTCAAGTTGTGAAGAACTTGTTCCCAAAATCGTGTTTGCTTATGCGTGGTTGTGCGAGGTAGCTTGGTGGTCAACGACGGTCAACGGCGAGAAGGATCGGGACTAGACTTGGAGAGTTGAGGTCCAGAACAATCTACGATGCCGGGTGAAGTCAACGACTCAAGCTTGACGCAAGATGGACAAGGGTGACCTATTGGCAAATCCATGGTGCATGGTGAAGCGGTTTAGGTCAAAAGGTTAAAAGCGGCGCTTTGCGGCGTGCGTGTGTGACCCGTTTGTTAGTGGGCCTTAACGGGAGCCCAATTAAGTCAAACCCTAGGAGTTCTAGGCCTCCACTATAAATAGGAGGAGGTGGTGGCTGCACCCCTCTCTCTCTCTCTCTCTCGCCTTTTATGTTTTTCAAAACCCTAATTGTCTTTAGGGGAGTTGAGGTGGAGGCTAGGGCTCTTGATGGTTTGTGGTGAATTTCGTGATCTTTGATTGTCCTTTGATCCATGATGGTGTGGATGTAATCCGGCAACAATCACGAAATCAATCTATGCAAGGTTTGCTTGAGATAAGTCTCTTTTCGTTCTTGCTTTCAATTTCGTGTTTTTAGGGCTTTCTTTGATCCGCGAGTTTGTGATTGATTCTTTCCGTGAATTAGCTTGCTGTGATATGTGTGAATCTATCTAGCATCATCTTGATCATCAATCCCTCACGAACAAGCTTTAGGATCAAGTTTTCGTTCTTGCGGTTTTAGACCTTACGTTAATCAATTGGCAATTGCTCAAGATCATTCCAAGAATTATCATAATATTCGATTGGAATAGGTCCTCAATAGCATATAGAAGGTGTGTGCAAAGTTTCATAAAGATTAGAGTTGAGAATCAAAGTTTCACCTAATTGCAACCGTCATCGGTGATTTTCTTGTTGTAGATCGGTTACGAGTCGGCGGTCAGACCGCCCGTCATCACCGGTCGAGACCGATTTTGGAGCGGTCCGACCCCTTGACAACGCCGGTCGGACCGCGACAATCGGTCCGAGCCGATTAGGTCAATGATCGGACCGCCGCGTCTTTGTGAGTCTTTGCAATCTTAGTTGATTTTGTAGCATTGCTTAGGGGTTTAATTGGATTCAATACTAGTCTTCCATTGTCTTGGTATATTGATCTTCATAGCTTTCTAATAGCTCTTTGGAGTGAAATTGTATTGAGTTCATAATTTGTGAAAAAGTGGCGTGCTCCTATTCACCCCCTCTAGTCGCCTTTACGGTCCAACAAGTGGTATCGAGCCCGGTTAGTTCAAACTTGATCTTAACCGGTCCTTTGAACTTTAGCGATGGATAAGTTTTCTATTAAACCGCATATCTTGATGGGCACGACTATGCCTATTGGAAGAATCGTATGCGCGTCTTTCTGAGAGCGAGGAAAAGCTATTTGGGATGTTGTTAGAGCCCATTGGTTATTCTGAAATTGCTACACTTACGTAATTCTTTTGGCTAACAACAATAAGGCTAAGAATCTTTTATATGGTGCACTTGGTAGACAAGAATATGATAGAATTTGCAATCTTTCAAGCTGCGCATGAAATTTGGAACACTCTCGAAACATATCATGAGGTTCGTCCCAAATCAAAAAGGTGCGCCAAAGCAGTTTACAAGCGTGAATACAATAAATTGAGATGCGTCTGGAGAGAGCATCGATGACATTTCAGTCACTTTAATAAAGTAATTAATCAAATGAAAAGTGTTGATATTGAATATTCTCAATCGAAAATGCCACCCATCTCTTGGTGCAATCAACACCAAGGAGTGGGAGATGAAAGCTCTTGCTATAGAGGAAAATGTTGATCTTTCAAGTCTTACTTTAGAATTGCTTTATAGTAAACTCAAGACTCATGAAATTAAAAGAGTTGATCATCCCAAGAAAGATAATTTAGCTTTGGTAGCAGATCCTCTCAAAAAGTCTTTTGATGACTCTTTGAATCTTCTTACGGATTTTCATTTGCTTGTTTATCGCTATTCATGAAGAGGAGCTTGAAAGTATCCACTGAAAGCGAGTTAGCTCTTCTAGCTAAAAAATTCACACGGGCCTACAATAATGTGAGAAACAAAAGAGAGGTGGTCGGTGACATGCTATGAATGTGGTGAGCTCAATCATATCAAGACAAATTGCCCCAAATTTGAAAGGTAAGAGCAATCATAAGGAAGGAAAGCCAGCTTGGAAGAAGCCTCCTTTCAACAAATCAAGGTATGAGGCTAATAAGCTTGTGAAGGCTGCTCACCGGGTCCTTGCCGCTTTTGAGGATCAAATCTTGTGATGCTTGTGTTAACTTGAGAAAAGAAAATGCTTACCTTCATGATACATTAGAGAAATTTTCTAAAGGTAAGAAACAATTAAACATGATTCTTGACAAGTCTAAAACTCCTTATAAGAAGCAAGGTTTAGGATTCAATTCTTTTCAAGACAATTCAAACCCAAAAGTCACTCAAGTCTTGGAAAAAGGTTTAATTGAATTCAAAACCCAACCTGCAAAAACATCTTTTAAATCTGCAGGCTTTGCCCAACCTTGTATTAATTCTAATGGTGCTTCTTCTAGTGGTACCAAGTACCATTGCACTTATTGCAAAAAGGTGGACATTTGATTGAATTACATTGGCGTAGGTTGAAAAATGATAGGAAAAATTTTGATAGAATTTCATTCATGCAACCTAGAGCTTCTATGAGACATGGTAACATTGAAAAGAATAAACACGGATTATGATTTTCTCTCATGCAAATCATTATGTTTCTAAATATTCTAATTCTAATGTTTATCGATTTGGCGGTCATTCTTGCTGAGTGGTCACCGGTCGACCGTTTTGGTCGCCGATCGACCGCCTTGACAACGCCGTCAATCGCCCATGGACGATTTAAGTCTCATGTTAATTTAAACATTGCTCATAACCGAATGTTAGATGAAATCAAGGATAGTACTTACGGTTTGTATACTCCTTGCGGGCGTGTGTCTCAATCTTTGGATTCCTAAATCTTGTTTATCTAACTTGATGTTGAGACACATCGTTCTTTGTTCCTTGATTTTCGGGACTACCGTGGAAAGGGAAGAACACGTGGTTAAATCGACTCGGATGTTCACGCCACATAACAGGAAACTCAAAATGGTTCACCTCTTTCACTTGGGCAGCGGTGATGACTTCATCACCTTTGGAGATGATACACAGGCGAATTGAAGAAACATGATCAATTAGGGTGAACAATATATTCATTCTAAAGGATGTCGCTCTTGTGGACAAGCTTAGGTATAATCTCCTTTACATTTCTCGACTTCTTGATGATGGGTATGAGTCATTTTTAAGAAAAATGCTTGTCGTGTGCTTGATTCTCTTGGTGAGCTTGTGTTTGGAATCTCTAGAGTTGGTAGAATTTTTGGAGTGATTTTGAGAATCTCTTCTTTGGATCTCTTAAATGTTTGCTTACATCTTCTTGATTTACGGCTTTGGCATCGGCGTTTGGGGCACATTGGTTAAGATCATCGACACGAGTTAACAACCTTGATCTCATGAGAGGTTTGCCCAAACTCAAAGTCATCAAGGATCTTTGTATGTGCGCCTGTAGGCATGGCAAACAAGTTGCCGCCTCACACCCTACTGTGACTATGGTTATGACTAACGGACCGGGCGGTTGCTTCATATGGATCTTGTTGGTCTGCTAGAGTCCGATCGATCGGTGGAAAATGGTATATTCTTGTCATAGTCGATGATCTTTCTAGATATACTTGGGTGTTCTTTCTTACTTCAAAGATGAAGCTTTTGGTTATTTTCATGACCTTGTTCTTCGTTTGGCTTACGAGCTTCACGGTGCTTTGAGAGCGATTCGCGATGATAATGGCACGGAGTTCAAAAATGCTTCTTTTGCTTCTTTTTGTGCTGAGCGTGGTATTGAGCATCAGTTCTCTTCTCCACACGTCCCTCAACAAAATGGCGTGGTGGAAAGGAAGAATAGAACCTTAGTCGAAATGGCTGGGGCGATGCTAGATGAGTATAGCACACGAGGAGATTTTGGGCCGAAGCTATTGCTACTACTTGCCATATTGCAAATCGTGTCTTCTTGAGACCTTCTTTAGGCAAGACTCCTTATGAGCTTCGTTTTGGTAGAAAACCCATTGTTTCGCATTTTCGAGTTTTTGGATCAAAATGTTTTATTCTTAAGACAGTGATTTAGATAAATTTGAATCAAGAACTTTTGATGGGTTATTTACAGGTTATCTGCTCATTCGAGGGTTTTGGGTTTTAATCTGAGACTAACATTATTGGAGACTTGTAATGTCACTTTTGATGAGACTAGCCACAGGCTAGATCTATTACTCTGAGATGATTTCTGGTGTGAGAGCATTTTTGTGGAGGAAGATGAGGAAGAAGCTAATATCATTCCTTCATCTGCACGCTCGCAAGCGCCCATCTTGATACAAGAACACCCTACGTCTACTTCACCTTGATTGAGGCTCTGCTGCATCTTCATCATCGCATACTGCGGAGGTCGAAAAAGCGTTATCTCACTGGCGCTCCGCCGCATTCAGAGGCGGCATCCTCGGAGCGGATAATAGGTAATCTACATGAGCGAGTCACTCGCTCCGGTATAATGATCCAAATCTCTACTCTCATTCGGCTTTTGTTGCTTCTTTTGAACCCCACGATATATCACATGCTTTATCGATTCTAGCTGGGTAAATGCCATGCATGAGGAGTTAGAAAATTTTGAAAGAAACAAAGTTTGGAACCTAGTAGAACCCCCTAGTGGTCATAATGTTATAGGAACCCAAAAGAGTCAATGGAGTGCAATGGAGTGGCTTCAATTTTTGTATTTTCCAATTTTTGATTACAAGAAGCTTTGGAGATTACCCAAAAGAACAAGCTAGTATCTCTAATATTGCACAAACGACATATCAAGCTGACAGTAGCTAGCAAGATCATAGTAAGACATATATATCAAAGCTAAGCACAAAAGCTCAAAGGTAAAGCAGTAGATTTGATCAATTTAAGCAACGCTTCAAATTCAGCAAGTTCATCAACAGGGATCCTAAAGTGAAATTGGCCATGTCAAAATGTCAAAGTGAGATCAAAAATCTAACAAAGACCACATTAAGAGTCAATCAAGTCCCGTATTGAATCATTTTGCTCAATATTTTATAAACGCCCATTTGTCAACATTTTTCTCATTTGCATTGAATATTGAAGTTGACTAATGATCTAACTTAGTGACAAGATCACGGACTACGAGCCATCCACAAACTCATCCTAAGCTTGACCAAAAGTTGATTAAAGGTATATCTTAGTAAAGAAGATCACGGACTAGGAGCCATCCACAAACTCTTTCTAAGCTTCTACAAGGCGACAAATCTTGAGGTTCATGTCATTTCGACAAGCGGTCCCCATGAGATCGTGCAGTTCATCAAACTATCTCCAAGTTCATGTCATTTGACAAGGTCTCGTAAGAATAGTTTGCACAATTTAAGCATAAGACAATCTTGATTTTCATTTTCACATGAGCGGTTTAGAGTCTCAAGAACACAAAAGCTCAAGTAATGGTCAATTTTAGATCAAAGAGCTAACAAAGCAATTACAGCGAGGCCAATGTCACAAGAGGAGCACTAATTGCGCAACTCGCTAAAACATCCACAAATTGCAATTTCTTAGTTTGAGTTGTTTAAAAGCTTTTAGCTCATATAGCAAAGACTTAGCTACACATGTAAAAGCATGATAATTCTAGCAAGTCAAAGAACTAGACATGACATTGAGCAAGAATTAAAATACAAAAGCTCTAAAGGGTAATAGGCAAAGCTTCATCAATTTTTAAAGATAAGCAGAAAAAATTATATTACAATGCATCTTTTTCGATTTTTGATACCATTTGTTGTAACCACTTGTTGGAGTTTTCATATGAATGCAATATGACACAATGAGATGCAATTAAAAGCCTAAAAACCTAAAAGTTGAAAAGATCACTAAGTTCGGAAAAAGAACAATAAAAGATCAAAAGAACAAGGAAAGATAAGAAAAGATCAAACTCCCCTCAAACCAACCCATAAGGATAAATTACCCTAACTAAGCTTCTTAAGGAGGAAAATGCGGTTTGATCTAAAGGCTTGGTAAGAATATACGCCAATTGAGCTTGGACTCTCGAAGTGCATTACAATATCACCTTTTTCAACATGATCTTTAAGGAAGTGAAAGCGAATGTCTATGTGTTTAGTCCTAGAATGTTGCCTTTGGGTTTTTAGCAATATTAATAGCGAAGTGTTATCACGAAAAGAGGAACACTAGCAAAGTTTAACCCATAATCTTTCAAAGTGGGCGTCATCCACAAAATCAGCTCTGACAACTAGCGTGACTACATACTCCGCTTGAGTGGATTGTGCAGTAAGCGCTTCCTAGAAGACCAAGATACAAGAGAAGTGCCTAGAAAGTGGCAGTGCACGTGGTACTCTTCCTATCTAGCAAACGACCTTAAAATCGAATCGAAAAACCTATAATGGACAAAGTGAAGAGCGGGAATACCAAATGCCATATAAGAGGGTAGAGTGTAAATACACGAATATAAACTTAACGGCTTGGCGATGGGAAGTTCGGAGCGCTGAAATCTTGCACAAAGGTATACAGTGAAGTGAATGTCCGGTCTCGAGGTCGTCAAATCTGAAGGAGCCGATCATCTTTGCGGTACTCGCGTTGATCCACGACTTCTCCTTCCTCATCGGATCCAAAGCGATCGAAGTTGCCATGGGAGTGGAAATTGGCTTGCAGTCACCCATGTTGAAGCGTTTGAGTAGATCTTTAGTGTACTTCGTCTGATGGATGAAAGTTCCTTCCTTGCATTGCTTGATTTGAAGTCCCAAAAAGTAATTAAGCTCTCCCATCATACTCATCTCGAATTCCCTGGACATAGTGTCAGAAAAGCTGGAAACAAGAGCATTAGAGGAACCACCAAAAATAATATCATCCACGTAAATTTGAGCAAGCAGAAAGCGAATGGCTTCTAGTCTAGCAACAGGAGCAAATGTCTCATCAAAATCTAACCCCTCAACTTGGCTGAAACCCTGAGCTACCAATCTGGCTTTATTTCTAACCACAGAACCATCCTCACCTTGTTTATTCTTAAACACCCAACGGGTTCCTATAACATTATGACCACTAGGAGGTTCTACTAGGTTCCAAACTTTGTTTCTTTTAAAATTCTCAAACTCCTCATGCAAGGCATTTACCCAGCTAGAATCAGATAAAGCATGTGATATATCGCGGGGTTCAAAAGAAGCAACAAAAGCCGAATGAGAGTAGAGATTTGGATCATTATACAGGCGAGTGACTCGCTCATGTAGATTACCTATTATCATTCAGGAGGATCTTTGTCTCTGAATCTGAAGTGGGCGTCGGGTGAGATGTCGTTTCTTCGACCTCGCAGTCTCTGCGATGATGATGATGCGATAGGAGCCTCAGCGAAGGTGAAGTAGGCGTAGCGAGTTCTTGTATCAATATGGGCGCCTCGGCGGCAGATGAGGGAATGACATTAGCCGTCCTCATCTTCCTCCACAAAATGCTCTCTGTTACACTGTAAATCATCTCAGTAGCAATTGATCTAGCTCGAGGCTAGTCTCATCAAAAGTGACATTACAAGTCTCTGAATAATGTTAGTCTCGATATTGAAAACTCGAAAATCTCTCGAATGGCGGGATAACCGAAATACCCCATCAAAAGTTCTTGATTCAAATTTATCTAAGTTGCTGTCTTAAGGATTAAACATTTTGATCCAAAAACTCGAAAATCTGAAAGCAGAGGGTTTTCTACCAAAGCGAAGCTCATAAGGAGTCTTGCCTAAAGAAGGTCTCAAAAAGACACGATTGGCAATATGGCAAGCAGTAGCAATAGCTTCGGCCCAAAATATCCTCGGTGTACTATACTCATCTAGCATCGTCCTAGCCATTTCGACCAAGGTCCTATTCTTCCTTTCCACCACGCCATTTTGTTGAGGGCGTGTGGAGAGGAGAAGCGATGCTCAATACCACGCTTTCGGCAAAAAGAAGCAAAAGAAGCATTTTTGAACTCCGTGCCATTATCACTGCGAATCGCTCTCAAAGCACCAGGAAGCTCAGAAGCCAAACGAAGAACAAGGTCATGAAAATAACCAAAAGCTTCATCCTTTGAAGTAAGAAAGAACACCCAAGTATATCTAGAAAGATCATCAACTATAACAAGAATATACCATTTTCCACCGACTGACCGGACTCTAGCAGGACCAACAGTATCCATATGAAGCAAGCGTCACAGTCAGTCGGTCATAACCATAGTCCGAGAAGGGTGTGGCGGCAACTTGTTTGCCATGCCTACAAAGCGCATATCTGACATCTTTGTGACTTTGAGCTTAGGCAAACCTCTCATGAGATCAAGGTTGCTAACTCGTGTCGGATGATCAAAACCAATGTGCCCCAAGCGTCGATGCCAAAGCGAAATCGAGAAGAAGATGTAAGCAAACATTTAAGAGATCCAGCAAGAGATTCTGAAAAATCAGCTCCAAAAATTCTACCAACTCTAGAGATTCCAAACACAAGCTCACCAGTAGAATCAAGCACACGACAAGCATTTTTCTTAAAAACCGTCTCATAGCCATCATCAAGAAGCTGAGAAACAGAAAGGAGATTATACCTAAGCTTCTCCACAAGGCGACATCCTTTAGAATGAATTTGTTGTTCACCCTAATTGATCATGTTCCTTCAATTAGCCCTTGTGTATCATCTCCAAAGGTGATGAAGTCATCACTGTTGCTCGCGTGAAAGAGGTGAACCATTTTGAGTTCGGTCATGTGGCGTGAACATCCGAGTCAACGAACCACGTGTTCTTCCCTTTCGCGATAATCCACGAAAATCAAGGAACAAAAGAGCGATGTGTCTCAATCTGGGGTTAGATAAACATGATTTAGGAATCGATCTTGAGACACACGTCTAAGGAGTATACAAACCGAAGTACTATCCTTGATTTCATCTAACATTCGGTTATGAGCAATGTTTAAATTAAAATGAGACTTGAAGCTGTCCATGGCGGTCGGCCGGCGTTAAATTTGGTGATCGAGCCGCGACCAAAGCAGTCGGACCGGTGACCACCAATGATCGGACCTTGATCGATAAACATTAGAATTAGGATATTTAGAAACATAATGATTTGTATGAGAGAAAAATCCTAATCCGAGTTTATTCTTTTCAATGTTACCATGTCTCATAGAAGCTCTAGGTTGCATGAATGAAATTCTATCAAAATTTTCCTATCATTTTCAACCTCATGCAGAATTCAATCAAATGTCCACCTTTTTGCAATAAGTGCAATGGTACTTGGTACCACTAGAAGAAGCACCATTTGAATTAATACAAGGTTGGGCAAAGCCTGCAGATTTAAAAGATGTTTTTGCAGGTTGGGTTTTGAATTCAATTAAACCTTTTTCCAAGACTTGAATGACATTTGGGTGTGAATTTTCTTGAAAAGAATTGAATCCTAAACCTTGCTTCTTATAAGGAGTTTTAGACTTGTCAAGAATCATGTTTAATTGTTTCTTACCTTTAGAAAATTTCTCTAATGTATCATGAAGGTAAGCATTTTCTTTTCTCAAGTTAACACAAGCATCACAAGGTTTATCCATAGATTTCTCCTTATACAAAGCAATTTCAAGCTTAAGAGCGGAACAAGAAGCACAAGTAGTATTTTCTATATTGTCCTTAAGCTTAGCATATTTGACTCTAGCAGCTTCTAAGATATCTTTGATTTCACGTTCCTTTTCTAAACATGAAGTGCAAGGGCTAGAATCAAACACATCAAAAGTAATCAATTTACTAGATTCTAAACATTTTCACAAGGAGCACTTTTAATTTCATTTAGTTCGGATCTAGCATTCTCAAGTTGTTGTCTGAAATATTATGAAGCGGTTTGTAACTTAGTAATTTACGAGTACATAGCATGACAAGATAAACATTCATCGAGTTCAAGAGTCTTAGCATTTTTAAGCTCTACTTTCAGTTTGTTAATCTTTGACTCTAATTTCTTATTTTTGTCATAACAAATTCTAGCGCTTCATCTTGACTAAGCAATTGCTCAACTATAGAATCATATTTAGTGAAAGCTCATCATAAGTAAAAGATACCTCATCATCATCAATGTCGTCGGTGTCGACCATGAAGCACATGCCGGTGAAGTCTTTGGCCTTCCCTTTCTTTTTGCCTTGAGGATCTCCTCCTCCTTGTCCTCCTCACTCCCGGTATCCACATCGCTCAAGGATTGATCCTCAAAAGCGGCAAGGACCGGTGAGCGGCCTTCACAAGCTTATTCGCCTCATACCTTGATTTGTTGAAGGAGGCTTCTTCCAAGTGGCTTTCTTTCCTTATGATTGCTCTTACCTTTGACAGGGCAATTTGCGGATATGATTGAGCTCACCACATTCATAGCATGTCACGGACCACCTCTCTTTTGTTTCTCACATTATTGTAGGCCCGTGTGAATTTTTAGCTAGAAGAGCTAACTCTGTTTGAGGATACTTTCAAGCTCCTCTTCATGAATAGCGGATAAACAAGCAAATGAAAATCGAGAAGAAGATTCAAAAGAGTCATCAAAAGCCTTTTGTGAGGATCGCTACCAAAGCTAAATTATCTTTCTTGGGATGATCAACTCTTTTAATTTCATGAGTCTTGAGTTTACTATAAAGCAATTCTAAAATAAGACTTGAAAGATCAACATTTTCTTCTATAGCGATAGCCTTCATCTCCCACTCCTTGGTGTTGATTGCGGCCAAGAGATGGGTGGCATTTTCAGATTGAGAATATTCAATATCAACGACTTTCATTTGATTAATTACTTTATTAAGCGATGAAAATGTCATCGATGCTCTCTCGGGCGCATCTCGAATTTATTGTATTCACGCTTGTAAGCAGTTTGGCGCACCTTTTTGATTTGAGGCGAACCCTCATGATATGTTTCGAGAGTGTTCCAAATTTCATCTTGTGATTGAAAGATTACAAATTCGATCATATTCTTGTCTACCAAGTGCACCATATAAAAGATTCTTAGCCTTATTGTTGTTAGCCAAAAGAATTGCGAAGCGGTGTAGCAATTTGGGAATAACCGGTAGACTCTAACAACATCCCAAATAGCTTGTCCTCGCTCTCAAGAAAAAGCGCATCTGATTCTTCCAATAGGCATAGTCGTGCCCATCGAAGATATGCGGTTTAGTAGAAAACTTATCCATCGCCAAAGTTGGTGACGGTTAAGATCAAGATTGAACTAGCAGGCTCGATACCACTTGTTGGACCGTAAAAGCGACTAGAGGGGGTGAATAGGAACACGCTCACTTTTCACAAATTATGAACTCAATACAATTTCACTCCGGTAGCTATTAAAGCTATGAAGATCAATATACCAGCAAAGCGGAAGACTAGTATTGAATCCAATTAAACCCCTAAGCAATGCTACCAAAATCAACTAAGATTGCAAAGACTCACAGCACGGGCGGTCAGACCGCTGGACCCAATCGGTCGGACCGATTGCGGGCGATCGACCGGCGTTATCTTGGCGATCGGACCGCTCAAAATCGTCGACCGGTGATGAATGGCGATCGGACCGGCCGACTCGAACCGATCTGCTTGATAAAATCGGCCGATGTGAAGTTGCAATTAGGTGAAACTTTTGATTCTCAAGCTGTAATCTTTATGAAACTTTGCACACACCTTCTATATGCTATTGAGGACCTATTCCAATCGAATATTGAGAGACCTTGTGGTCGTGTCTCCATGAGTGATGAGTATTTGACAAGGGTTTGATCGATCGAGTTTGGTTTGTGTGGTCGGACCATGTCGTTCTTGCGGTTCAGCGTTTCGTGAAGTCTTTCAATTCTTTGTCGGGATAATCGGATCGTCCGTGTTATGGGCGATACGACCATGAAGGCGGTTTGTCCGATTGGTAAATGGCGGTTGAAGAATTCGGAGAAGTTGTTTTTTGAGTTACGGTTTTCATTGGAAATCGGAACAACGCAGTATTGGGCGAGACGACCGGAGTGCGGTTGATCCGCTGGTAACATGGCGGTTGTCTGGATTATATTGTGAGGTTCGACCATTTTGGTGATTTGAGTTTTGGGATAGGTCATATCCAAGTGTGTTCATGCATATGTGTTGCATATTGCATGTTTGAGCTAACGTTAGGTCAAGTTGTGAAGAACTTGTTCCGGTTTTGTGTTTCTTTATGCGTGTGGGTGCGGGGCGTCGAGTGGAGTCGTGGCGAGACATGGTGGACGGACTAGGTGCGTGGTGGCGAGGTCGAGCGGTCGGGATGTGTCGAAGGCGGCGTGGACTCGAGGTGGTTGCGGCGTGCGAGGCGAGGCTTGAAGCTTCGGAAGGTGCGGGAGAGGCGAAGCAGGGAATTTCGCAAAGTGCACTGGCGGGGGCGGGCTCGATTAGTTTTAAGCGGGCGTAGCGGGTGGAGACCCGTTAGCCATGGGCTATAAATAGGATGGATGGGGGCTGCTCAAATTTGAGCACTTAGGTGGAATTAGGGTTTTAGAGTCAAAAGAGGCTTTGTGAGGTTGTTTCTCTTTTGCTCTTTAGTGGTTGAGAGTGGAGGAAGGCGTGAGTGTGCTCCTGCGTGTCCCCTCTTGATGAGTTCTTGAGTGGTTCTCCTCCTCTCAGAGCATGTAGTGTGAGTGTGTTCTTGTGTTGGGAGAGTGAGGAGATGGATTGAGAATCTTGTAATCATCCCTCTGGTTCTAATGTCCATGCGTATGGGGATGTATTTATTTGTATTTCGCTCTTGATTCAAGAAATGAAAATCTGAAGTTTGCATTCCCTGTTCTTATTTTCCTTGATTCTCTGTGATGGACTTGTGAGTTTTCTTTTTCTTGTTGGTTCTTGCTAGTGAGCTGCAAAATGGATTGCTCTATGTCGGGATAGTGCCCCAAGATCATTTGATCGATTTTCCAAGAGCTAATCTTGTTAAATCTCAGATTTCACTTTTTGGCATCCTCTGTTCTTCATTTCCTCTTCTAGGGTTTTTGATGAAATTCTTGATTTCCTTGAGGATTTGGCCTAAGACTCATGCTAGCATGTCCTGAGGTTATTACTAACCTTCTTGCAAAATCTCATGAGCCAAGGTTGAGAGATTGTGGAGCATTTCGGTTTTGCGGTTTTGCATCCTTCTTCGTTCAAATGCAAGAAGATAGGAACTTTGGAATGGATCTCTGAAATATTTGTTTGGAATAGGTTCCTAGTGTCTTTAGGGAGGTGTGGTTCAAATCTCGTAGAGTTTGGCCAAGCGGTTCAAAAGTTCGTCGATTTTCGTTTTGAAACCCGAGAGGTTTTTGCTGCTCGGGACAATCGGATGAACGGGCTTAACAACTTGTGGTTGTACGGTTGTGGTACAACCGCCGTTTACTGTGGTTGTACCGATTGTCTGATTTCTTGGTTCTTCCACGTTTTTGTTCTTTGAGCTTTGGGGGTGAGAGTGGATTCAACATAAGACTTCCTCTGTGCTTAATCATTGATCTTCATAGCTCTCATAGCTATTGGAGTAATTTACAAGTTGAATCCATTCTTTGCGAAAAGATTAGGTGCTCCTATTCACCCCCTCTAGTCGCCTTCCGGTCCTTCAATTGGTATCGAGCGGTTAGCTCTTTTCAATAGATCTTAACCGGTCTCAAGAGCGTGGCGATGGACAAGTACTCGACCAAGCCGCCCGTTTTGATGGCATCGATTACCCTTACGGAAGAGCGAATGGAGACATACATCGAGGCCCAGGGTATGCCATCTGGCGAAAGGTCAGGTTCGATTCATTTGTTCTGCCGATGAGAACATCAATACAGGGAACATGGCGATGTTGAGGCAAATGCAAAGGCTAGGAACATCATCATCCGGGGTTTGAGTCGTAGTGAGTTTGACCGCATATCTCACACTGTCGTCGCCTCACGATATCGGGTGACCCTCGGCGCATACCATGAGGCACCACCCGGATCAAGGCGGTTCGACAGGACCGGTTCAACGAGAATACAACAAATTTGAGATGCTTCTTTGGTGAATCCCTAGATGAGTGCCGCGCGTTTTCACAAGATCTTGAGCAACCTCCGGCGGTCGGTCTCACATACCCGACTCGGACAGCGCTCGTCGGATACTTACGGCACTCGATCTGCGTGTGTGGGAGATGAAAGTGACCACCATCAAAGACACGACAGACCTCTCGACCTTGACTCTTGATGCATTTGTACTCACGCCTCAAGACTCACGAGATTGGCGTTGTCTCGTAGGTCGAAGTCACGATCGATGGCCACAGTCACCGATCGATTCAACACGGTCTCTCTTACGAGTCCTCTTGCAATTTCTCCTTCTTGCTCTCTGTGACATAGCGATGATCGATTAGGCGACTGCGGATGAGCGACTTGCCCTCCTTGCTCGTAGATTCTCCCACGCTTACAAAGGGAGGAGGGGCGAAAGAGAGGAGGACCGTGATTTGCTTGAGTGTGGTGGCCCCAACCACATCGAGCGTGCGCCCCAAGGCGGAGAAGGGCAAAACGACTACGGCGGTTCGGGCAAAAACGACTACACCGACAAGAACGCAACAAGAAGCCTCCGGCTCGGCGCCTTGACAAGAAGAAGTTCCGCAACTTTGGCAAAGCCAAGAAGCTCTTCCACGCGTCCTCACGCCGGCGACCTCGACCTCGGCGAGGTGGAGGGATGGAAGCGGCGATGACGGGGCGGGTGACCAAGAGCAAGGATGGCGGCGGCGACTTCTCGGCATGTGCTTCATGGCCCTCAAGGCGAACTTCGGTGACAATGGTATGTACTCGACACGGACGAGGTAGATCCACCTACGAACAGCTCAATCATGCTTTTCTCAAGCTAGGAGGTTTTCATGCTAAAGCTAAGGCTAGGTGTCTTTGAGTTAGAGAAGGAAATAGATGGTGTCACTAGAGATTATTGCTCTTACATCTGCTCCTTCTAGTGATGATTGTGATACATGCTGCTTTCTTTGGTTGATATGGAGAAGTTAAGGACCTCACATGATAGTGTGTCCTCCAAACTTGATAGTGTTAAGGTGGAGAATGTTAGTGCCTTCTTTGAGTTAGAGTTGAGTAGAATGGTACATTACCCTACTTATTCTTGATAAGACTACTTCTCCCACCTCATGTGAGGGTAAGGACATTCTTTGCTAGAGGATCTTATGCCATGCTCCTTGATGCGCGAGTCTTGTGAAAATTGCAATAACTTGAAGATGAACTTAAAGCAGGCGGATCATAAAATTCTTTGAACTACAAGCTTTTTACTTGAGTAGATTGTTTCATGCTTAAAGCTGTCCTAAGTTAAGCTACTGAACTTGAAGTGTCTCCAAGCAGTTTCAAGACATGATTGATCATGAAAGGAAGTTGGCTAAGTTTGCTTCTAAGGACCTGTTAGCTCACCATGCATTAAGTGTAACAAACTAAAATCGACTTGATTGCTTTGGATGAGAAATGTGTGAAGCTAACTAAGGACCTTCTAGAGAAGCCACATTGTGTTTGCAATATGATTGTGGAGAAGGGGAGAAGCCCTGTGGTAAGGATGAGGCGCTTAGCAACGTGAACCAAGCGGCTAGCGATGGGGTGTTCCTTGAGTCGGTGTGCTTGCACAAGCCATTTTTCCTCTACTCTTTGGTTCTTCTTTGCTCCCTTACCTTCTCTGTCTCTTCTTCCCCCTGCTCTTCTTGCACCTCTCTCTTTCGGAGTGTCGATACCTTATGAACACTCTCGAGAGATTTGTAGGAGAGCAAGAAGAAGCTCAATCTTATTCTAGACCAATCTAAGATCTGCAGTTTAATCGGGGTCTAGGATATGACTTCTTTGAGGGCATGAGGAAGCATCCACTGCCGTGCTCGGACCCATAGCACGGTGTGATCGAGATTGAGCCAGGACCGAGAAAGTCCATTTCAAGTCGCGGGCTATGTCGAGATTTCGGACGATAAGGTAATTTCACATCTTGCTTCTACCTCTCGGAAGGTGAAGTATCACCGCACCTACATCGGAAGGATGGACACACGATCGATCGATGCTTGAGTAGCGCCAAGATCGTGCGTAGAGACCATGTTGAGTCTCTTAGGCGCATTCGGTCGACCCGGACCTTGAGTGCACCTAAGACCAACACGAGTCTAGGCTTGTTTCTTCGATGGGTTTGTGCGGCATCAAGGACTTGGTTTTCGAGTTTTACGGTTTCGTCCTCATCTTGCTTTCGATCGTGACTTCGCCGTCCGAGGTAGATCTCGTTTTCCCCATCGAGATAGCTACTCGCGGCGTGTTGACATGTTGCGAGTGCTCAGGCTCGCTCCTTCGTAGCGGCGGACCCGGCAACACCTTGGTCTACTCTTAGACCTTACGCTTTGAGTTCTGAGGCGTAGGGTAGATAGGCGTCGATCGTGCTTGACTACTTCATCGCTTTCGGCGTGTTATTCGATATTGGGTGCCAAAATCATTGTTGATTTATCCCGATCTTGAGACTTTACTCTGTTTGACTCGGGTTCGCGGGTAGGGAAGGAGAAGGTTTGGCTTGTAGACTCGGTTGTTCTCGTCATATGACCAGGAGACTCCGTTGGTTCTCCTCCTTGCCGTGCTCGGTGATGAGGCGATCACCTTGGAGATGCTTCATCTGGCGCGTCATCGCCAAAGGTCTGTGGGCGCATTAATGATTCTTTCATTTTGAAAGACGTTGCCTTGGTTAGTAAGGCTGCGGTACAATTTGCTTTCGTTTCTCGACTTACGATGGCGGTTCGAGGTGAGCTTCAAGAAAAATGCTTGTAAAATTCTTGATTCTTGGGTAGTTTGGTTTGCGGGATTTCGTTATGGGAGGATCTTTCGTGCTGATTTTTACGAGTCTTGGCGATCCTCTCGGTGTTTAGTTGCTACGAGTCCGCGACTGTCATACGGCATAGGAGACTTGGTCATATTGGATTTGACCATTTGACCCGAGTTAGCGCCACGATCTCATTCGTGGTTTGCGAAACTCAAGATGGTCAAAGATCTTGTTTGCTCTCCATGCCGAGCCGCGGCAAGATGGTTGCCGCTTCTCATCCTCAGTCCACGATTACTATGACCGATGCACAGACAATTTGCTCCACATGGATCTGATGGGACCGGCTCGAGTCGATCAGCGGGAGGAAAGTGGTATGTGCTTGTCGTGGTCGATGACTTCTCGAGGTACTCTTGGGTGTTTTCTTAGCCTCGAAGGATGAGGCGTTTCGCATTTCGAGGCCTTTTCGGTAGGCTTTCTGTAGAGCTCCGGGTGCCTTCTGAGCAATCCGCGATGACAATGGCACGGAGTTCAAGAATTCCTACTTTGAGAGTTTACGTGGTGAGGCAGTGTAGAGCACCAGTTCTCTTCTCCATCGTCCCTCGTGAGAATGGCGTTGTGGAGAGGAAGAACCGTACCTTAGTCGAGATGGCGGGCGATGCTTGATGAGTACTCTACACCGCGGAAGTTTTGGGTGAAGCTATAGCCACCGCGTGCCATGTCTCAAATCGAGTTTTCTTGGGCACACTTGCATCGCACTTCTTATGAGTGAGATATGGGCGAAAGCCTAGCGTCTCTCATTTTCGTGTGTTTGGTTGCAAGTGTTTTGTTTTGAAGTCCGGGAACCTAGATAAGTTCGAGTCACGTTCTTGTGGCAGGATCTTTCAGGTTACTCGCCTTCTTCAGCGGGCTTATAAGTGCAGGCTGCGAGTCTAGCAAAATGGTAGAGTCTGTGAGGTGACCTTCGATGAGGCGATCAGGGACTAGGCACGATATCTCGAGTTCGTTAGAAGCGATCAGAGACCATCTTCGTGGATGGCGAGGGCGAAGGAGGCGATAGGTGTCTACGATCCTGTCCCTCACCCACTCCTTGAGGTACCATCTTCCACCGCACCTCGAGGTGATCGACCCTTGCCTTGCGCTTCTTGCAGGTTAGTGGCTCTGTTCCTACCTCGTCAGTTCATGAGGTAGAGGCCACTTCTTCATCTCTCCCGGGACCTCCTAGACACATCCGAGCTCATCCTTGAGCGGATCATTGGAGACCTCTTGAGCGTGTTACCGCTCAAAATCGGCTTATCTCAATTCTGTCTCCATTCGCCTTCATTGCCTCCTTTGAGCCCAAAGATGTTTCTCATGCCTTATCGATGAGTCATGGGTCAATGCCATGCATGAGGAGCTAGAAAATTTCGAGAGGAACAAGGTGCAGTGGCTTGTCGAGCCCCGCAAGTCACAATATTATTGGGACTAAGTGGGTGTTCAAGAACAAGCGAGCGAGGATGGAGTGGTTATCAGAAACAAGGCTAGATTGGTTGCTCGGGGTTTTCCCGAGTTGAGGTCTAGATTTCGAGAAACCTTTGCCCTGTAGCTAGACTTGAAGCCATTAGAATCTGCTTGCCTTTGCGGCTTCTAAGGGATTCAAGCTTTACAGATGGACGTCAAGAGTGCCTTTCTCAATGGCCTTATTGAGGAAGAGGTCTACGTCCGTGACCTCTGGTTTCGAGAACCCCAAATACCCAAGTCGAGTTCATTTGGGAGCTTACGGGCTTAATATTGACATAACTCAACTTGAACTAAAAGTTGCATCTATTGTTGAGGGAAGTGGATCTTCGCATTTCTAGCATTGACATTGTAATATAACTACATTGAGCCTTGATTATTATCCTGCTATGACATGTTTACAATGCTTTACACCTTGCCATGACTTGTGCTTATTTGCTAGATTTATCATGACTTCATATGTGTAGCCTAGCTTTTGCCATGATAAGTTAATTAAAATTGCTCAACAAACTAAAACTTGTCGTGTTAGCACTTTCGAGATTAGTCTTTCTCGAGCTATCCTTTTATGATTCATGCCATGTCAAATAGGTGGGTAGAGTGATGAATCTATATTGAGCCTTAGAAAGAAATTGTTTTAGTCTCTTGATGATGCATGAGTTAGTACAACTTGTTTAAAAAAAAAAATCTCTTTTGTGCGAAAAAGCCAGATCTCACCAATTCTCTCCTATGAGACGGCTTGCCATTGCACTTGGCATGAACTTAGGGGAGTTTTGGGTGACCTAGACTATCTTCTTAAGCTTCTCGCTTGGAGTAGTCGCATAAGGCTTGAGACCTAGCACATGATAAAACAAAAATCAGTTGGAAACCACCATGAATTTCAAAAGAAAATATGTGTTCAATGTGCTTAAAGCCACGAAAGTATCAAGTTCTTTAACCAATGTTTCAATCTTGAGCATAGCACTCTATTTGGTCTCAATTTAAGCTTCTTAGTTCCGCTTAGCTTATTGACATGGCCTGCATCATCCTTGGATATCTCTAGCGAGACTTTGCTCATTGATGACTTGACTTGCTCTCTAAATGCATTACATTTCAGATTGTCATCTATGTGCTCTAGCTGGCTTATATGTATGTTGTTATGATCTAGATAGCGTTTTATTGAGTTATGGCTTGGTGTATTACATGTTGGTCATTATGGATAATTCTCATGGCTCAAAATGTTTAAATAAACAAACTTCAGCCATTTTCATCCATTAACATGTCATATTCTCTCTATTGCATCTTGATGCGTTTATTGCCAAAAGGGGGAGAATAGAGAAGAAAAAGTCTGTTGGGAACAGTTTAGAGCTTTGAGATCAATTTGCTCTTTCAGTTGTTGCTCTAGCGTTCCTTCTGTCGACATGGTCATTAGCTTCATTTCATTCCTTGTACCATGTTGGATTTTTCAAACTCAAACTCTTCTTAAAGCTTTTTCTGAGTTTGTCAATATTCTCATCAAGGGGGAGATTGAGAGACCTTGTGGTCGTGTCTCCATGAGAGTGATGAGTATTTGACAAGGGTTTCGGTCAGTCGAGTTTGGTTTGTGTGGTCGGACCATGTCGCGTTGCCGGTTCCGCGCGTTTTCGTGAAATCTTTCAATTCTTTGTCGGGATAATCGGATCGTCCGTGTTATGGGTGATGCGACCATGAGGCGGTTATACCGATTGGTAAATGGCGGTTGAAGAATTCAGAGAAGTTGTTTTTTGAGTTACGGTTTTCATTGGAAATCGGAACAACCGCAGGTATTGGAGCGGTACGACCGGAGTGCGGTTGATCCGCTGGTAACATGGCGGTTGTACCGATTATATTGTGAGGTTCGGCCATTTTGGTGATTTGAGTTTTGGGATAGGTCATATCCAAGTGTGTTCATGCATATGTGTTGCATATTGCATGTTTGAGCTAACGTTGGGTCAAGTTGTGAAGAACTTGTTCCCGGTTTTGTGTTTCTTTGTGCGTGTGGCTGCGGGACGTCGAGTGGAGTCGTGGCGAGACATGGTGGACGGACTAGGTGCAGTGCACCGAGGTCGAGCAGTCGGGATGTGTCGAAGGCAGCGTGGACTCGAGGTGGTTGCGGCGTGCGAGGCGAGGCGTGAAGCTTCCCGAAAGGTGCGGGGGAGGCGGCGGGAATTCGCAAGGTGCACTGGCGGGAGCGGGCTCGATTGGTTTTAGCGGGCGTAACGGGGTGGAGACCCGTTAGCCATGGGCTATAAATAGGATGGATGGGCTGCTGCTCAAATTTGAGCACTTGGGTGGAATTAGGGTTTTAGAGTCAAAAGAGGCTTTGTGAGGTTGTTTCTCTTTTGCTCTTTAGTGGTTGAGAGTGGAGGAAGGCGTGAGTGTGCTCCTGCGTGTCCCCTCTTGATGAGTTCTTGAGTGGTTCTCCTCCTCTCGAGCATGTAGTGTGAGTGTGTTCTTGTGTTGGGAGAGTGAGGAGATGGATTGAGAATCTTGTAATCATCCCTCTGGTTCTAATGTCCATGCGTATGGGGATGTATTTATTTGTATTTCGCTCTTGATTCAAGAAATGAAAATCTGAAGTTTGCATTCCTGTTCTTATTTTTCCTTGATTCTCTCTGTGATGGACTTGTGAGTTTTTCTTTTTCTTGTTGGTTCTTGCTAGTGAGTGCAAAATGGATTGCTCTATGTCGGGATAGTGCCCCAAGATCATTTGATCGATTTTCCAAGAGCTAATCTTGTTAAATCTCGATTTCACTTTTGGCATCCTCTGTTCTTCATTTCCTCTTCTAGGGTTTTGATGAAATTCTTGATTTCCTTGAGGATTTGGCCTAAGACTCATGCTAGCATGTCTGAGGTTATTACTAACCTTCTTGCAAAATCTCATGAGCCAAGGTTGAGAGATTGTGGAGCATTTCGGTTTTGCGGTTTGCATCCTTCTTCGTTCAAATGCAAGAAGATAGGAACTTTGGAATGGATCTCTGAAATATTTGTTTGGAATAGGTTCCTAGTGTCTTTAGGGAGGTGTGGTTCAAATCTCGTAGAGTTTGGCCAGCGGTTCAAAAGTTTCGTCGATTTTCGTTTTGAAACCGAGAGGTTTTGCTGCTCGGGACAATCGGATGAACCGGGCTTAACAACGTGGTTGTACGGATGTGGTACAACCGGCCGTTTACTGTGGTTGTACCGATTGTCCGATTCCTTCGGTTCTTCCACGTTTTTGTTTCTTTGAGCTTTGGGGGTGAGAGTGGATTCAACATAAGACTTCCTCGTGCTTAATCATTGATCTTCATAGCTCTCATAGCTATTGGAGTAATTTACAAGTTGAATCCATTCTTTGCGAAAAAGATTAGGTGCTCCTATTCACCCCCCCCTCTAGTCGCCTTTCCGGTCCTTCAAATATTATGATAATTCTTGGAACGATCTTAAGCAATTGCCAATTGATTAACAGAAGGTCTAAAACCGGGCAAGAACGAAAACTTGATCCTAAAGCTTGTTCGTGAGGGATTGATGATAAAGATGATGCTAGATAGATTCACACATATCACAGCAAGCTAATTCACGTGAAAGAATCAATCACAAACTCGCGGATCAAAGAAAGCCCTAAAAACACGAAATTGAAAGCAAGAACGAAAAGAGACTTATCTCAAGCAAACCTTGCATAGATTGATTTCGTGATTGTTGCTGGATTACATCCACACCATCATGGATCAGTGGACAATCAAAGATCACGAAATTCACCACAAACCATCAAGAGCCCTTGTCTCCACCTCTACTCCCCTAAAGACAATTAGGGATTTGAAACATCAAAAAAGCGAGAGAGAGAGGGGTGCAGCCACCACCTCCTCCTATTTATAGTGGAGGCCTAAAATTCTTAGGGTTTGACTCTCTTGGGCTTCCGTTAAGGCCCACTAACAAACGGGTCACACACATGCGCCATAGCGCCGTCTTTAACTTTTTGACCTAAACCGCTTCACCATGCACCATGGATTTGCCAATAGGTCACCCTTGTCCATCTTGCGTCACGCTTGAGTCGTTGACCTCACCCGGCATCATAGATTGTTCTGGACCTCAACTCTCCAAGTCTAGTCGATCCTCCTCGCCGTTGACCGTCGTTGACCACCAAGCAACTTTGCACAACCACGGACAAGCAAACACGAATTCGGGAACAAGTTCTTCACAACTTGACCCATGTTAGTCAAAACATGCATCATGCAAATCATCGCCACAATACCAATGACTTTGACCTAAAAAACAACATCGCCCACGAAGTTGGCGGCGTTCAAGTAGAAACCGGTCGACCGCTCCGGGTGAGCGGTCGGACCGCCCTTGGCGGTCGGACCGCTCCACAATGAGCCGTCGGACCACCCATGAGACTTAGCGAAATTCAAGCTCCCAAATTCGAAACCTTGGAAACTTTAAACCAATAGAACTTCTTACTGGAGACTCCAAAAATTATGAGACCAAGTGCATTGGGATCCCCTCACTTGCCTACAACACCTATTTTTGGCCCAGCTCGTTTTGAACACTTTTAGGTCACCGCCGGTCCGACCGCCCCACATGGCCGGTCCGACCAATTTAGGACCGGTCGGACCGCCGTGCAAGGACCGGTCGGACCGCCTCTGTCCAGAATACCTGTAGCTTTGTCGAAAACACGTGAAACTACAAACTGTAAGCGCCATTGCCAATTGTCACATCATCCTAAGATCTGTAACATATTCCCATGAAATCCACACATTGCCAAACCGATGTCTCAACTTACTCGAGTAAAGAGTAAGATTCGGTGGGTGATGAGTGTGGCGCGATTTACGCACTTTGAAAGAGAGGTTGGTGACCTCTCCTATTCTCCTCTTCCCGAGCCAGAAAGCGGTTCTGATCTTTTGAGATCGTCTCAGCGGGTCTTGGCTGTGTGCTTATACAAGACGGTAAGGTAATTGCTTATGCGTCGAGGCAGTTAAAGAAGCACGAGCAGAATTATCCCACTCATGACTTGGAGTTGGCTGCGGTTGTCTTTGCTCTCAAGATTTGGAGGCATTATCTATACGGCGAGTCTTGTGATATTTTCACAGATCACAAGAGTCTCAAATATATCTTCACTCAGAAGGATCTGAATTTGAGGCAAAGGAGGTGGTTGGAGTTGATCAAGGACTATGATCTTACTATTCAGTATCATCTAGGCAAGCCATTGTAGTTGCTGATGCTCTTAGTCGCAAGGCGACTCCCGCTACTTTAGATTGCCTCATTGCTGATTTTGATCGTATGGGAATATCTTATTGTTATGCGGGCACATCACATGTTGAGACACAGTTGATTCTTGAGTCAGCTATTCCAGACCGTATGCGGAAAGCACAACAGAGTGACCGGTTATTACAGGAGGTTAGGAAGCGTCTAGATGAGGGCAAAGAGGGTGATTTTAGTATGGATGATTCTGGTGCTTTGATGTTTAAAGGCCGTCTTTGTGTACCGCAAAAGGCGGAGGTCAAAGATGATATCTTGAGGGAGGCACATCGCGATCAGTAATTATTCATCTGGTGAGACTAAGATGTATCGAAGCTGAAAGCGAAATTTTTGGTGGAAAAGAATGAAGGTGGATATTGCTAACTATGTGGCTTCTTGTGGTGTTTGTCAGCAAGTGAAAGCTGAGCACAAGCGTCCTGCAATGTTGTTGCAGTCTTTGGAGGTTCCCCAGTGGCCTTGGGATGATATCTCTATGGACTTTGTGGTGGAGTTACCTCGTTCACCGCGAGAGAAGGATGCAGTTTGGGTAGTGGTGGATCGATTAAGAAAGTCTGCACACTTCATTCCTATTCGCACGATAAATTCAGCGAGTGATCTAGCTCCTATTTATGTGCGTGAAATAGTAAGATGCATGGTGTGCCAAAGACCATCATTTACGCGAGGGGCCTTGAAGTTTGTCTCAAGTTACGGAAGAGTCTGCGAGTGCATTGGGCACCGGCTACGCCTTAGTCTGACGTTTCACCCAGACAGATGGGCGATCAGGCGTACTATTCGGACTTTGGAGGACATGTTGCGGTCTTACGTTTTGTCTTGGAAGGGTAGTTGGGAGGACCCGATTGCCACTTGCGAGTTTGCTTATAATAATAGTTACCATTCGATATTAGAACCGCGCCATTCGAGGTTCTCTATGGTAGAAGTGCGGATCGCCGCTTTGTTGGGATCTGATAGGAGAGAAGGCGGTTTTGGGTCGGATTGGATTGAAGACCGTTGAGCGTGTGGCCATGGTGAGGCGAGAATCTGTTAGCGACTTAGAAGCGGACAAAAAGCTATCTTGATGTGAGGAGCGTGACTTGGAGTTTACGGTGGGTGACCAGTGCTCTTGAGTGTCTCCCACTAAAGGTATTGTTCGGTTCGGTACCAAAGGAAGCTTAGCAGAAGTACGTTGGACCGTTCTCGATTATTGCAAGAATTGGGAAGTTAGCTTACCGCCTAGACCTTCCTGAGTCCATGCGTGGGGTTCACAATGTGTTTCACGTCTCGTTGCTGAGAAAGTTTTTGAGAGATCCAGAGCATAAGATTTCATTGGAGCCGCTGACTATTGAGCAAGATCTCAAAGTCGAGTCGCGTCCGGTCGCGTATCTGGAGAGGTCGGAGCGAGTCTTTGAGGCATAAGGCGTTGGTATCGTCAAGGTCTTTGAGGACTCATCGGTCGAGAGAAGCGACTTGGGAGTTGGAGTCTCGCATGCGCGAGCAATACCCAGAGTTGTTCTCGTCGGGTACGTATTATTTTAGTGTTTAATTTTAGTTGTGGTTTTTTTTATTAGAACGGCGAGTAGAATTCGGGGTCGAATTCTGTTAAGGGGGGTAGAATGTAATATTCCGAAAATAAATAATAATAATAATAATAACGCCTTAAGGGCTTGTGCGGAATTAAAGAAAAGAAGTTTGTTTTGAAGTTTTACGGAGGGGCTAGACTGTGCGAGATATAAAAGGATCGTGGGGAGAAGGGATTCTAGAAACCCTAGCCGTATTTTCTTTTTCTCCACCTAGCCGCCGCTCTGTTCTCTTTTCTGTTTCCGTGTCTGCTTTGCCGTCTTGTGAGTCGCCCATTGCCACATGCGCCACTGCCGCGTCGTTGCCGTCGCGTAATAGCTGCTGTGGGCGCCGCTATCGCGGCCAAATTCTTCTTTCCCGGCTGCAGCACCCGAGCGCGCGGAGGTTCGCTCATGTCCTTTTTTTCTCAGCTGCTAATGCTAGTGCTAGCAATTAATTAAGAGGGTTGCGGTTAGTAGTCGATTATCTATTAGTGCATTGCTAGGATTGATCTAATGGAATCTGCATGAGTTTTTGGCACGTAGCCAGGTCTGCATGCAACAACTAGTAGTAGTGATTAATTTAGTAGTGCAATCGGTTGGAATTTAGTAGTTAACTATTTTGGTACGTGGGCTGCTGCTGCATGCGTGTGTGTGGCCGCTGCATGTACAACCGAAGCAAGGGAATGTATCAAGAAAGATTAGTACAACAGCGACTGGGTAAAGATCGGCCAAAAAAAATAGTTCATGGGTTTGCCGCTTTTCATCGTAGGTAACAATCTGGTTATTTTCTCTTTGTCTTTTTTCATTTAGTTATAGATTAGAATTGAGATTAATTCGAGAGGTTTTATAATTTTCTTGTCGAGGGGCTGATTAATGAGTCTGTTTAGCCTACTGTTTTGTTGAACGATTTATTCGGGTACCTTAATGGTGAATTTTGAAAATATCATCTACTAGTTAATTGTAGATAATTTCGATATCTTTCTTTAGAATATTTAAACATGTCGATCGGACAAGTATAATTCGAGTTATGAATTTTGGAAGACTGCTGTCTTTGTGGTTGTAAATCTTTATTATTGTTTTGGTAGACTATAGATTAAAAATAGTAAATAGACTAATTAAAGATTTTGATCTACATGAAAGATGTAGATAATTGTCTAAGGGTTATGTAGAATCCAAGAACTTGAATTTTGGTTGGGTAAAACAAAAGCTATGAATTTAGTAAGACCCGTTGTCCCGAAGCTAACAGATCGATTTTCTGGGCTGAAAACGGAGGGTTAGGTGATTTAATTAGAAGACTTGGTAATCTAATAAAATATGGAGAATTTTGTGTAGAATCCAGAACTGGGTGGTTTGTCGTGATCGGACTTTTGAGTCAAAATTTACGCTCTTTTTAGTAATAGGACAGCTAGGGGAGACTTTTCGGTACCGGAGAAGCGTGGTATATTTGGGGACGGGTAGGAGCGATGTCTATGTAACACCCCAGCCCAACACTGAGCCTGGAATGCCACTAAACTACCCTCGAAACTAATAATTATTGACACACCATAAAAATTTCAGCAAGAGAACAACAATAATCATACCCAAGGATCACAAACTAGCATGTATAAATATGGATCAAACGATAATCAATAAGCAAGGGAAATATAACCAGGTAATTAATCCAAAGCAGCATCAACCAATGAATCCAAATTAAGAAAGCAAATAGTCTAGTCCAAATGATATCCTAAACATGATTCAATAACTAACATGTCCAAGTGTAAACCAATATTGAATGAAAAGATTATCATGGCGAATGATCATGTGATGCCCATGTGCTCTACTCGCTCTCAGTTACGGCATCCTCGAAGATCACCTAAAGACAACAATAGAGCAAGGGTGAGTCCACGACTCAGCAAACACATCGATATACAACGATAATAATAAATCACAGCAATCAATAACTTCATTATCATCACAGGCACTTTCATTAATATTCTCAGTCATTAATCTCATTTATGAATGCAACTCTATTCTACATGTCCACATGCACTTCTTTCGCGTATACCGGTATAGCGTGAGTGAATGCTCGCGACAACATTCACTCTCAAGCCCGTTCCTCCATAAGGATCGGGGACCTCCTCCGCTCCCGTGGAGTTGTGATCGTCATGATCACCTTCTCATATGCAATGATGCTTATGTATGCAAAATATGCAAAACTCCATCATAAACATCATATCCAACTTTTCATCATGTCCATTAACAATATAAATCCATACCATTCCATTGCTTGCAATTAAACAAAATAAAAGCACAACAATAATGGTAATAGAAGATAAAGAAAACAGTGATCGATCATTGATCGCTGTCTACCATGCACTTGCCTTTACTAGTTGCGACGCACAATTTGGCTAGCAGACGGCAACAAGTACGACGCTTCTCCTACATTAAATACACCAACTTCAATACAAATTACAGCAACAAGAATAGCAATCAAAATGCTTCGCTCCTACACGTCCCCAAATATACCACATTACGACGGTACCAAAAAGTTACCTATTGCTGTCCGGTTACTAAAAAGAGCGTAACTTTTGACTCGAAAGTCCGATCACCACAAACCACCCCATTCTGGATTCTTTATAAAATTATCCACATTTTCTTAGATTACGAAGACTTCTAATTAAATCATCTAACCCTCCGTATTTAGCTCCGAAAGCCGATCTGTCCGCTTCGGAACAGCGGTCTTACTAAATTCATAACTTCTGTTTTACTCAACCAAAACGCGTGTTCTCAGATTCTACAGAACCATTGGACAATTAACTACAACTTTCATGTAGATCAAAAACTCTAATTAGGCTATTTACTATTTTTAATTTACAGTCTACCAAAACAGCGCCGAAAGATGACAACCGTAGAAACAGCGGTCTTCCGAAAATCATAACTCAAATTCTACTTGTCCGAACGACATGATAAAAATTCTATAGAAAGATATCGAAATTATCTACAATTAACTAGTAGATGATATTTTCAAACTTCGCCATTAAGGTACCCGAATAAATCGTACACAGAACAACAGGCTAAACGGATCTATTAATCGGCCTTTCGAAAAAATTATAGAATCCTCTCTAAATAATCTCGATTCTAAACTCTAATTAACCTAGAAAACAGAGAACAAAAATTACAGATCGTTACCCACTCGAATCCGGATCTTGACTTCTTTTCTTCTAATCTCTTAAGTACTGTTCAAGTTTTCATGGTCAAGAGCAATTCATGTAGCAACCATTTTTTTTTCTAGTCACAACAACACAACCGTGCATGCAATCTGTAGATCAGTTGATTACTTACTCGGTAGTTTTTCTTTTCCATCTACACACACACGACAGCAGCAAGCAAACCAAAGAAAATAGGACGTGTAGCCGAGATATGCACGAAGACTTATGGGCAGCAGCAGGACGTCATATCACACAAGCACTGCAACCGAAAATGAAAACACAGGGAGATGGAAAACACGCACCGGCCTGGCGTCGCACTTGCGGCTTCAATGCGAGCGCACCAAAGCGGCGGCGGATGGCGGCATAAGCGGAATCGGCGGCAGAACCTGGCGGCGATCGTCTCGGTAAATCGGCGACTCGGCGGCGCCCGGCTGCTTGCAGCACTCGGTGATTAGGCGGCGTCCACAGCCTTGAGGAAGCGATCAGTAGCGGCCTAGACGCTTATGAGGAAAAGTGGTGGCAAGCGGCTTGGGAAGAAAAAGAATTGGCTAGGTTTTTTTTCTAGAAAATCCGAAGTCCATTTATATAGCTCTAAAAATTCTGAAATTCTATTTTTCACAAATTCTTTTCATTTAATTACGCACAAGCCCTTAAGACGTTTTTAATTAATTATTTATTGATACTATTTAACTAATTACTCTCCGACCCTTAAGACGCGATTATTAATATTTATTTATTTTTCGGAGTATTACATTCTACCCCCCTTAACGGAATTCGACCCCGAATTCTACATCGCCGTTCTACTCAAAGAAAAACTGCACAACTGAAATTAAACAACAAAATAACACGTGCAGGCATGAACAACTCGAGTCTTGCTCGGCGCATCTGCGAGACTCCAACTCCCAAGTCGCTTCTCTCTCGGATCGATCGTCCACAGCACCTTGACATATACCAACGTCTTGTGCCTCGGCCTCTCTCGACCTCTCTAAAATGCGCGCCGGACGCGACTCAACTGTGAGGTCTTGCTCAATAGTCAGCGGCTCTAATGAAATCTTATGCTCTGGATCTCTCAAAACTTTCAGCATCGAGACGTGAAACACATTATGAACTCCACGCATGGATTCAGGAAGGTCCAGCGATGGTGACTTCCCAATTCTTGCAATAATCGGGAACGGTCCAACGTACCTCGGGCTAAGCTTCCCTCTGGTACCGAACCGAACAATACCTTTAGTGGGAGACACTCTCAAGAGCACCTGGTCACCCACCGCAAACTCCAAGTCACGCCTCCTCAAATCAGCATAACTTTTTTTTCGCTCTGAGCCTGCTAACAGATTCTGCCTCACCATGGCCACACGCTCAACGGTCTTCTGAATCCAGTCCGGACCCAAAATTGCCTTCTCTCCAACTGCATCCCAACAAAGTGGCGATCTGCACTTCCGCCCATAGAGAACCTCAAATGGCGCGGCTCTAATACTGGAATGGTAACTATTATTATAAGCAAACTCTGCAAGTGGCAACTGGTCCTCCCAACTACCCTTCCAAGATAGAACACAAGATCGCAACATGTCCTCCAAAGTCTGAATAGTCCGCTCGATTGCCCATCATGCAATGGGTGAAGCAGATGTACTCGGTAATTTGTGTGCCCAATGCACTCTGCAAACTCTCCCAGAACTTGGAGACAAACTTCGCGTCCCTGTCAGAAATGATGGTCTTGGAATAGATAAGAATATCATCAATAAACACCACCACGAAATCATCTAGATACTCGTGCAACATGTTGTTCATGGTCTCCATAAAAATGGCAGGTGCATTAGTCAATCCAAAAGACATAACTTTATACTCATAATGCCCATACGGTGGAGAAAGGCGTCTTCTCTACATCACCGCTCACGCACACGCAGTTTGATTATACGGTGGAGATCGATCTTGGAGAACACTTGAGCTCCATTCAACCGATCAAACAAGTCCTCAATGCGGGTAGCGGATATTTGTTCTTGATTGTGGCGCATTAAGCGCACGATAATCAATACACATGCGCCAACTCCCATCCTTCTTTTGATGAGCGAGCAGAGCTCCCCCGGCGATACACTCGCTGATCAAACCTTTAGCCAACAAATCATCCAATTGCTTCTTCAACTCGTCACAAGCGGACGTGCTAATCGATATGGAGACATCGAGATGGGGCGAGTACCGGAACAAGATCAATGCGAAACTCCACGTCTCGCGCGGTGGCAAGCCGGAAGCTCGGTAGGAAACACATCCGGGTAATCGCGACCACGGAATCTCCTCAATCTGCGAAGCCACACTCGGTTTCTCGGCAAGAGCTAAAAGAGTCCAGTTTTCTTGCCGCCACGACCGAGAGCAGTCCAACCAACATCGAAAGAAGCGCGGGCGCACTCCTGAAAGGTCAACGTCTCCCCAGGCGAGTGCGCGCGCAGAGGCATTCTCTGAAACAAGATATCACGGCTCGATAAGAGTGCAACCAATCCATACCCAAGATAATGTCGAGCGGCTCCATTTGAATAACTATCAAATTCGCGTGAACTTCTCTCCATCAATAATAATAGAACACCGGGACAAGCAGTAGAACTAGCAATAATACCCCGGAGAACTAACCAACACCGGTCGAGAAATCCACTTTGCATACTCAAGTTCGCTCTTCTAGCAAACGCCGTCGAAACAAGCGAAAAGGTAGCTCTGAATCAAAAGGACTAAAGCATCAAAGCGAATCCACAAGCAAAGTACTGTCACCACGTCGGGGCGACCCGCGGACTCAGCTGTGGGCATGGCGTACACTCGAGTGGCGCCATGGCGAAAGAAGACGACGGCGGGCGGCGAGCCCGACAATCTCTTTGTGGCGGTGCGGTAAAGCGGTCGTGCGGCTGAAGCGGTGCGGAGGTGGCGGTGCCGAGTAGTACCCTCTGGGCGCCCAAGCTGAAGGAAAGCGGCATCGCCGGAGGAGCGATCATCATCTGGAAAGATCCTCGGCGGGACCCAGAAGAAGAAGATGGCACGAGTTCCCACTTGATCACGCTAAGCGGGTTACGGCGACACACCCGCTCCTTGTGACCACATCGGCCACACCGCGGCAATCCCGTCCAAGTGCACTCGGTGGTGGTGTCCATCACCGCACTTAAAGCAAAGCATGCCCCTTACAGAGCAGGACGAAGAGCCGAGTACACCGCAAAGGACGAGCGCCAGAAGAGGAGCGGCCTCATTGCTTAGAGACTGAAAGATGCGGTCCTCCTTGAATTTCTTGAAAGGTGGCGACCGGACCCACTTCCCTCACTAGAGCTCCTCTTGGTCACCACGAAACTACGATCCACGGAGGCTTGCGCCTTTGTGAGCTGCATCTCCAACTCCATGCCCCTAGCTTGCTCCACAGCAGAGTGTAGTCACGAGTGGAGTAGCTCCCAACACATGTCGGTACTCAGGTGAGACCCAGCGGAACCTCTTGGCTTTCTGTAGGTCATCATTGGCTACTGAAGGGACAAAGCGAACCAAATTGTTGAACTCAGCCTCATACTCAGCAATAGACCTCTTCCCCTGAGCAAAGGTCGTCAAGGCAACCTCCATCTTCTCAACAAAAGAGTAGGGGTAGAACTTTCCTTGAGGCCGATCAACAAAGTCCTCCCAAGTATTTGGACTTTGGCGGCGGTCCTCGAAGACAACACGCCCTCCCACCAAATATCGCTTGCCCTTTGGTGAAAGGCAACAAATGGACCCTCTGAAGTGAAGACATCTCTAAAGCTCCAAGCGCCTCTCCATGTAACGCAACCAGTCCACCGCTCGGACCGGTGTGCCCGACCGTCAAGCGAATCAAACCTCAACCCCATCCACTCTCAGTGACATCGCGCCTCGAGAACCGGTGGATGTGCGGCAGAGCAACAACGGATGTCGCGAAGCGAGGGCTGCCGGCGCTGTTGACGAAAAGCACGGATCTCTCCCACCAACTCTCTCAAGAAAGCGGGGTCTCATCTCGACCACAACCGGAGGCGGGTCAGCAGCAACCCCTCGACTCATCGACTCAAGCACACAGGAGGTGGCTCCACGGAACCTCGCCGCGACCACGACCTCCACGACCGCGGCCACCACGACCACGTCCTCTACCCCTCGGCATAGCTATCAACCACAATCAACAATACACAATGAGTTCAAAGCTCAAAATAAACTCATCCATCAATAAACAACATAGCAGGCGTAAAGCGATATTCGTACCTCTCTCTAACCTCATGCACTAGTGTGTCAAATTTTAGGTTAGTTAACCATTAGCAAATTTTAGTTGTTTTACTAATCTAAAACAAATTTTAACAATTTTAGTTTGCCTATGTTGTTAATCTATTCACCACGGACCTAAAGCCCGCTCTGATACCAACTGTAACACCCCAGCCCAACACTGAGCCTGGAATGCCACTAAACTACCCTCGAAACTAATAATTATTGACACACCATGCAGTCTGACTATCTCACGCACATAAATAGGAGCTAGATCACTCGCTGAATTTGTTGTGCGAATAGGAATGAAGTGCGCAGACTTACTGAATCGATCCACAACTACCCAAACTGCATCCTTCCCTCGCGGCGAACGAGGTAACGCCACCACAAAGTCCATAGAGATATCGTCCCAAGGCCACTGGGGTACCTCCAAAGGCTGCAACAACCCTGCAGGACGCTTGTGCTCAGCTTTCACTTGCTGACAAACACCACAAGAAGCCACATAATTAGCAATGTCCACCTTCATTCTTTTCCACCAAAAACTCTGTTTCAGATCTCGATACATCTTAGTCTCACCAGGATGAACAGTGTACGGAGTGCGATGTGCCTCCCTCAAAATATCATCTTTGACCTCCGCCTTTTGTGGTACGCAAAGACGTCCTTTAAACCTCAAAGTACCAGTATCGTCCATACTGAAATCACCCTCTTTACCCTCATCCAGACGCTTCCTAACCTCCTGTAATAGCCGGTCACTCTGTTGTGCTTCCCGCACACGGTCTGGAATAGCTGACTCAAGAATCAACTGTGTCTCAACATGTGATGTGCCCGCATAACAATAGGATATACCCATGCGATCAAAATCAGCAATGAGGCAATCTAGAGTAGCAGGAGTCACCTTGCGACTAAGAGCATCAGCAACAACATTGGCCTTGCACGGATGATCTTGAATAGTAAGATCATAATCCTTGATCAACTCTAACCACCTCCTTTGCCTCAAATTCAGATCCTTACGAGTGAAGATATATTTGAGACTCTTGTGATCGTGAAAATATCACAAGGCTCGCCAGTATAGATAATGCCTCCAAATCTTGAGAGCAAAAACAACCGCGACCAACTCCAAATCATGAGTGGGATAATTACGCTCGTGCTTCTTTAAGCTGTCTCGGCGCATAAGCAATCACCTTACCGTCTTGCATGAGAACACAGCCAAGACCCACTCGAGACCATCTGAAAAGGCGTGAACCGCTTCCCGGCTCGGGAAGAGTGAGAATAGGAGAGGTCACCAACCTGTCCTTCAAAATGCAGAAACTGCGCTCACACTCATCAGTCCACTGGAATCTCACACCTTTCTGAGTAAGCTGAGACATCGGTTTGGCAATGATAGAGAAATCTTGCACAAATCGCCGATAATAACCAGCCAAACCCAGGAAACTCCTCACCTCCTTCACACTAGTCGGCCTCTTCCAATCCACCACTGTGGAGACCTTGCTAGGATCAACAGCAATACCCTGAGGGTTAATCACATGACCCAGAAAACCCACTTCTGAAATCCAAAACTCACACTTCTTCAACTTAGCATAGAACTTGTGCTCTCTCAAAGTATCTAAAACCAGCCTCAAATGTATTCTTGATGCTGTAGCTTGTATTGAAATTTGTGTATTTAATGTAGGGGAGGCGTCGTGCTTGTTGCCATCTTCTAGCCAAACCGTGCGTCGCAACTAGTAAAGGCAAGTGCATGGTAGACAGCGATCAATGATTGTTCACTGTTTTATTTACCTTCTATTACCATTATTGTTGTGCTTTTATTTTATTTAATTGCAAATAATGGAATGGTATGGTTATATCCTTGTTGATAATCATGAGAAAAAGTTGGATATGATGAATATGATGGAGTTTGTATTTTTCATACATAAGCATCTTTGCATATGAGCAGGTGATCATGAATGATCACAACTCCACGGAGTGGAGGAGGTCCCGATCCTTGTGGAGGAGCGGGCTTGAGAGTGAATGTTGTCATGAGCATTCACTCACGTTATCCGATATCTGTGAAAGAAGTGCATGTGGACATGTAGATTAGAGTTCCATTGATATATGAGATTAATAGGTGTGAAACAAAGAGAAGATAACAGCATGAGAATATTAATAGAAGTACCTGTGATGATAATGAAATTATTGAATGCTGTTTATTTATTATTGTTCTTTGTATATTGATGTGTTTTGCTGAGTCGTGGACTCACCCTTGCTCTTTTGTTGTCTTTAGGTGATCTTCGAGGATGCCATGTCTGAGAGCGAGTAGAGCACATGGATTAGATCCATACTTCAATCACATGATCATTTGCCATAAGAACCTTTTCATTCAATGTTGGATTACTCTTGGACATGTTAGAGGCTGAATAAAGTTTAGGCCACAGTTTGGACTAGATTATTTATTTCAGCGATTTGGATTCAGTAGTTGGTGCTATCTTGGATTGTTTACCTGGTTATATTTCCCCTTGCTTATTTACTCTTGCTTGATTCATAATTATACATGCTCTTTTGTGATCCAGGGATATGTCCATTGATGTTTTCTTGCTGAAATTTTATAGTGTGTCAATAATTATTAGTTATAGAGTAATTTAGTGGCATTCCAGGCTCAGTGTTCGGCTGGGGTGTTACAAAGACGCTATCAAATCCTCATATGAACATCAACAAGGGGCCATAAATAACTCTCTTATACTTGTATGCAATGCAAATGTCAAGAATGCTCTTTCTTCCTTCTTTGCAATTACCGGTAATGCGGAGTAATACATCCATCGATGCATACACGAGCCTGTGCCCTCAGGCACAGGGACCTCAAGCCCTCACGCCATGAGTGTGGGGACCCATGCCCGTCCAATATGTAACATCCTGATTTTCAAAATCGGGATGTTAATATTTAATTAAGCGATCTAATTAATATTTGGCATTGTTTTAAAATTTTCCCATGTTTAATTAAAAATATTGTTTCTAAAATCAAATTTGTTTAAGACTTGCGAGTGCACTTGTACTCAGCCAGATGTTGGCTGGCCTTTTTGTTTTTCTTTTCAGGTGAGGACGGTTTTGAGCCCGATGAGCTCGGCAGTGCCGATTTAGGCGATTACTCGACGAGTAGTGCTATCATTTAACCCCCAGTCGGTTGCCTTGGGTTATGGGCATACCTTGCTGGACTTTTGGTTTATTTATTTTGCTTCCGCTGTTATTTATCACTCTTATTTGAATTTGGCCGGTCGGCCGTTATGTAATAGTGTAGACTTAACTATTATGTTGTATGTCTTTTGGATTGTTGATGTACGTTGTTGTATGGATGTGATCAACGTTGAATGAGAGTATGGCGTGTTGGTCGCTGATCACGGGAGCCAACACGGCCTCATACTCGCTGTGATGAATCCACCTTAACTTGTCTAAGTGTTAGCTTTGACCGTTTGGAGAACCGATAATCATGTAGTGCTTGCGAGGAGCAAGCGCGCATGATCACCGGGCTCTAGTTTGACGGGCTCCTCACTTGGATGGGGTTAAGGTGGAATTCATTACTTGAGGCCGAGTTATTTCCTTAAGACCGGGTAAACCTCGGTCTTACGGAAATAACCCGGGTCCTCACGGCGTTAGTATCGAGCTATCTTGTTGTAGGTTAGAGATAGCAGGCGTTAGTGTTAGCAAGTCTTTTGATCAAATTATTGTAAATTAGCAAAATAATTTCAGAAGTTTAAGTTATGAATCTTTTATTCCTTACCTACCCTAGTCTCTAATTCTTACCTCACTATTCATTTGAATTGTGCAAAATCATTTTCTCCATTGCTCGTCTCTCTTTTCCAATACTAGAAACACTAAGTTGTCACCCTTGAAGAGCATCGGCGAAAGGAGGAGAAGGCGATGCCTTGCTGCGATATTAGGTTTAAGTTAGGAATTATTCTTAGATTATATACCCTCTAATTATATTCACTAGCTTGTAGATGTTAGTTTGTGCAATACGATTATTTGCTCTCTTTTGTTCCTAGTAGTTGCTATTTGGTTATGGTGTGTTTGCGGTTTGCCTTGAGCGTTGTATTTATAAACATACTAAAATCTAGCCTTATGTTAAAAATAAATTATGTGCTATCCCTATTGCTTTCTTTTAATTTATTTCAAGTTGGTTCTTGTGTTTTAAAGCTTAAAAATATCTAAATTAAATTAAGGACCTTACCCCTGTTGTTTCCTCTACCTCATGCTTTTCCCTCTCATCTCTTAAATGGAAGTCGCATGTTGATTAAAAGATTGATAGCAGAATCGGTAAGGAGAATGATATGATTGAATAACTGCTATTTTATCTTTAATTAGATCTTTCGTGTTTGGTCGATGTTGGTGGACTTGCATGATCAAAATGATATTTGATGATAAAGAAATTGGATTATTACTCAAGGATCTTGGATATGATTTTAGATTAACTAATTTGATTTTTGTACCATGAGGTATTAACTTTTGTGAGATCAATTGTGGATTATCATAGGCGTTACCATCAGAGGTTATGACATGAGTATAAATAGAATTATTGTAGTGAGGTATAATCTTGCCTATTGGTGATGTTGGATTTATGTTGGAAGATATGCAGGTGGAACTCATGGGATACATGTATAGGATTGGAGTAATAACCTTGTGATTCAATTGTGGATATTAGATTTTAGATATGTCTTAGTCGATATGTCGATAAGATTGTGAGTCAGATTCAGGTCTAGTGTGATAAAGGTAAGATTTAAAATGTGATGATATTATGAAATTTTGATGGATACACATGATGATAATTTGAGATTTATGAATTTGTAACTGAGGATATAACGGGATCGTAGTACTTCTAGAGATGAAGAATGATTATGTGATTGAATGGTCATATAGTGGGTGACTATGAGGATTGAATATGTGATTTATCTTTGTAGGAATAGTTATTCCAAGGATGATATAATTCGCTTAATTCGGGATGATTAAAGGTGGTGGTTGGATTTAGATATTGCTTGAGGATAAAAAGACTATGGAAGACATTTAGTTAATATCATTGAATTGAGCTCAGATAATTATCGTGAATAACTTGATTTAGACCAAAGTGTTGATTCAGATTATTCGGATTATAGTCAGATTACAAACTCACCTTGGATGGATGACCTTTTTGATTAATTGATTTACTTAGGTTGGAGTTGACTGTGGATAAAGAGGTATATCGATAACCTAGGATAATTGTGTTGATTTTGGAGGTTAATTTGATCCTAGAGTAGGTATGAGTGGATTCGACCGTAAAAGATAATTGGGTGTTTTTAATGGCTTGATTATCGTAAGTGGATTGATCATGCTAACTAAAGGATTAGCGGCGAGAGATATGGAGACATTCTTTGAGGGCGCAATTGATCTTGCATAGATGTACCCTCTTTTAGGAATTTAAATTGCCGTGAGAAAAATTGATGGAAACCAATAAATTATTTATGGGTGGTTGATAACATATATCACTTAGTGGATTGTAGACCTTTAAATACGGTTCTTTAGTGCTCTTGAATTGGAAGTTATATTGGAGATACCCAACGATAGTAAATTATAAAGCAAGTGTAATGCAATATGGAGCAATATGGTGGTTTCACTCAGGATTTTTAGTGTTACCGATAATATGATCGAGATCAGAGTTAAACCATATTTTATACTGTGAGAATGGATTAATAGATGTTTACGCTCTCTGATGGATTATTAAAATTGAAAAGTAAGTCAGTGTCCTTTTTGGAAATCAAACTAAACCTGTGAATTTATGGTGGTTTCGAAGGTTACATCAGAGCAAGCGATTTCGGTGGTTAATGTAAAAATGGTGGAGCAATAGATTGGAGTGTGCTTGCTATAGACTAAATATGATTGGTGAATATCGATTGGATGAGCAACAATCAGTGGTTGCCGAACCAATATTATTGTGATAGTACTATAGCAGTGGGTGCTGGTGAAGATCGAGTCGATTAGTCTCGGGAAGAAGATTGGATTTCAATAAGCGACTAAGTCTTTTTACCCTATCCTTTTCAGTCAATCTCGGGGCGAGATTTTTGTTAGGGGAGGTTTGTAACATCCCGATTTTCAAAATCGGGATGTTAATATTTAATAGCGATCTAATTAATATTTGGCATTGTTTAAAATTTTCCCATGTTTAATTAAAAATATTGTTTCTAAAATCAAATTTGTTTAAGAGATGCATTAAAAAAACAATAATAATCATAACCAATATTTAATCAAATTATTTGAGCGATTGAAACTAAATTAAATATTTTGTTTTCGTTCCGCTTGCATTTCAAAAATCATGATGCATACATTAGTATCACCGTTCTTATTTTGAATTCGATCGACCACAGGTAAACGACGCGTGTCCCTTCTTTTGGTCATCTCTTCTATTTTCCGACCGCTAACTCTTGTCGTTTCTCGCTTCAAATCTCAAATGAAACTTCAAAACCAAGCTATGCATGTTATACCACCGCGATCGTCATCATACGAGCAACCCATTTCTATATTTTGTTTTCGCATGCATAGCGGTTTGAGCGAATTCGCAAAAGGAGGAAGAACTCGCAGATGAAATACTGCGTGTCCGTTCTTTATTTTCTAACTTCTCTCCTTGCAATCACTAACAAAAATCAAGAATTTGACAACGCATGTTATGTCATCGTGATCGTTGTCTCGAGGGCTTTCCTTTTATATAATCGGTTTACACATGCAAGGTCGTTTGGACGACGTAAAAGAAAAAGAGATGAAAAACTATACTGCTAATTATTTTCCACGCAAACAGTAAATTTAAATATTTTTAGAGGGCAGCACACTATGGATAAATTTCTGAAATTTTTACCTAAGCGTCTACATTATATCAGGAACCTCTCCTAAAAATTTCGTAATTTTTGGAGTTAAAATTTTATGTTTAAAAATTATTTAAACACCGGCAGCCATTTCTGAAAAACACTGTTCATCCGATTTTCGTTTTCCTTTTTGTATCAACCAAATCACACAACCACTCTGCCATCTTTTCAGACCAGCCGAACCACACCAACAGTGCTTAGGCTATTTCTTTAATCCCATTGCATGTCCAGCCGAAGCACCCTCCTCACTGCCTTTTCTTTCTATCTCTCACGCCAACTCCTTTTGCCCAAACAGATCAGCCACTTCTAGTCTCCCCATTTCTAGTGAACCAAGAACTAGTTCTTCTCCTCACCTTCTCTCTTTCAAATCTCCACCAAAAATCGAAAATCCTCCCGTGCATGTTACACCGTCGTGTTCATCTTCGCTAGAGCTTCCCATTTATCCACTCGGTTTTCTCATGCGAGTTCATTCGACCATTTTGGAGAGGAGAGAAGGAACGATGCACTGTAGCAGTACATTGTCAGTGCACTGCAGTGCAACGGCTAGCAGCAGTGCAGCAGCTCGGCGAGCTGGCCGGAGGCAGCGGCGCCGGGAGCGAGCAGGAGCAGCACGGGCGTCGGGAGTAGCAGCAGTAGTGCAGCAGCCATGCAGCGGCAACTCCAGCCGGCAGCTCACTCGGTGGCCATGGCCACTGCCGGCGGCACATGCCAGTAGCAGTGGCTGGTGCTAGCAGCTCGGCTGCAAGGAGCAGCTGTGGCGACCCGGCGACACCGAGCTGCGGCGGCCAGGAGCTGCAGCGCGCGAAGGCGAGGCACTGGCGGCGCGGCCGTGGGCGCCAAGGCGGAGACGGCCGAGCGAGGGGAGCTGCGACGGAGGGCGACAAGGCAACAAGGCGGCGGCTCGGCGGGTGCATGCATGCGCCGGCCTCGATAGCGTCGGCAAAGTCGGCGCATGCATGCGACGACCACGCATGTAGCGGCGTGGCGGCCCGAGCGAGGCGAGCGGCATGGCATGTCGTGTTAGAAGGCGGTGTGGCGCATGCGGCAGCACTAGGGCGACCGACATGGGCGAGAGGCGAGCGGACGCGGAGCGGCGGCGACTACGGTGGGACGCGACGCGAGCCGAAGACCACGTCGGCGATATTTTCACGTCTAGTGCCGTGGTAAAATTCTTTAGTATCGAATCGTGTTTACGATATTAGTTGTGCATGTTGCATATTAGTCATGAGCATGGCATCTATTTTTACATATATATTTATAAAAATGATTTGATAGCTTAGGACCGGTATAATTATCCGGTTATGTTGTATTTGTGCGTAGGTGTAGTTATGTACCGATATATTGGTGGATGCGAATAATTAGATTATTGTGGCAAAATATGATTATTATTGATCGGTGGATGCTACATTAAATTTATGAGTTGATTATTTTGATCGGTCGGTATTAATTTAAAGTCGCATGGAAGTTAGTGGTGATCTTTGGATGAGACATTAATTGGAGGTTTCATGTCACACTGGATTGGTTATTTTTGAGGATAGGATGTATAAAGATTTTTATAATCTATTACTTGGTGGATGGAGTATGTGTTGATGATTAATGATATACCTTTTATATATGTGTATTGTTGCTCGTTGGATGCCGGATTATGTACCTTGTTGGATTAGTTGAATCAGATGATTTAATTAAGCATTAGCAAATTGATCGGATGTCCGAGTAGTAGCTACATGAGACATGTATGCTAGAATTTGGGAGAAGGTAGGATTGGATTATTTGATTGGGGATAAATAATTGGATTGCCGTGTATGTAATAGTTAAGTCCTATGTGCCGAGTTGGTAGATTTGTACTCTCAATTGGATTAGTAGATAAAGGATTATTAGTTGATCGTAGTGGCACCTATATGATTGGATTGGTAGTAGGTCGTCCATGGTGAGTTCGGTGGTATGAATATGAGTTGATCGATTTGTGAGCTATTAAGTATTGGATGTGCATTTAAATTATAAAGCTCATTAGGTGTCGGTTAGTCAATTAAACATCGGTCGGTGGAAATTTTGGATGGATGCAAATATGAATTACCGATGCGATACTAGTAGAGCTAGATAGTTAGTATTAGCGTAAATAATATATCAGAGAATGATTGATGGATTTAGGCATGGTCTTATGCCCATAAGTCGGTGGATTTTGTACAATTATCGAATATGTTGTATGGTTGGGAGAGCATTAATCAGGGCATTGTGTGGTTGGATGGCCTACTTTGATTATGACAGAGGCTAGGTTAGATTGAGTTAAAAAGTATTTTTATGTTGTAGAAATTTCAGAAAAAGAATTACTTTTACACTACAAAGTGCTTTTAACTTTGAAAATTCATAACTAATTCATTTGAACTCTAAATGAGTTGAACCAATTTATTTTGGTCTTATAATTTTATTATCTATTTATATATGTAATCATTTTCTTCACCACTGTTCTACAAATTTGTGCTAAAATTGGATTTGGATGAGCGAGAATCAAGCCTATTTTGATATTTTCCCAAAACCAACTTTCAAACTGTCATAACTTTCACATACGAAATCCCAATGAAATAATTCTTTCACCTAAATTCATATAAAATCATAATCTAGCTACTGTGAAAATTTCATTCATTTTTGAGAAATTTGAATTTTGGCTTTCTCGGTGTTCATTCGATATCACTATTTCTATAGAGTCCGAGTTGTCATAAATGAACAACTACGTAACGAGTGAGCAAGTGAACTCCCAGAAAGGCAAGCATCATTTGAACTTTCTTTTGCATCATATTTGATCCAGTTTTGTTAAGTTAGTGCAATGATATTTGCTTGCATGCTATTTTATTAATGTCGCTATTTTTGTGTTGAATAGTAAGATACATCCTATTGTCTTGTCATTGTGGTTATCCTTAAATTATTCCAGTACTGAAATGCTTAGGATAAGTTGTGTGACTTACGTGGTATGTGTTGCTTAGCCATGCAAGTCTAGAGCGATAGTTTGATTGGCGGGAATAACCGACAGTCATGGGACATACAAACTTTATAACTTTTGGTTTATTTCAGATCTTCGTATCTGTTTCAAGAGTTAAAATTTTGTTATTTAAAATGAGATTTGGGTCTGGACAAGTGGATGCTAGTGAAGGTGCCTTCGCACGAGATTGGGTATGAGGATTGTCTTGTCTAGACCAACAAGGACCGAACTTTGGTAACGTCGTTGATTCAAGTACATTCGTGCTATCACATGCGGGGTGGGAGCCGTATGGTTAAGTAAGGGGAAGGTTTTGTTGTGTTGAGCCCCACGGTGGTTTTGTCAGGCCATAGGGCCGTTAAACCCTATGTTCCTTGCGGGCCGATAGGGCATATAGACCGTAACGTCTTATGTCGCCTAGAAGCCCAAGGTTGAGGACTTAGCATAATGAAATTTTCTTGCTAGAAATGACCATATCTTGATTTACGGCGGCATACCATAGGAAGTATGCTATTTTGGAGGCATCTGGAGGCTTAACGGGCTAATCAAGTCGTGTGGGTAAAGTAGTACACCCCTGCAGGGTATAAATCTATTCGAATAGCCTCGTCCTAGGTTATGGACAACACTTGAGTTCGGGAGTTACTATTGTTAGACTTTGACATGTTTGTTTTGTGGAAAAACTTGGGATTGTCACGAATGGGATATTCATGCTTGTGTTGTAGCAAAGTGGGCAGACCACTTTGTTAAATTGTGTACTTGTTGTTGTATCAAAGTGGACCGCCACTTTGACACTTTTATGATTCATTTGTGATTCATGTTATTACTTATTCATGAGCTTTACTTCTACTTCAAATCTGATTTATAAATGGGCACTTGGAAACCAGTATGTGTAGGTTGTTAATTGTTGCGTCTCTTTTGCAAAACTAAGCCAATATGAGCCATCCTTTGGAACAACCTCTAGCATACTACTTTTTATTTGTGTAAGACTTGCGAGTGCACTTGTACTCGGCCGGATGTTGGTGGCCTTTTGTTTTTCTTTTCGGTGAGGACGGTTTGAGCTCGATGAGCTCGGCGATGCCGATTTAGGCGTTTCTCGACGAGTAGTGCTATCATTTAACCCCGATCGGTTGCCTTGGGTTATGGGCATACCTTGCTGGACTTTTGGTTTATTTATTTTGCTTCGCTGTTATTTATCACTCTTATTTGAATTTGGCGGTCGGCCGTTATGTAATAGTGTAGACTTAACTATTATGTTGTATGTCTTTTGGATTGTTGATGTGCGTTGTTGTATGGATGTGATCAACGTTGAATGAGAGTATGAGCGTGTTGGTCGCTGATCACGAGAGCCAACACGGCCTCATACTCGTTGTGATGAATCCACCTTAACTTGTCTAAGTGTTAGCTTTGACCGTTTGGAGAACCGATAATCATGTAGTGCTTGCGGAGGAGCGCGCATGATCACGGGGCTCTAGTTTGACGGGCTCCTCACTTGGATGGGGTTAAGGTGGAATTCATTACTTGAGGCTCAGAGTTATTTCCTTAAGACGGGTAAACCTCGGTCTTACGGAAATAACCCGAGTCCTCACACAATACATGTGGGGATCTGTGCGCCAAGGTATGATGGGGACCTCAAAGAAACAATTTTGGCTACCACGTAGTCTAAGATCCAGGAATGAATGCCATGATACAAATGAAAAGTATACTGAGAACACCATTCAAATGGGCACAACATATCAATAAAACAAAATGGAGTCATTCACTCCTATTCACAACCCGAAATTTTACCGATACATTCCGAAATTCAAGTATGTCCAAAACAGATAGCCAGGAAAGGAAAAACCATTACTTTTGATTCAATGCTCTAAAAATCATGAATCAAAGTTCTCTGGAACCAACATACATAAACCTACAACTTCTCAGGTGACCAGAAGTTCAAATTATTTCATCTAAGCCTTTGTTTTTATCTCCGAAGACAGTCTTGATATCTTCGGTAGTATCAGCTTATGAATTTTGTAAATTTTAATTGGTACACCCAAACCCACCGATCTAAGTCATTCTGTAAACTATATATAACCAGCTTTCTTAATAAATTTATCATAATTTTTCCCGTTGCAACATAGGTTACTAACAGGGCAATCTTTCCCTACTGTCCCAAACCGAAGAACAGAACTACAATAACAACTTCAAAATTTCATAAATTTCATTCTATTTGTTCAAAAAATATGAACTTGGACTCTCTGGAATCATCGTAAAGTTATCTACATAATTAATGCAGATCAACCCACCAGATTCGTCCATCTCCAGACCCTAATTCACAGAGCTATGCTCGCTGCCCGAATCCAGAGACTAAACAGGCACTCAGACTTGCAAAAATCATTACTAAATCATTATCCAACCAAAAATTACAAATTAATACTTCCTGGAAAGCCATCATAATTGTCCACATAACTCTAGGAGACCCTAAATGCTGAATTCGCTTGGAACTATCCCAAACTTACGAATTAATGAGCTACGAAATATCGATCAACAATGCTAGGTACCAATTTGACCATTGGTGACAGATTGCATATGAAAAATTTACAATATCTAATGGAGAACATGAATGTACCCACGAATTCTCTACTGGACCTCACTGAAACCCTCGCGAAGACTTCCCTTCTTCTACCTCCTCCACTTCCTCTCTTCCTCTCTACATTCCCCTCCTTCTTCCCATTGGCCGGCCACATAGCAGGACGGTGGCGGCTCAGAGGCAGAATAGGGAGGGAGGCAGCAGGGGGTTTGGTTATGGGAGAGGGGTGGTGGCGCAAGGGGGAGGAGGGTGATGGCCAAGGGGAGGGGGGGGCTAGGGTTAGGGGGAAAAGGGGTGCCCCTCTTGATCCACTAGAGGGCTGGCCCACTTAGGCGTGGCTGCCTTGGGCCAAAAAATCCAAGCTCCAATCCCCCACAAAATTCTAAAATTTTAATTTAATTCCTTCTGTAAACATTAATGATTTCACTTCTGAATAATCGATATAGTACAGATGAACCTATAGGGTTCTGAGACTTAATGGAAATTTGAACAAACTAGTTTGGATAGGACTAGTTCAAGTGAGCTTTGTGCCTTAATGGGACTAAAGTGTAGGGATCAACTAAGGGGGCTCTTCATAAGGGGAGGTGCTGGGCTTTCCGGAGGACATCGTGTTTATAATATGCCCTAGAGGTAATAACAAAGATGATTGTATCATGTTTATGTTTATGAGTTACAGAATAAATATTATTATGTTCCTTGGATGAATTATCATTTTTAAAGATTAACAAGTTAATGACTTGTTGGTGAAACTCTTTAACTTATATGATGTCATTCTAAATGTATCTCTGGTCGGATGTCACTAGTCGGAACACTAGTGACTTATCAACTAACACATGTATTGATTGATGACCATGTTTCACTGGTCATAGATACGGGGATATCCAATCAATAATGTGAACACATGTTAGAGAACATGGTGTTGGATTGATCTACCTTGAGATACTAGTGAGATTGTCATGATTTTATGTGTCATCAGTTGGTTTTAAGCAATGATAATGTATAATCCTTAGACCTGAGATCAACATGATTTTCTACATGTGTAATAGTACACTTAGGGGTTGTCAAACGGGTTGTCAAACACTACTTCGTAACTGGGTAGTTATAAAGGTAACTTTCTGGTATAATATGAAACATGTGGAGGATATAAGCTGGTGGATATGAGATTTACCCTCCTAACATAACGGGAGAGATATCTACGGGCCCCACGATATGGTTAGATAAAGAAAGTGCATGGCCAGTGCCACTAGTGGCGAAGAGTCGACCACATGAAGTTATCCATCACTTGATCGAGAACGTATTGAACCGTCCAGGGATGACAAAATATCGCACTTGGAGTTCAACCAGATATCGTGAGGCAAAGGGAGAATATGCAAGCAGGTCGTTCAGTCTGGCCAGATATGAATTGGTCGTATAGAGATACGGACTAGTCATAAATGGTCGACATGATCACTAACTAGTTGTAAGGAGTTCTGAACTAGGCATAACTAAATATGAAGCTGGTTGTATGGAGATGCGAGTGGTCGTAAATGATAAGGACATGGTCGCAGATCATATTGCATAAGGTTCGTATGATATAATATTTATGTGTATTTGGGAATCGTTATATCCTTCTAGGAACTGCGATTGACTCATGGTCGGAAAGGAGTTTTCAAGTCACAACCGATTACACATGAACCTACAGGGTGATGACTTTAGTAGATGTGGTTACATCCACTTAATGAGGCATAAGTCTAAATCATTTGAAAAGTTCAAAGAATTTCAGAATGAGGTACAAAATCAATTTGGCAAAATAATTAAATATCTACGATCAGATCATGGAGGTGAATATTTGAGACTTGAGTTTGGTGATCATCTAAAGTTGTGTAGAATTGTTCCACAACTTACTTTGCCAGAAACGCCTCAATGGAATGGGTCATCTGAACGACAGAACCAGACATTGTTAGACATAGTTCGGTCAATGATGAGTCAATTTGATTTTTCATTATATTTCTAGGGATACGTTCTAGAAACAACAGCCTTCACTTTAAACAGGGTTCCATCAAACACGGTAGAGAAGACACCATATGAGATACGAACCGGGAAATGTCCTTGATTGTTTTTTCTCGAGATATGTGCTTGTGAGGTATATGTAAAACGTTTGATGTTTGATAAAATTACATCCAAGTCGGATAAATGCTTCTTTGTGGGGTATCCTAAGGAAACTAAAAGATATTACTTTAGAAGTAGAATGATGACACAATGTTTTTTTGCTCTAAATGGTGTCTTCTTAGAGAAAGAGTTTACAACTCCTAGTGAACCTCTACAAGATGAATATAATATTGTAGAACCTATAGATGAGACATCAGCCCCACGTAGATCTAAAAGGCCATGTCAATTTCCTATAAGGTCTGGGTATGATATTTTATTATTGAATAATGATGAGCCTAAGGATTATGAGGAAGCGATGATGAGCCTAAACTCTGAGTCATGGCTTGAAGCCATCAGATCCGAGATAAAGTCCATGTATGACAACTAAGTTTGGAACTTGGTTAATCCACCTGATGGTGTTAAAACCATTGAGTGTAAATGAGTTTTTAAGAAAAAGATAGATATGGATGGAAATGTTCACATTCATAAGGAACGTTTGGTGGCAAAGGGTTTCAAACAAATTCAAGGTGTTGATTATGATAAAATATTCTCGCCTGTCACTATTCTCAAGTCTATCTAGATCATTCTAGCTATTGCTGCATATTTCGATTATGAGATATGGCAAATGGATGTCAAAATGACTTTTTAAAATAGAAACCTAAGTGAGGATGTGTACATGACACAACTTGAGGGTTTTGTCGATCCACAGGTAGCATGAAAAATATGCAAGCTACAAAAATCCATCTATGGATTAAAGCAAGCATCTCCGAGTTGGAATATTCATTTTGATGAAGTGGTTAAAGGGTTTGACTTCATCAAGAATAAAGAAGATTAAAGCAAGCATCTCAGAATTAGAATATTTGTTTTGATGAAGTGGTTAAAGGGTTTGACTTCATCAAGAATAAAGAAGAACCTTGTGTTTATAAGAAGGTTAGTGGGAGCAAAATTATTTTCTGATCTTATATGTGGATGACATATTATTAGTCGGAAATGATATTGCTATGCTTGAATCTATTAAAACTTCTTTAAGAAATAGTTTTTCAATGAAAGATCTAGGAGATGTGGCATATATTTTAGGCATAAGGATCTATAGGGATAGATCTAAAAGGCTAATTGGATTAAGCCAAGATATGTACATTTACAAGGTGTTGAAGCGATTCAACATCCAAGATTCCAAAAGGAGTTTCTTGCCCATGTCACATGGAATTAGTCTTAGCAAGAGTCAGTGTCCTTCGACATCTAATGAGCGATACAAAATGAGTAGATTTACATATGCTTCAGCTATTGGATCTATCATGTATGACATGCTTTGTACACGATCAGATGTGTCGTAAGCTCTAAGTGTTACAAGTAGATATCAGTCAGATCTAGATGAAGGTCTCTGGATAGCAGTCAATAATATCCTAAAGAACTTAAGAAGGACTAAGGATGCATTCCTTGTTTATGGTGGTGAGGAAGAGCTAGTCGAAGCGATTACACGATCTTGGCTTCCAAACCGACAAGGATGATTTGGATCGCGATGCAGGTTTGTGTTTTTTCTTAATGGAGGACAGTGAGCTGTAAAATTTTCAAGCAAGGAACAATTACTGATTCTACAACAAAGGCTGAGTACATTGTGGCTTCCAAAGCTGCAAAACAAGCCATAGGATTAGGAAGTTCATTAATGAACTGGGTGTGATTTCTAGTGCTTCCAGTCCAATGGATCTCTTTTGTAATAATAGTGGAGCCATTGCATAAGCTAAGGAGCCTAGATCACATCAAAAGTTCAAACACATACTTCGACAATATCACATTGTTCGTGAGATTGTTGAAAGAGGTGACGTGAAGATATGCAAAGTGCACATAGATTTGAATATTGTTGATCCGTTGACAAAGTATCTCCCACAACCTAAGCACGAGGTGCACACAAGAGTTATGAGTATTAGATACTTGTATGATTGACTCTAGTGCAAGTGGGAGACTGTTGATGATATGTCCTAGAGGTAATCATAAAGACGATTGTATCACGTCTATGTCTATGAGTTATAGAATAAATGTTATTATAATCCTTGGATGAATTAGTATTTATAAAGATTAACAAGTATGTGACTTGTTGGTGAAGCTCTTTAACTTATATAGCGTCATTCTAAATGTATCCTTAGTCAGATGTCACTGGTCGAAACACGGGTGACTTATCGACCAGCACATGTATTGATTGATGACTATATTTCACCGGTTATGGATATGAGAATATCAAATCAATAATGTGAACACATGTTAGAGAACAAGGTGTTGGATTGATCCACCTTGAGATACTATTGAGATTATTACGATTTTATGTGTCATCAGTTGGTCTCAAGAAATGATAATGTACAATCCTTAGACCTGATATCAATATTGTTTTCTACATGTGTTGGACCGAAAAGGCGACTAGAGGGGGGGGGTGGTGAATAGGAGCACGCTCACTTTTTCCCAAATAATGAATTCAACACAATTTCACTCCAATAGCTATGATGAAGCTATGAAGATCAATATACCGATCAAATGGAAGACTAGTATTGAATCAATTAAATCCCTAAGCAAAATAACAAAATCAACTAAGATTGCAAAGACTCACAAGACGGCGGTCGGACCTCTGTACCCAACCGGTCGGACCGATTGCGGGCGATCGACCGACGTTGTCTTGGCGGTCGGACCGCTCAAAATCGGATCGACCGGTGATGACAATGATCGACCGTGATCTGAGAACCGATCCAAGCGATAAAATCGGCCGATGATGAAGTTGCAATTAGGTGAAACTTTTGATTCTCAACTCCAATCTTTATGAAACTTTGCACACACCTTCTATATGCTATAGAGGACCTATTCCAATCGAATATTATGATAATTCTTGGAGCGATCTTGAGCAATTACCAATTGATTAATGAAGGTCTAAAACCGGGCAAGAACGAAAACTTGATCCTAAAGCTTGTTCGTGAGAGATTGATGATCAAGATGATGCTAGATAGATTCACACATATCACAGCAAGCTAATTCACGTGAAATAATCAATCACAAACTCGCGGATCAAAGAAAGCCCTAAAACACGAAATTGAAAGCAAGAGCGAAAGAGACTTATCTCAAGCAAACCTTGCATAGATTGATTTCGTGATTGATCTTTGGATTACATCCACACCATCATGGATCGATGGACAATCAAAGATCACGAAATTCACCACAAATCATCAAGAGCCTTAGCCTCCACCTCAACTCCCCTAAAGACAATTAGGGTTTTGAAACATAAAAAGGCGAGAGAGAGAGAGAGGGGTGCAGCCACCACCTCCTCCTATTTATAGTGGAGGCCTAGAACTCCTAGGGTTTGACTTAATTGGGCTCCCGTTAAGGCCCACTAACAAGCGGGTCACACACGCACGCGCCATAAGCGCCGTCTTTAACCTTTTGACCTAAACCGCTTCACCATGTACCATGGATTTGCCAATAGGTCACCATTGTCCATCTTGTGTCACGCTTGAGTCGTTGACCTCACCCGGCATCGTCAATCGTTCTGGACCTCAACTCTCCAAGTCTAGTCCCGATCCTCCTCGCCGTTGACCGTCGTTGACCACCAAGCAACCTGCACAACCACAGACAAGCAAACACGAATTCGGGAACAAGTTCTTCACAACTTGACCAATGTTAGTCAAAACATGCATCATGCAAATCATATGCCATGAAACCAATGACTTTGACCTAACAAAACAACATCGCCACGAAGTTGGCCAACGTTCAAGTTATTACCGGTCTGACCGCTCTAGGTGAGCCGGTCAGACCGCCCATGGCGGTCGGACCGCTCCACAATGAGCGGTCGACCGCCTATGGACTTAGCCGAATTTCAACCCCTAAAAATCCGAAACCTTCTAGAAACTTTAAACCAATAGAACTTTTTACTGGAGACTCCAAAAATCATGAGACCAAGTGCATTGGGATCCCCTCACTTGCCTACAACACCTTTTTTTGGCCCAGCTCGTTTTGACCACTTTGGTCATCGCCGGTCCGACCGCCCCACATGGCCGGTCCGACCGATTTGGGACCGGTCGGACCGCCGTGCAAGGACCGGTCGGACCGCCCCTGTCCAGTAAGCCTGTAACTTTGTCGAAAACACGTGAAACGACAAACCGTAAACGCCATTGCCAATTGTCACATCATCCTAAGATCTGGAACATATCCCCATGAAATCCACAATCTCCCCCTTGATGAACACATTGGCAATTATCCAGAAAATGTAAGTAAGAGGTTTGAAAACGAGTTTACTCGCAGTTTTCGCACAAAGGCACAACTTGGTCCATAAGCAAGAAAAAGCAATGTAAATGACCAAGCTGGCATCAGAATAGTATAGGCATGTGAGATAAGGCAAAAGTAAGCATAAAAACTTTGATTTCCAGAAAAGGGTCAAAATTCTCACATGAGGTCCATATGAAAGAACAATTGTTCAATTGACCTATGATCATTGTGAGTATAAAAGAATGCAATTCAAGTTCAGAATATTCAATAAGACAATAAGAATGCAACTCAAGAACTCCCCCTCACTATGATCCTCAATTTTCAAATTTTCAGTTTCTCCCCTTTGTATAAACTTCTCCCCCAACAAAGAAAACTTCTCCCCCAACAAAGAAATATCTTCTCATTAACACATCTTCTCTTCTCATTTAACACATCTTCTCCCCCTTTGACAATGGATTCATCAAGGAATCACGCATTCCTCTCATCCAGAGAAAACAAATAGAGAATAAGGGAAGAAGCAGAAACAAAAGAAGCATAAAGAGGAATATGCATGAAGTGCAATGGAGTGGCTTCATTTTTGTATTTTTCAATTTTTGATTACAAGAAGCTTTGGAGATTACCCAAAAGAACAAGCTAGTATCTCTAATATTGCACAAACAAACATATCAAGCTGACAGTAGCTAGCAAGATCATGGTAAGACATATATATCAAAGCTAAGCACAAAGGCTCAAAAGTAAAGCGATAGATTTGATCAATTTAAGCAACGCTTCAAATTCAAACAAGTTCATCAACGAGGATCCTAAAGTGAAATTGGCCATGTCAAAATGTCAAAGTGAGATCAAAAATCTAACAAAGACCACATTAAGAGTCAATCAAGTCCGTATTGAATCATTTTGCTCAATATTTTGTAAACGCCCATTTGTCAACATTTTTCTCATTTGCATTGAATATTGAAGTTGACTAATGATCTAACTTAGTGATAAGATCTGGACTAGGAGCCATCCACAAACTCATCCTAAGCTTGACCAAAAGTTGATTAAAGGTATATCTTAGTAAAGAAGATCTGGACTAGGAGCCATCCACAAACTCTTTCTAAGCTTCTACCGGGCGACAAATCTTGAGGTTCATGTCATTTCGACAAGCGGTCCCCATGAGATCGTCGGTTCATCAAACTATCTCCAAGTTCATGTCATTTGACAAGCGGTCTCGTAAGAATAGTTTGGCACAATTTAAGCATAAGACAATCTTGATTTTCATTTTTCACATGAGCGGTTTTAGAATCTCAAGAACACAAAAGCTCAAGTAATGGTAAATTTTAGATCAAAGAGCTAACAAAGCAATTACAGCGGGGCCAATGTCACAAGAGGAGCACTAATTGCGCAACTCGCTAAAACATCCACAAATTGCAATTTCTTAGTTTGAGTTGTTTAAAGGTTCTAGCTCATATAGCAAAGACTTAGCTACACATGTAAAAGCATGATAATTCTAGCAAGTCAAAGAACTAGACATGACATTGAGCAAGAATTGAAATACAAAAGCTCTAAAGGGTAATAGGCAAAGCTTCATCAATTTTAAAAATAAGCGAGAAAATCTTATATTACAATGCATCTTTTAGATTTTTCATACCATTTGTTGTAACCACTAGTTGGAGTTTTCATATGAATGCAATATGACACAATGAGATGCAATTAAAAGCCTAAAAACCTAAAAGTTGAAGAGATCACTAAGTTGAGAAAAGAACAATAAAAGATCAAAAGAACAAGGAAAGATAAGAAAAGATCAAACTCCCCTCAAACCAACCCATAAGGATAAATTACCCTAACTCGCTTCTTAAGGAGGAAAATCGGTTTGATCTATAGGCTTGGTAAGAATATACGCCAATTGAGCTTGGACTCTCGAAGTGCATCACAATATCACCTTTTTCAACATGATCTTTAAGGAAGTGAAAGCGAATGTCTATGTGCTTAGTCCTAGAATGTTGCCTTTGGGTTTTAGCAATATTAATAGCGAAGTGTTATCTCGTAAAAGAGGAACACTAGCAAAGTTTAACCCATAATCTTTCAAAGTGGGCGTCATCCAAAAATCAGCTCTGACAACTAGCGTGACTACATACTCCGCTTCAAAGATGGATTGTGCAATGTAAGACCGCTTCCTAGAGGACCAAGATACAAGAGAAGTGCCTAGGAAGTGACAGTGCACGAGGTACTCTTCCTATCTAACCAACAGCCCGCAAAATCAGAATCTGAAAAACCTCTAATGGACAAAGCTGAAGAGCAGGAATACCAAATGCCATATAAGAGGGTAGAGTGTAAATACCTGAATATGCGCTTAACGGCTTGGCGATGGGAAGTTCTCGAGGCGCTGAAATGTTGCACAAAGGCATACCGTGAAGTGAATGTCGGTCTCGAGGCCGTCAAATCTGAAGGAGCCGATCATGTCTGCGGTACTCGCGTTGATCCACGACTTCTCCTTCCTCATCTAGATCCAAAGCGATCGAGGTTGCCATGGAGTGGAAATTGGCTTGCGATCACCCATGTTGAAGCGTTTTAGTAGATCTTTAGTGTACTTCGTCTGATGGATGAAAGTTCCTTCCTTGCAGTGCTTGATTTGAAGTCCCAAAAAGTAATTAAGCTCTCCCATCATACTCATCTCAAATTCCCTGGACATAGTGTCAGAAAAGCTAGAAACAAGAGCATTAGAGGAACCACCAAAGATAATATCATCCACATAAATTTGAGCAAGCAGGAAGTCATTTCCACGCCTAAGAATAAATAGAGTTTTATCCACTTTACCCATCTCAAAATTATTTTTAAGCAAGAAGGTCTTAAGTCTATCATACCAGACTCTAGGGGCTTGTTTAAGACCATACAATGCTTTAGATAGCTTGAAAACACGATTTGGATATTTAGGATCCTCAAAACCAGGGGGTTGCTTAACATACACTTCCTCATCTATGAAACCATTTGAAAAGGCACTTTTAACATCCATCTGATATAATTTAAAACCTTTTGATGCAGCAAATGCAAGCAGAATGCGAATGGCTTCTAGTCTAGCAACATGAGCAAATGTCTCATCAAAATCTAACCCCTTAACTTGGCTGAAACCCAGAGCTACCAATCTGGCCTTGTTTCTAACCACAGAACCATCCTCACCTTGTTTATTCTTAAACACCCAACGGGTTCCTATAACATTATGACCACTAGGGGGTTCTACTAGGTTCCAAACTTTGTTTCTTTCAAAATTTTCTAACTCCTCATGCATGGCATTTACCCGGCTAGAATCGGATAAAGCATGTGATATATCGCGGGGTTCAAAAGAAGCAACAAAAGCCGAATGAGAGTAGAGATTTGGATCATTATACAGGAGCGAGTGACTCGCTCATGTAGATTACCTATTATCCGCTCGGAGGATCTTTGTCTCTGAATCAAGTGGGCGCCGGGTGAGATACGTTTCTTCGACCTCCGCAGTGCTGCGATGATGAAGATCGTGCAGAGCCTCAAGCGAAGGTGAAGTAGGCGTAGCGAGTTCTTGTATCAATATGGGCGCCCGATGCAGCGAGATGAAGGAATGATATTAACCGTCCTCATCTTCCTCCACAAAAATGCTCTCTGTCACTGTAAATCATGCAGCAATAGATCTAGCTCGAGGCTAGTCTCATCAAAAGTGACATTACAAGTCTCTGAATAATGTTAGTCTCGATATTAAAAACCGAAAACCCTCGAATGAGCGGGATAACCGAAATAACCCATCAAAAGTTCTTGATTCAAATTTATCTAAGTTGCTGTCTTAAGAATAAAACATTTTGATCCAAAACTCGAAAATGCGAAGCAGAGGGTTTTCTACCAAAGCGAAGCTCATAAGGAGTCTTGCCTAAAGAAGGCCTCAAAAGACACGATTTGCAATATGGCAAGTCAGTAGCAATAGCTTCGCCCAAAATCTCCTCGGTGTGTTATACTCGTCTAGCATCGTCCTAGCCATTTCGACCAAGGTCCTATTCTTCCTTTCCACCACGCCATTTTGTTGAGGGCGTGTGGAGAGGAGAAGCGATGCTCAATACCACGCTCGGCACAAAAAGAAGCAAAAGAAGCATTTTTGAACTCCGTGCCATTATCACTGCGAATCGCTCTCAAAGCACCAAGAAGCTCAGAAGCCAAGCGAAGAACAAGGTCATGAAAATAACCAAAAGCTTCATCTTTTGAAGTAAGAAAGAACACCCAAGTATATCTAGAAAGATCATCGACTATGACAAGAATATACCATTTTCCACCGATCGACCGGACTCTAGCGGGACCAACGGTATCCATATGAAGCAAGCGTCACCGGTCCGTCAGTCATAACCATAGTCACAGAAGGGTGTGAGGCGGCAACTTATTTGCCATGCCTACAGGGCGCACATACAGCATCCTTGACAGCTTTGAGTTTGGGCAAACCTCTCATGAGATCAAGGTTGCTAACTCGTGTCGATGATCAAAACCAATGTGCCCCAAGCGTCGGTGCCAAAGCGTAAATCGAGAAGAAGATGTAAGCAAACATTTAAGAGATCCGGCAAGAGATTACGAAAAATCGGCTCAAAAATTCTACCAACTCTAGAGATTCCAAACACAAGCTCACGGTAGAATCAAGCACACGACAAGCATTTTTCTTAAAAAGCAGTCTCATAACCATCATCAAGAAGTCGATAAGCGAGAAGGAGATTATACCTAAGCTTGTCCACAAGAGCGACATCCTTTAGAATGAATTTGTTGTTTACCCTAATTGATCTGTTCCTTCAATTAGCCCTTGTGTATCATCTCCAAAGGTGATGAAGTCATCACCTATTGCCGCGTGAAAGAGGTGAACCATTTTGAGTTTCGGTCAAGTGGCGTGAACACCCGAGTCGACGAACCACGTGTTCTTCCCTTTCCACGGTAGTCACGAAAATCAAGGAACAAAAGAGCGATGTGTCTCAATACTGGGGTTAGATAAACAAGATTTAGGAATCCAGTACTGAGACACACGTCTGCAAGGAGTATACAAACCAGAAGTACTATCCTTGATTTCATATAACATTCGGTTATGAGCAATGTTTAAATTAACATGAGACTTAAACTGTCCATGGGCGGTCGTCGGCGTTGTCTTGTCAAGGTCGCCGCGACCAAAACGGTCGAGCCGGTGACCATCAAGTCGGACCGCCCGATCTGATAAACATTAGAATTAGGATATTTATAAGCATAATGATTTGCATGAGAGAAAAATCGTAATCCAGGTTTATTCTTTTCAGTGTTACCATGTCTCATAGAAGCTCTAGCTTGCATGAATGAAATTCTATCAAAATTTTCCTATCATTTTCAACCTCGCCAATGAGAATTCAATCAAATGCCCACCTTTCTTGCAATAAGTGCAATGGTACTTGGTACCACTAGAAGAAGCACCATTTGAATTAATACAAAGTTGGGCAAAACTGCAGATTTAAAAGATGTTTTTGCGCAGTTGGGTTTTGAATTCAATTAAACCTTTTTCCAAGACTTGAATGACTTTTGGGTTTGAATTGTCTTGAAAAGAATTGAACCCTAAACCTTGCTTCTTATAAGGAGTTTTAGACTTGTCAAGAATCATGTTTAATTGTTTCTTACCTTTAGAAAATTTCTCTAATGTATCATGAAGGTAAGCATTTTCTTTTCTCAAGTTAACACAAGCATCACAAGTATTATTCATAGATTTCTCCTTATACAAAGCAATTTCAGTCTTAAGAGTGGAACATGAAGCACAAGTAGTATTTTCAATATCGTCCTTAAGCTTAGCATATTTGACTCTAGCAGCTTCTAAGATATCTTTGATTCCACGTTCTTTTTCTAAACATGAAGTGCAAGGGCTAGAATCAAATACATCAAAAGCGATCAATTTACTAGATTCTAAACACTTTTCACAAGGAGCACTTTTAATTTCATTTAGTTCAGATCTAGCATTCTCAAGTTGTTGTACAGAAATATTATGAGCAGATTGTAACTTGGTAATTTCTGAATGCATAGCATGACAAGATAAACATTCATCGGGTTCAAGAGTCTTAGCATTTTTAAGCTCTACTTTCAGTTTGCTAATTTTTGACTCTAATTTCTTATTTTTTGTCATGACAAATTCTAGTGCTTCATCTTGACTAAGCAATTGCTCAACTATAGAATCATATTTAGCAGAAAGCTCATCATAAGAAAAAGATACCTCATTATCATCAATGTCGTCCGTGTCGACCATGAAGCACATGCCGGTGAAGTCTTTGGCCTTCCCTTTCTTTTGCCTTGAGGGATCTCCTCCTCCTTGTCCTCCTCACTCCCGGTATCCACATCGCTCAAGGATTGATCCTCAAAAGCCGCAAGGACCCGGTAAGTAGCCTTCACAAGCTTATTAGCCTCATACCTTGATTTGTTGAAAGGAGGCTTCTTCCAAGCTGGCTTTCCTTCCTTATGATTGCTCTTACCTTTCAGCTTGGGGCAATTTGCCCGGATATGATTGAGCTCACCACATTCATAGCATGTCACCGGACCACCTCTCTTTTTGTTTCTCACATTATTGTAGGCCCGTGTGAATTTTTTAGCTAAAAGGGCTAACTCAACCTCAGGGATATTCTCAAGCTTCTCTTCATGAATAGCAGATAAACAAGCAAATGAAAATCCGAAGAAGATTCAAAAGAGTCATCAAAAGCCTTTTGAGAGGATCGCTACCAAAGCTAAATTATCTTTCTTGGGATGATCAACTCTTTTAATTTCATGAGTCTTGAGTTTACTATAAAGCAATTCTAAAGTAAGACTTGAAAGATCAACATTTTCCTCTATAGCAGTAGCCTTCATCTCCCACTCCTTGGTGTTGATTGCACCAAGAGATGGGTGGCATTTTCAGATTGAGAATATTCAATATCAACGACTTTCATTTGATTAATTACTTTATTAAAGCGTGAAAATGTCATCGATGCTCTCTCGGACGCATCTCGAATTTATTGTATTCACGCTTGTAAACTGTTTGGCGCACCTTTTTGATTTGGGACGAACCCTCATGATATGTTTGAGAGTGTTCCAAATTTCATCTTGTGATTGAAAGATTGCAAATTCTATCATATTATTGTCTACCAAGTGCACCATATAAAAGATTCTTAGCCTTATTGTTGTTAGCCAAAAGAATTGCGAAGCGGTGTAGCAATTTCGGGAATAACCAGTGGGCTCTAACAACATCCCAAATAGCTTGTCCTCGCTCTCAAGAAAGACGCGCATACGATTCTTCCAATAGGCATAGTCGTGCCCATCGAAGATATGCGGTTTAGTAGAAAACTTATCCATCGCCAAAGTTCGGTGACCGGTTAAGATCAAGATTGAACTAGCAGGGCTCGATACCACTTGTTGGACCGAAAAGGCGACTAGAGGGGGTGAATAGAGCACGCTCACTTTTTCCCAAATAATGAATTCAACACAATTTCACTCCAATAGCTATGATGAAGCTATGAAGATCAATATACCGAGACAATGGAAGACTAGTATTGAATCAATTAAATCCCTAAGCAAAATAACAAAATCAACTAAGATTGCAAAGACTCACAAGACGGGCGGTCGGACTCTGTACCCAACCGGTCGGACCGATTGCGGGGCGATCGACCGCGTTGTCTTTGGCGGTCGGACGCTCAAAATCGGTCGACCGGTGATGATGGCGATCGGCCGGCGATCTGTAACCGATCCAAAGCAGAGAAAATCGGCCGATGACGAAGTTGCAATTAGGTGAAACTTTTGATTCTCAACTCCAATCTTTATGAAACTTTGCACACACCTTCTATATGCTATTGAGGACCTATTCCAATCGAATATTATGATAATTCTTGGAGCGATCTTGAGCAATTGCCAATTGATTCTGAAGGTCTAAAGCAGGGCAAGAACGAAAACTTGATCCTAAAGCTTGTTCGTGAGAGATTGATGATCAAGATGATGCTAGATAGATTCACACATATCACAGCAAGCTAATTCACGTGAAAGAATCAATCACAAACTCGCGGATCAAAGAAAGTCCTAAAAACACGAAATTGAAAGCAAGAACGAAAAGAGACTTATCTCAAGCAAACCTTGCATAGATTGATTTCGTGATTGATGCTGGATTACATCCACACCATCATGGATCAGTGGACAATCAAAGATCACGAAATTCACCACAAATCATCAAGAGCCCTAGCCTTCACCTCAACTCCCCTAAAGACAATTAGGGTTTTGAAACATAAAAAGGCGAGAGAGAGAGAGGGGTGCAGCCACCACCTCCTCCTATTTATAGTTGAGGCCTAGAACTCCTAGGGTTTAACTTAATTGGGCTCCCGTTAAGGCCCACTAACAAACGGGTCACACACGCACGCTTTGCAAAGCGCCGTCTTTAACCTTTTGACCTAAACCGCTTCACCATGTACCATGGATTTGCCAATAGGTCACCATTGTCCATCTTGTGTCACGCTTGAGTCGTTGACCTCACCCGGCATCGTCAATCGTTCTGGACCTCAACTCTCCAAGTCTAGTCCCGATCCTCCTCGCCGTTGACCGTCGTTGACCACCAAGCAACCTGCACAACCACAGACAAGCAAACACGAATTCGGGAACAAGTTCTTCACAACTTGACCCATGTTAGTCAAAACATGCATCATGCAAATCATATGCCATGAAACCAATGACTTTGACCTAACAAAACAACATCGCCACGAAGTTGGCCAACGTTCAAGTTATTACCGGTCTGACCGCTCTAGGTGAGCCGGTCGGACAGCCCCTTGGCCGGTCGGACCGCTCTTTGTGAGCCGGTCGGACCGCCCCTTGGGACTTAGCCGAATTTCAACCCCTGAAAATCCGAAACCTTCTGGAAACTTTAAACCAATAGAACTTTTTTCTGCAGACTCCAAAAATCATGAGACCAAGTGCATTGGGATCCCCTCACTTGCCTACAACACCTATTTTTGGCCCAACTCGTTTTGACCACTTTGGTCATCGCCGGTCCGACCGCCCCACATGGCCGGTCCGACCGATTTGGTACCGGTCGGACCGCCGTGGAAGGACCGGTCGGACCGCCCCTGTCCAGTAAGCCTGTAACTTTGTCGAAAACACGTGAAACGACAAACCGTAAACGCCATTGCCAATTGTCACATCATCCTAAGGTCTGGAACATATCCCCATGAAATCCACAATATGCGTAATAGTACACTTAGGGGTTGCCAAACGCTACTCTATGACTGGATAGTTATAAAGGTAACTTTTCGGGTATGCTATGAAACATGCGGAGGGATATGACTGATCGGATATGGGATTTGCCCCTCCTAACATAATAGGAGAGATATCTCTGGGCCAATTGACTCGGTCGGTTAAAGAAAGTGCATAGTCGTGTCACTAGTGGTCGAAGAGTCGACCATATGAAGTTATCCGTCACTTGATCGAGAAAGTATTGAACAGTCTATGTGTTGGACCGAGAAGGCGACTAGAGGAGGGGGGTGAATAGGAGCACGCTCACTTTTTCACAAATAATGAATTCAACACAATTTCACTACAGTAGCTATGGAAGCTATGAAGATCAGGTATATCAGTACAGGGGAAAACTAATATTCCAAACTTGATTAAACTTGGAACACACCTTCTCTATGATATCAGGGACCTATTCCAATAGAATATTGTGAGAATTCTTGGAGGAATCAAGATCCTTTTTCGTTTGATCAAAGAAGGGTTCAAAATTGGGTCAAAATGAAAACTAGGTCAAAGCTCTTACTCGTGGGTGATTGATGATCAAGATAATCCTAGATGGATTCCCACACGTCACAGTAAGCTAGATCACGTGAAGAAACCAAGCAAAAACTTACGGATCAAAGAAAGATCTAAAATCATCCAATAGAGAGAAAGAACGCAATGAGACAAAACATTGATCAAACTTTCCTTTGATTGATTGATATGATTAGGGCTTACAGTCACTCCATCAATGGAGGATAATGCTCAACCCAAGAGCACGAAAATCACATCAAACATAAAGAACCATAGCCTCCACAAAAGCTCTCCCTAAGAAAATTAGGGTTTACAAGAATTGCAAAATAGGCGAAGAGATGGTGCAGCCACCACCCTCTCCTATTTATAGTGGAGGCTTAGACCTTCTAGAAGTTTAACTCTATTGGGCTCCCGTTAAGGCCCAAAATAAATGGGACACTTACGCACGCATTTTAATGCGTCATCTTTAACATCCCTTGACCTAACTAGCTACACCTTGCGCCATCTTGCACCTCGAATTAGCTAATAGGTCACCCTTGTCCATCTTGCACCACGCTTGAGTACATTGACCTCACCCGGCATCGTCGATCGTTCTGGACCTTGGCTCTCCAAGCCTAGTCCCGATCATCCTCGCCGTTGACCATCGTTGACCACCAAGCAACCTACACAACAATAGACAAGTGAACCGAATTTGGAAACAAATTCTTCACAACTTGACCTATGTTACTCAAAACATGCATCATGCACCATATATGCCCTGAAACTCATGACTTTGACCTAACACACGAATATCGCCGCCACACCGGGCGACGAACAAAGTGAAAACCGGTCAGACCACCCCCCAGGGCCGGTCTGACCGCCCAACCTGGCCGGTCTAACCGCCACCTATGGGCCAGTCAGACTGCCAGCTGGGACTTAGCCATTTTTCCTGTCTGGAAAACCGAAACCTACTGGAATTTTTAAACCAATATAACTTTTGACTGGTGACTCCAAAAATTATGGGACCAAGTGTAATAGAATCCCCTCTCTTGCCTACACCCTCTATTTTTGGCCCAGCTCAAAAAATCACTTTTTGACAATCCCGGTCCGACCGCCGCTTATGGCCGGTCCGACCGATTTGGGACCGGTCTGACCGCCGCACCTGGTCGGTCAGACCAGTTCTGACTTGACATAACTGAACTTTGCCAAAAACACGTGAAATGACAAACCGTAAACGCTATTGCCAATTGTCACATCATCCTAAGATCTGGAGCATATCCCCATGATATCCACACTATGGATGACAAAATATCTCACTTGGAGTTCAATAAGATATCGTGAGGCAAAGGGAGAATACGCAAGCATGTCGTTCAGTCTGACCAGATACTAACTGGTCATATGGAGATACGGATTGGTCGTAAACTGGTCGACATGACCACCAACTAATCATAAGGAGTTACAAACTAGCCGTAACTAAATATGAATTGGTCGTATAGAGATGCAAGCTGGTCGTAAGTGATAAGTACCTGATCGTGGATCATATTGCATAAGGTTGATCTGATATAATATTTATGTGTACATGGGAATCGTTATATACTGCTAGGAACTGCTAACGACTCGTGGTCAAAAAGAAGTTTCCGAGTCACAACCGATTACACATAAACCTACAGGGTCGCACACTTAACGGGTTGGAACAAACAATTTCGGATAGGATCCGTTATGGGCTCTTTATAAGGGGGTGCATGGGGCTATTGGGATGTACATGAGTTACTCCACCAAAACCTTAGCCGCCATTTTCTCGAGAGCCCTATCGTGCGCGTTGGTGCTAGCACACCGACGTACGGTGTTCTACCCCTGGACGTGTGGATACCGCAGAGGCGCTACTACGGTTGCTGCTACACTAATCGAGGACAATCCACGACCTACGCATGGAATGTCATAGGTTGCTAGAGGAGACGATCGGTGCCGAGAACGTTGGACAATCGACTACGACCACTTCATCGATGTGCTCGACGTTGGATTAGGCTGCTCCAACTCTTCTTCCGTTGTATTACGCGTCTAGTGGTGATGATTTATGATCTCTTGCTTGCATGACTTTCTGGTTTACGTGGTATAATTTTTGAATTGCTAGCTAATGTAGCCTACCCGTATCCCTTCACATCACACACCAACCCACCGAAAGCCTAGTCGCTACCTCGCTAAAGGTCCGACAGTGCGTGCTGGTACTAGCACACCGCACATGATGTTCCACCCCTAGACGTGTGGATACCGTAGAGGTGTTGCCGCGGTTGCTATTGCGCTAATCGATATCGGTCCGCGATGCATGTGAGGAATGTGAGTAGCTATTGAAAGAGACGATCAACGGCTGAGGACGTTGGGCGATCAACTACTTACGCTACATCAACACATGCTTCGTTGGACCAGACTGCTCCAACTCTTCTTCCGTCACATTGCGCGTCTAGCGTTATCGATCTATGATCTATTACTCGTATAATTTCCTGATTTATGCACTAGAAATTTTTGTTTTCTAGTAGGGTAGCCTACCTGTATCCCAATAGATATATAGTGGAAGTGCTACCAATGTAACACATTAAATGTTTCTGCACGTTCTTCACCTTGATGTTCAACATAAACACCACGTAAGTTGTTATGGCCTTTTAAGATTACAAGTTGCTATTGTTTTATGTATGCAACTTATACTCTATTACAGGAATTCTAGTTTATTTGTTGTATCCTGTATTTGCGATAGTCACTCTACTAGCGTGTGTTTGTACCGGAGCTATATTGCCTTCTAAAATTACAATTTGCTATTGTTTTATGTAAGCAACAAAAATCTCATTGTTTATATGAAATAAAAATTAATACTAATAATTAACATGATCAACCAAAGCTAAAATTGGTAGCACGTGCAATGCATGGGTTGCCGATTACTTATAGAAATAAAGTGAGGAGGGGTCAGAAGATATGTACCAGAGATGATTGAATTGGAAAGAAATAATTATGGTACATATAAGCATAGCTGGAAAAATAAAAATCCAAATAAAGCCGCATGTTACTAATTATTCTCTTCCTGTGAACCTATCACCCTGAATCGATGGGCTCCCCTCCCCGTGCTTTATATATTGCAGTCCCATGATCATCCGTGCAATCGTGGCAAAAACATTGGTAGCTAGTAATGGACTCTGTCCAACCAGTGGAATCAGGATCATCTCAAGTGAGTATCCATGGACATGTACCAACTGAAGGAGGACCTGCACCAGACAGTGGATGTCTTCATGGCCGACAACAGCAAGCTGTAAGTATGCCTGCAGCTCAGGTATTTATACCTATATTTGCTTAAGTTGTGCAATGCATAGTATACATGTAAATATATGTTGTATAACTTTTTGATGGTTTGTAACAGCATGAGCAAATCACAAATATTGGAATGACTGAAATATCTCGTTGTCTTCATCTGCCAATTGTTGAGGCAGCAAGGAAACTAAACATATGTCACAAAGCACTGAGGCGTGTTTGCCGTAGACATGGCATCGAACGTTGGCCCAGCAGACAGGTAGTTAATCCTTGTCCCTCTCTAGGCAAATGTATGTAGATCTGTATATGTGCTTCATCACATACTTCAACATATATGTGTTTCAGAAAAAGCTGAGTTTGAGGTGTCTGTGCTTGAATTTTTGCAGATCAATGCTAAAAACAACAAGATATTAAAATTATTGGATGCCGGCGTACTCTCTGGAAATACTTCGACACAGGCTTCAGTCACACTCAAAATCATGGATCTGCAAAAGGAGAAGATGGAGATATATCAAAAGGTCCTCAAGGGGCGTGATGGCAATTGAATCTAGTGTCCTACATGATTCAAATGGAGTTACTACATGAAGTCTATGAACTATATTTTTGAGCTTTTTTATTATCACTTTCATCTCAAATAATTTGGCAGGGCATGTTGTCAAACTGATTAGTATCCCTAGGACTTGTGACAAAATTGTGTGTTTCTGAACTATGCCTATGATTAAGTGTTTAATTCTTTTGGTACTGTTATGACTTTGCATGGTCTAATTTCTTGTTATGGAGATAATGTGAATGAAGGTCAAAATAAGCATGTGACATTGAAAATGATGGACATTTCACAATATAGTATTTGGTGTCAAATATTGTTGTTTAAATTAGAAAAATGAGCAATCTAGAAAACTGTTACTCTTGCTCATCTGATGTTGTTGTATTATTAATGCATATGTGTGATGTGCTTGCTTGTATGCATGTTTGTGCATGTGTTCTCCGTTCAGATACTTTACCTTGATGATTTGAGTTGTTACTTTAATGATTTGAGTTGGCCAAGAATTAGTCTAATACAGGACAAAGAAAATCAAGCATTCAAGTACAGAGCATCAATGTCCAAATGATGCAATTATCCTCAAAAGAGATGATGTTCTCTGACAAAGACAACTCCGTACATTGGAAAAGGGCTTCTCCAACCCAATGTTTCTACCTCTTTACCTTGGTATGGAATGGTAGCTAATTTTATCTATTGACTTTGTTTTCTAGTTAGATGCCTCTGCCATTATACACATTGAAAAGGTGGGCAAAAGCCAAGGATGTGATGAAGCTGAAGCAACTAAAAGAAGCGCAATGTTGTAGTTTATTTTTGTGAGAAAGTCTGGTAAATATCAATGAATCCTGCTAAAGAAAAAGTTTTAGCATTATATGCTATAATGTACCTACAACTATATGGATGCCTTCCTAAGAAGCGTTCAATAGGGAAGCATGCCTGCTAGGCTGCTACCATGTGCCTACTGTATGGACGCGTTCATAAGATGTCTTCAATATAAGCCTCCGTTACTCTTGCGAACCTTACTATTTACTCATAGTATTATTGTTTTGCTTTGTTGTAACTAGTTTCCTACTCCAAGATTTTAGTTTTGAAAAAAATAACTACAGTGAAAGTAAGGCACCACTACTTCCATCTAGCTAACTAGATCTTGGGAGCATAATCCAATTCCTTTTCTCCTTATCTGACACCCGTATCTTTCAGGGAGTTAAGTAGCATTACTATAAAGTTAGAGCAATTGAGCTCTTTTTGTTAGAGTCACTACTACAAATAGATTAATACGGGACACGTTATCAAAGATGATTTTTCAAAACCGTCAGTGTTAATGGTAATCATATACGGTTTTATCAGCGCAACCGTCTCTATTACTGGATACACTGAGAACCATCTATGAGGAGCTAATATCATAGACGGTTCGTATTAAGAACCGTCTGTGAAATATCATAGACGGTTTGTGATACGAACTGATATCACGAACCGTCTGTGATAAGTATCTCATCACAGACAGTTTGTATTAAAAATTATATGTGACTTGGAATTTTCCTTACTCTGTGATTTTACCATGGCTTGGAATTTTATGAGAGAGAGTAAGGAAAATTTCAAGCCATGGTAAAATCAGAGACTACTTTCTGATTTTACCATAGCTTGGAATTTTACGAGAGAGAGAGAGAGAGTAAGGAAAATTTCAAGCCATGGTGATACGGCCATATCTACAACCAAAGCATTGCAAAAGGTAAAACAAAATGTTGTGAAGGCCGATAGGGTGGATGGGGATGTGTAACATCCCAATTTGGGTTTATGTTTCAAATGTAATAAAAATGAGGATAAATTAAAACTTTTGCTACCTCATGTTGTGTTGCAGTGTTTGAAACCTCTTTCTTTAATTGGTGGAAATTCAAACTCCAAATTTCCCCAATTGAACTCAAGTCATAACCCTCCTTCATAAAAATCTTGTGCCCAATCTCTGGAAATAATTTTCATTGGGTCTAGGGTTGATGTTTAACACCTCTGAATTATCTCATGATTTTTAGAAATTATTTGATAATTTTTGGAGGCAAGTCAAACTGGTCAAACCCCATTTTCCTCTCTTCTGGAATTTCTGTAGAATAATTCAGTGCATGAAAATCTCTGAAAATTTTATGGAAAGCTCCCCCTGCAGTCAGCAAGCTCCAGTTAAAATTTCATAAATTTTGGAGTTTGTTTGCTACCTCAAATAATTTCTCAAAAATCAGATGTTTAAAATTCAAATTCTAAAGCGGTTTGCCTTGTTCCTCGGGTTCGAACGGACTCGGGCTCGAGCCACTTGACTCGGTCGAACCAACTAAACGCACCGGCGCGGTCGATCGGGCGCGGGCGTTGCGAGCCGTTGGATCAGCATCGAACGGTCCTGGATCAACCGAGCGACGGATCCTCGCGATCTAACTCAGCCGTTCGATTTCAATCCGACGGTCAGCGCGTCGTCTCCTTCCTCCGTCCGGCTCGCGCGTCAGCAATGGCCATGGCGTGCGCAGAGAAAAGTCGCGGCGTGCCGTCCCTTCCCCGGTCGCTTTTCAACGGCTCTCTCTGCGCGCATTTATTGCTCGTCGTGCTCCTCCCTCAGGCGTCCCCTCTCCAACCGCTCCCGTCGCTCTCTCGCGCTCAAACGGCCGGTTTGACCCGAGCGGGTTATCGCCGTTGCCCTCTGCCATCCCCGGCTATTTAAGCTCCTTGGTTTCTCCCTTAGCTTCCTTTAGCCACACCGCAGCTCTAGCTAGCACTCACAAGCCCGCTGGAGCCACAGATTCTCGGGAAGCTCTCGGCCGCCATTGACGGTTTTGGAGCTTCGGTGAAGTCGGTGCAGCGGGGGTCTTCTTCCACAAGTCTTTGCTCCCTCTGCTCTCCCTCTACTCACTGAAGCTTAACCCTCTGTCAATTTGGCTTTTGAACAGAAGAGAGCAGCTCAATTTCGGACTTCCCCCTTTTCGGCCGAAATCGCCTTTCTTCTTCGCCCGAGCAGCTTCGACTCTTCTCGGTGCATCCTTTGCGCCCAGGTAACCCCTCTTTAGTCCCTAGTGGCCTGGCACTCGCTCCCTTGGACCGCAGCTGAGCCGTTTGCATTTTTCGTTTTCGTCACTTTGCGGTCACCTCGGTTCTCTCCGGCTTGCCGGCGTTCTGGGCCACCGCAGCTAACGCCGCTGGTACCATTGTGTGCGCAAGAGTATTAAGGACTCATTTTAGGCGTTTGCTCGCACCGCCGCGGCCAGAGCCGCCGGCGGCGAGCCGTTCTCCTCCGACATTTTTGCCGGACGAAAACAGGACGATGGTTTGAACGTGAGTCGATGCGAACCGTCGATCCTTAGATCTACGGCCCACGTTCGCGTGGAAAATTTTGAATTCGTCGCGCGTCTCGGTCTGTGGACCGTTGGATCTAAGATCAATGGTCCCGATGCGAGTCCGCGCGGAGCGTTGGATCCCAGATCCACGGCTCGCGTGCGCGTGAACGTTCGGACCGCCGAACGCTCCCATCCACGTCGACCGTTGGATCCAGATCCAACGGCGGACGACCAGTGTCCCGGATCGCCCACGCGCTCCGACCAAAGTGGTCGTGGACCGTTGGATCCTGATCCAACGGTTAACGACCAGGGTTTCGCGGCCGCGCGCGCGTGCGCGTTAGCGCTGGGACGCGGACCGTCGGATCCGAGATCGACGCTCCTCGTTCGGCCACGTCATTTCTAAATTCTGATTTTCCCAAAGAGATTTATTTATCAACTGAAAAATGTGATAACTTGTAAAATGCATAACTAATTCATTTTAAATCCTTTTCGGTTGATTCAAATTTTGTGGGTTATGTTTTGAATTAGACTTTAATTTAAAAATGTTTCCAAACTCAGTGTAGCTCCAGAAATTTTTGCTAATGAATAGTAGCATTTTTTATTTATAAAAGCTGAGCAAAATTGTTTTGGTCATATCTTTGGCATTAAGAATCCAAATCAATTGGTTCTTGTTGCTAAATTCATTATAAATCAAGACCTTGCTACTGTAAAAATTTTAGAATTTTGGAGGAGTTTACTGTTGGGTCTTTGTATTTTATTCGTTCTTATCGGTTGCTTTTTGCTTTCGTTAGGACCCAAGAGCACATTCATAATATTGTTGATCCTCAGCAACACCTTGACCCACAGCAAGGTGCAAGATATTTGATCATAAATGTCCCATTACTTTCAAAGTCTAATATCTTGTTTACAAACTATATGTATGCATTGCTTTTGTGTCCAATTAATTTTGCCCTGTTTAGAGGTAGCTATTCCTAATGCATTGTTGCCATTAAAATGTTATCCCCTACCACAACCATAAGTTATTAATATCATTTGGTGAATTAGAGCCCGTGATTTAATTATGCTCTTTACTTGCTTTGCGATGTCATGCTTAGAAATGCTTAGCTACGGTAGAATTGGGCGGTTATCGACTTAGTCGATGACCTTGATCACACAAATCATTTTGTTTATTTTGGTTCAGCACCTTATGCTTTTGTTTTGTACAAACCGAAAATGAAACAAAATGATTTGACTTGGGCGCAATGGCATGTTGGTGTGATTGTTGGGTGTGACAAGGAAAGGTGCCCAGGTCCCTAAGGACCGAATTGTTACTTGTGTCACTAAGCCAAGCGCTTATGCGTGCTAACCACGCGAGAGAGGATATGGGACCTCTCTTGACTTAGTACTTTGGCGTGGGTTATCTCCAGTCGCAGGAGGGGGTTGTGTGTGTTGTGTGAAACATGATATGTGTTCTCGGTGTTCTTGTGTTGGGTGTGCGGTGGTGGAGATTAGGGTAGGCTCTCCACCTCGAGGAGCATTGTAGTTGTCCAAGGCTTTACTCATGACGGGTAGTTGACCGAGGCTTTACAATGACTCGACACAACGTATGGGTTTCTATCCATACAGGCGGCTCGTGAATAATTCACAATATTGGAAATGTCTCGTAGGACTTAGCCGTGCTAGGCATACCTAAGGAAGTGTGCTTAATCTAGTGGCAAAAGGTGGTCAGCGTGTGGGTACATTGGTACACCCTCGCAGGATAAAACTATTCGAATAGCCTCGCCCTAGGTTATGGACATGCTTGGTAAGGTCGTGCAAGAACTAGACTACAACCTTTTTAAATTAAAATTTGACATGGTTGGCATGAATGGGTAATTCATGCTATTGTTGTGGTGACTAATGGTTTAGTCACTTCCAGGACTGTTTTATCGTTGTTGCTACTTGATTACTCTGCTTTTATCAAATAAAATCAGATTGCAAAAATTGCCTTTGATCTATTACATTATTGCAATTAAAACTTGCTTTATGCTTAAAAATTTGAGTCGTAACCTGCTCCACTTAAATAAGCTTGCATGTAGTTATTGTATAGATATGTTATCATTCTTATATATCTTAAGTAGTACATTCAAAGTACTCACCCGTTTTTCTTTGGGTGCTTTTGTTTGCAGAGGAAGAAGGTGAGCCCCAAGGGCCTCACTTTTGTGAGTTGTCTTTGTGGATTCCACGACTAGCTTTGCGGTCCTGGTCGGTTGCCTTGTGGGTTAAAGGCACACTGATTGGCTCTTTTGTTTTATAGCCATCTTATGGCACTTTTGCTTCCGCTGTTAAATTCCTTTATGTATTTGTCATTTGGCCGGTCGGGCTCTCTTTTGTAATGACTATCCTTTATTTATGGTATCTTCTGAATTGTCGTTTATGTTTCGGTTCTATGTGATTGAATGGAATTGATGCATGAACTTTGTAAAGAGGTATGTATACTACACTCTGGGAAGTATACATGTCTCGAGTCTCGGATTATCTGATTTGTGATGCCAGGACCAAGTGGATGGTTAAGCATTACAAGCCGGATAAACCGGGGTCTCACAAGGTTTGGTATCAGAGCCATACTGACCGTAGTAACCCAAGTTGGTCGTCTTTAGGATATTTTGAAAAACTTAATTTCAAAGTATCAAATGATTTTTGAAAGCTTAAGTAATTCTCAGATTTTATTCCTTACCTATCTTAGCTTTCTCCTCTCATCTCACTCTAATTTGAGTTTTGAAAATTGTTTACCTCTTCTTCCTTCAAAGATAGTGTTACCGATTAAATGGGTTTTGGGAACCACTGAGTTTGGCAAATTGAAGTGCTTATGGTTTTGAAGTTTACGGATCAAGATTTGGCTAGAGGCTTGGATGCGAATCAACAAAGACGCTTCAATTTCAGACAAACAAGCTCAATGGTTTCTGATAGGACCACTGAGCTTGGCAAATTGAAGTGTGCCAGATTTTGAAGTTTCTAGAATGGAAGACTTCGACTGGGAGCTTGGATGCAAAATCGCTACAGCAACTTCAGTTTCCGGACAGCAAGCTCGATGGTTTCTAATGGGATAGAAAATGAGAGTTTAATCAACTAAAACTTGTGGGGTTAAAAAGGGGTAAGATGTGATACTAGTTAGCTATGTATCTAACACTATTTTCCCTGATTTAGCCTTGATCTTAAGTGGTATTAGATCTTACCTTGATCTTCTGATTTTTATCTTCTCAAACAATTACTCGTTCATTCAATACGGGTTAGTTGCATTGGGAAGTTGAGTTTTGGTTGGTGATTCATTACGATTTTTGAAAGTCTTTTTATAAGCTGGTTTAGGTTTATATACTTGCTGTTTTCGGCTTTCGGTTAGGGTGATATTCCATTCCCCTAGTCGTTCGCTTTTCGCTTCCTTTCGGATTTGAATCTTTGAGTCTAGTTTTAACCAAAGTTTCTTGTAACAGGATGGCCGGACGCACTCGTAGCGGCCAAGGCCAGTCAGCTGGTCCGGACGAGGAACTTCCTCCTCCTCCGACCATGGCCGAGGTCCTTCTTCGATCGAGCGCAACCGTGCAGAGGGCGGAGGGTTCTTACGGACGCCATCGCGCGCAACACTTCCGCCCTTACGGTGCTTCGTGATCCGGCAAGGAGTGGTCACCACCGCGTGGGGACTTGCGGAGTTTCTTCGCACTCCACCCCCACGTTCTCAGTCCGAGGACCGCTTGACGCAGACGACCGCTTCGCCGGTGGAGCGGAAGCCAGATAGCGCATGCGTGGAGCACGAGAAGGCGTTGTTCGCATCGCACCAGCTGGAGGGTGCAGCTTTGTCTTCGTGGGAGAGCTTTCTCGCCATGCAGCCTGACGGCCACACCGTCACTTGGGAGGAGTTCGCACACTGCCTTCCGTCGGAGTCACATTCCTTCCGTCCTGATGAGGCTGAAGAAGAAGGAGTTCTTGTCGCTCAGACAAGGACGTCTCTCAGTTACGGAGTACCTATACGAGTTTAACCATTTGGCTCGTTATGCTCCGGAAGAGGTGGCCACTGATGAGGCCAAGCAAGAGAAGTTCAAGGATGGTTTGTCCGAGGAGCTTGGGACAAGCTATCCATCGTCGATTTCAGATTTCCGTGCCTTGGTGGACAAGGCCATTATCGCCGAAAGCACTCGGTAGAGCGCTTGTGGATTCCCGCAGCGTAAGTGGAGGCCCAAGTCATCCAGGCCGGCTATCCCCGCTTGATCCGTCTCGTGGGTCGCGCGAAGCCAAGCACCCCGAGGCCGTCGGCACAAGATTCTTCGTCTTCGCAGGCGTGCCCGACCACTGACACTGCGAGTCGCCAGGTGGCCCCCGCAACCCGGCTGCCGGGGTCACTTGCTTCGCCTGCAGCCAGAAGGGGCATTACGCGAACCAATGCCCTAAGAAGACAGGAGCAGCCCCTCGTCCTAATGGAGGACGCGGGCCAGGAGGTGGTTCTTCTCAGGACCTGAAGATAGTCCCTGCTACCCAAGGCGTGGGTAGTGGTCGCGTCAACCTCATCTCCGCAGAGGAGGCACAGGAGGCACCCGATGTCGTGCTGGGTACGCTTTCTGTCAACTCTCATTCTGCTACTATTTTGTTTGATTCAGGGGCATCTCATTCTTTTGTTTCTGAGTCTTTTGCTGCTATTAGTGAGCTCCTTTTTACTCCTTTGTTGGTTCCGTTGCTCATTCGCTCTCCGGGTTCGGAGTTGAGAGCTGAATCTGAGTGTAGGGACGTTCCTATCGAGATTGAGGGAGTAGGGTTCTTAGCAAATCTTATCCTCCTCCATTCAGCAAGTTTAGATGTAATTCTTGGTATGGATTGGTTGTCTCAGCATAAGGGACAAATCGATTGCGCCAGGAAGTGTGTCTCTATCTAGTTTTTCCGCGAAAGGTGTTCGCTTTCAAGTCGCTAGGTCCGCATCTCTTCGCGCAGAAGCGAAGCCCGCTCTAGATATTAATGAAGTCCCAACAGTTTGTGACTTCGTTGATGTCTTTCCTGAAGATCTTCCCGGGATGCCACCAGTTCGAGATCTCGAGTTTGTCATTGAGTTGGTTACCGGTACTGCCCCGATTTCAAAGAGGCATTATCGGATGCCACCAAACGAGTTGGTGGAGTTGAAGAAGCAACTTGGTGAGCTGCAGGAGAAAGGCTTCATCCGCCCTAGCTCATCTCCGTGGGGTTGTCCTGCAATCTTCGTAAAGAAGAAGGACAATACTTTGCGCATGTGCGTTGATTACCGTCCGCTTAATGAGGTAACGGTGAAGAACAAGTATCCATTGCCCCGCATTGATGATCTCTTTGATCAATTAACCGGAGCTCGAGTATTCTCCAAGATTGATTTGAGAGTGGGATATCATCAAGTTCGGATACGACCGGAGGATATTCCAAAGACGGCTTTCTCTACTCGCTATGGCTTGTACGAGTATACCGTCATGTCATTTGGCTTAACCAATGCTCCCGCCTTGTTCATGAACCTCATGAATTCGGTATTCATGGAGTACTTGGATAAGTTTGTCGTGGTCTTCATCGATGATATTCTTATCTATTCTAAGGACGATGAGGAACATGATGAGCATCTGAGGCTTGTGTTAGGCAAGCTTCGCGAGCATCAGCTGTATGCGAAGTTCGCAAGTGCGCGATTCGGTTGAAGGAAGTGGCCTTCTGGGTCATGTTCTTTCGGCGGGAGGCGAGCCGCTGATCCTAGCAAGGTCGCGATGTTCTTTCATGGGTTCACCTACTTGATGGCGAAGCGCGGAGTTTTCTCGGTTTAGCGGGATATTATCGCCGTTTTATCGAGAACTTCTCCAAGATCGCGAAGCCGATGACGGAGTTGCTCAAGAAGGACAAGAAGTTCTTGTGGTCCGACGCTTGTGAGGAAAGCTTCCAAGTGCTCAAGAGACGTTTGACCACCGCTCCCGTCCTCGTTCTTCCAGATATTCATCGAAGCTTCGATATCTTTTGCGATGCTTCTCGTCGAGGACTCGGTTGTGTCCTGATGCAAGAAGGCAAGGTAGTGGCCTATGCATCAAGGCAATTGAGACCTCATGAACTCAACTATCTTACCCATGACTTGGAATTAGCTGCTGTGATTCATGCACTTAAGATTTGGCGACATTACCTAATCGGTAATCGTTGCGAAGTGTACTCGGATCACAAAAGCCTAAAGTATTTGTTCACCCAACCAGATCTGAACCTCAGGCAAAAGAGATGGTTGGAGTTGATCAAGGACTATGACATGGGTATTCACTACCATCCGGGCAAGGCTAATGTCGTTGCCGATGCGCTCAGTCGCAGAGCGCATTGCAATGCCTTGTTGCTCCAGGGATGTCAACCCACCCTTCTGGAGGAATTTCAGCGTCTCAACTTAGGTTTGGTTGAGCGTGGTTCCCTCGCTGCCTTGGTTGTGCAACCAACCTTGGTAGATCGGATTAAGGTCGCTCAGCAATCGGATGCTGGAATAAGTCACATCAAGGAAAATGTCAAGAACGGAACAGCCAAGTGATTCTCTGAGGATGAGCATGGTGTTGTAAGGTTCGGACAACGCCTTGTGGTTCCAAAGGACATGGAATTGCGGAATTTGATTCTCCGCGAAGCCCATGATTCGCCTTTGTCTATTCATCCCGGGGCCACAAAGATGTATCAAGATCTCCGTCAGGGATTTTGGTGGACCCGAATGAAGAGGGAGATTGCGAAGTTCGTTGCCGAATGCGACGTATGCCGTTGTGTCAAGGCCGAGCATCAGCGTCCAGCAGGACTGCTTCAGCCTTTGCCTATCCCTGAATGGAAGTGGGATTCGATCGGAATGGATTTTATCACCGGTCTGCCTCGCACCTCCAAGGGCAATGATGCCATCTGGGTTGTCATTGATCGGCTAACTAAGGTGGCGCACTTCCTTCCGGTCAAGACGGATCTCCGTGTAGGTCTTTTGGCGGATCTCTACATCGCCCGCATCGTGAGCTTGCATGGGATACCTAAGACCATTGTCTCGGATCGTGGTTCTCTTTTCACCTCTCGCTTTTGGCAAAGTTTGCAAGAGGCGATGGGAACCCGTCTTACCTTTAGCACAGCATATCACCCCCAAACTGATGGTCAGACCGAAAGGGTCAACCAAGTGTTGGAAGACATGCTTCGTGCTTGTGTCCTCTCCTATGGAAAGAATTGGGAGAAATGCTTGCCATTTGCCGAGTTTTCCTACAACAACAGTTTTCAAGCCAGCCTCGGCATGGCACCTTTCGAGGCCTTATACGGGAGAAAGTGCAGAACCCCGTTGAATTGGTCTGAGACCGGCGAAAGACCGTTCTTTGGCCCGGACTCGATCAATGAGGCCGAGAGTCAAGTCCAGCTTATTCGTGATCGTTTGCGCACAGCTCAATCCAGGCAAAAGAGCTATGCGAATCGCCGTCGTCGTGAATTGAGCTTTGAGCCTGATGATTTTGTTTATCTCAAAGTCTCTCCTTTAAAGGGCCATCAGCGTTTCGGCGTCAAGGGCAAGTTAGCTCCTCGATATGTCGGTCCTTACCGTGTTATCGAGAAGAAAGGAGCTGTTGCCTATAAGTTGGAATTGCCAGCTGCACTTGAAGGGGTACATGATGTTTTCCATGTGTCCCAATTGAAGAAGTGCCTCCGTGTTCCAACTGAGGAAGCTCCGTTGGAAACTCTCGATGTCCAAGAAGATTTGACCTATCGCGAGCACCCTGTTCGCATACTCGATGAGGCTGAACGAAGAACGAGGAATAAAACCATCAGATTCCTCAAAGTTCAGTGGTCGAACCATTCTGAGGATGAGGCTACTTGGGAAAGGGAAGATCGTCTCCGTGCAGACTATCCATCTTTCTTTACCGAGTGAGCCAAATCTCGGGACGAGATTTTTGTAAGGGGGGGAGGTTTTGTAACATCCCAATTTGGGTTTATGTTTCAAATGTAATAAAAATTAGGATAAATTAAAACTTTTGCTACCTCATGTTGTGTTGCAGTGTTTGAAACCTCTTTCTTTAATTGGTGGAAATTCAAACTCCAAATTTCCCCAATTGAACTCAAGTCATAACCCTCCTTCATAAAAATCTTGTGCCCAATCTCTGGAAATAATTTTCATTGGATCTAGGGTTGATGTTTAACACCTCTGAATTATCTCATGATTTTTAGAAATTATTTGATAATTTTTGGAGGCAAGTCAAACTGGTCAAACCCCATTTTCCTCTCTTCTGGAATTTCTGTAGAATAATTCATTGCATGAAAATCTCTGAAAATTTTATCGAAAGCTCCCCCTGCAGTCAGCAAGCTCCAGTTAAAATTTCATAAATTTTGGAGTTTGTTTGCTACCTCAAATAATTCCACAAAAATCAGATGTTTAAAATTCAAATTCTAAATCGGTTTGCACTGTTCCTCGGTTCGAACCGGACTCGGGCTCGAGCCACTTGACTCGGTCGAACCAACTAAACGCACCGGCGCGATCGATCGGGCGTGGCGTTGCGAGCCGTTGGATCGACATCGAACGGTCCCGATCAACCGAGCGACGGATCCTCGCGATCTAACTCAGCCGTTCGATTTCAATCCGACGGTCAGCGCGTCGTCTCCTTCCTCCGTCCGCTCGCCCGCGTCAAGAATGGCCATGGCGTGCGCAGAGAAAAGTCGCGACGCGCCGTCCCTTCCCGGCCGCTTTCAGCGGCTCTCTGCGCGCATTTATTGCTCGTCGTGCTCCTCCTCAGCGTCCCCTCTCCAACCGCCTCCCGCCGCTCTCTCGCTCAAACGGCCGGCTTGACCCGAGCGGGTTATCGCCGTTGCCCTCTGCCATCCCCGGCTATTTAAGCTCCTTGGTTTCTCCCTTAGCTTCCTTTAGCCACACCGCAGCTCTAGCTAGCACTCACAAGCCCACTGAGCCACAGATTCTCGGGAAGCTCTACCGCCATTGACGGTTTTTGAGCTTGGTGAAGTCGGTGCAGTGGGGTCTTCTTCCACAAGTCTTTGCTCCTCTGCTCTCCTCTACTCATCAAGCTTAACCCTCTCATCAATTTGGCTTTTGAGCGTAAGAGCGGCTCAATTTCGGACTTCCCCTTTTCGCCGAAATCGCCTTTCTTCTTCGCGGCGGCTTCGACTCTTCCTGCATCCTTTGCGCCAGTATCCCCTCTTAGTCCCTAGTGGCTCGCACTCGCTCCCTTGGACCGCGGTGAGCCGTTTGCATTTTTCGTTTTCGTCACTTTGCGGTCACCTCGGTTCTCTCGGCTTGCCGGCGTTACGAGCCACCGCAGCCTAACGCCACGGTACCATTGTGTGCGCAAGAGTATTAAGGACTCATTTTAGGCGTTTGCTCACACCGCCGCGGCGAGCCGCCGGGCGAGCCGTTCTCCTCCGACATTTTGCCGGACAAAAGCAGACGATGGTTTGAACGTGAGTCGATGCGAACCGTCGATCCTTAGATCTACGCCCACGCTCGCGTGGAAAATTTTGAATTTGTCGCGTCTCGGCCTGCGTGGACCGTTGGATCCAAGATCAATGGTCCCGATGCGAGTCCGCGCGAGCGTTGGATCCCGTGATCCACGGCTCGCGCGGCGCTGCGTGAACGCTCGGACCGCCGAACGCTCCCATCCACGTGGGACCGTTGGATCCAGATCCAACGGCGGACGACTGATGTCCCGGACGCAGCGCTCCGACCAAAGTGATCGTGGACCGCTGGATCCCGATCCAACGGTTAACGACTCAGGTTTCATGACGCGGCAGCTGCTGCGTTGAAGGCTGGGACGCGACCGTCGGATCCGAGGTCGACGCCTCGCTCGCCACGCTATTTCTAAATTCTGATTTTCCCAAAGAGATTTATTTATCAACTGAAAAATGTGATAACTTGTAAAATGCATAACTAATTCATTTTAAATCCTTTTCGGTTGATTCAAATTTTGTGGGTTATGTTTTGAATTAGACTTTAATTTAAAAAATGTTTCCAAACTCAGTGTAGCTCCAGAAATTTTTGCTAATGAATAGTAGTATTTTTTATTTATAAAAGCTGAGCAAAATTGTTTTGGTCATATCTTTGGCATTAAGAATCCAAATCAATTGGTTCTTGTTGCTAAATTCATTATAAATCAAGACCTTGCTACTGTAAAAATTTTAGAATTTTTGGAGGGATTTTACTGTTGGGTCTTTGTATTTTATTCGTTCTTATCGGTTGCTTTTTGCTTTCTCGTTAGGACCCGAAGAGCACATTCATAATATTGTTCATCCTCAGCAACACCTTGACCCACAGCAAGCAGGCAAGATATTTGATCATAAATATCCCATTACTTTCAAAGTCTAATATCTTGTTTACAAACTATATGTATGCATTGCTTTTGTGTCCAATTAATTTTGCCCTGTTTAGAGGTAGCTATTCCTAATGCATTGTTGCCATTAAAATGTTATCCCCTACCACAACCATAAGTTATTAATATCGCTGGTGAATTAGAGCCCGGTGATTTAATTATGCTCTTTTACTGCCTTGCGATGTCATGCTTAGAAATGCTTAGCTACCGGTAGAATTGGGCGGTTATCGACTTAGTCGATGACCTTGATCACACAAATCATTTTGTTTATTTTTGGTTCAGCACCTTATGCTTTTGTTTTGTAAAAACCGAAAATGAAACAAAATGATTTGACTTGGGCGCAATGGCATGTTGGTGTGATTGTTGGGTGTGACAAGGAAAGGTGCCCAGTCCCTAAGGACCGAATTGTTACTTGTGTCACTAAGCCAGCGCTTATGCGTGCTAACCACGCGAGAGGGATATGGGACCTCTCTTGACTTAGTACTTTGGCGTGGGTTATCTCCGAGTCGCAGGAGGGGGTTGTGTGTGTTGTGTGAAACATGATATGTGTTCTCGGTGTTCTTGTGTTGGGTGTGCGGTGGTGGAGATTAGGGTAGGCTCTCCACCTCGAGGAGCATTGTAGTTGTCCAAGGCATTACTCGCGACGGTAGTTGACCGAGGCTTTACAATGACTCGACACAACGTATGGGTTTCTATCCATACGGGCGGCTCGTGAATAATTCACAATATTGGAAATGTCTCAGAGGACTTAGCCGCGTGCCGGCATACCTAAGGAAGTGTGCTTAATCTAGTGGCAAAAGGCGGTCAGCGTGTGGGTACATTGGTACACCTCGCAGGATAAAACTATTCAATAGCCTCGCCCTAGGTTATGGACATGCTTGGTAAGATCGCAAGAACTAGACTACAACCTTTTAAATTAAAATTTGACATGGTTGGCATTAATGGGTAATTCATGCTATTGTTGTGGTGACTAATGGTTTAGTCACTTCCAGGACTGTTTTTATGGTTGTTGCTACTTGATTACTACTGTTTTTATCAAATAAAATCAGATTGCAAAAATTGCCTTTGATCTATTACATTATTGCAATTAAAAATTGCTTTATGCTTAAAAATTTGAGTCGTAACCTGCTCCACTTAAATAAGCTTGCATGTAGTTATTGTATAGATCTGTTATCATTCTTATATATCTTAAGTAGTACATTCAAAGTACTCACCCAGCTTTTGTCGGGTGCTTTTGTTTGCAGAGGAAGAAGGTGAGCCCCAAGGGCCTCACTTTTGTGAGTTGTCTTTGTGGATTCGACGACTAGCTTGGCGGTCCGGTCGGTTGCCTTGTGGGTTAAAGGCACACTGATTGGCTCTTTTGTTTTATAGCCATCTTATGGCACTTTTGCTTCCGCTGTTAAATTCCTTTATGTATTTGTCATTTGGCCGGTCGGCCTCTCTTTTGTAATGACTATCCTTTATTTATGGTATCTTCTGAATTGTCGTTTATGTTTCGGTTCTATGTGATTGAATGGAATTGATGCATGAACTTTGTAAAGAGGTATGTATACTGCACTCTGGGAAGTATACATGTCTCGAGTCTCGGATTATCTGATTTGTGATGCCAGGACCAAGTGGATGGTTAAGCATTACAAGCCGGATAAACCGGGGTCTCACAGGATGCTGGCCAACGAGAGGGAACGTTCTCTCGGGATAAAACCCTAGCGCGTGCGTGTAGTCAAGAAAGATATGTGGTGGTATGGCAGCAAGGGTTGCATTGGCGTCAGAAGAAGCATCAAGTGCATGGAACAAGTTCGTGCAAGAAGCTAAGAGAAGGAAAGCCCACAACACAAGGGAAACCAAGAGGGAGATTTGGCCATGCATGGAGAGGACGCCAGGAACATGGCATGTCGGTTGGTTAAGTTTGGATCCAATTCAGACAGCCAATTGGTGATTAATATTTTATTTCAAAACTAGAATAGTTTAAATTCTAATTTAAAAAAAAGAAAAGTATTTTTTGGTTCGATTATCGTTCACGTGAATGTAAACCGACTCGGATTATCGTTCACGTGAATAGTAATCCGCATCAATTATTGTAGCAAACCGTTACATCGTTCATCCGCCTTTTTGTGCTTGCGTGGGAGGCTATATAAACCCCCCATGGCCGCACCATATGGAGGACAAGTTATGATTTAGATAATAAAAATCAGAAAAGCCGTTTTAGCGCATATCGTGTGTTCTTTAGTCGTGATATGAGTTGGAGAGATTGAGGGAGAAATATTGAGAGCAAGATCAAGATATCTATCTCTTGTTTCGGAGTACTATTCACCTAACGCTACTACTTGCAATTCAATCTATTAGATTGGTTTGTTAGTATATTGATTTTCTTACAATTCAATTCACCGAATTGGTTTGTGAGATTGCTACTGATCTTCGAGTGTACTGTGAAAGATTGGGCCAACAATCAGGATTCATCTAATCAACTAGGTGGATCCGTATCACATGGTATCCAAGCCATGATAGAATCACAGAGTGAGGAAAATTCCAAGTCATAGACGGTTTTAAATATAAACCGTCTGTGATGAGATACTTATCACAGACAGTTCATATTAAGAACCGTCTGTGATATTAGCTCATCACAGATGGTTTTTGTATGAAACCATGTGTGATATGCAATGCGGGAGGGCGAATTTTTTTTGAATGCGTGCACGGGAGACCGAAAAATTTATTGTTGTCCTTATATATTATAGTCACCCCAGCCTTTTCTTCCATTATTCTCTCCCTCTCCCCTCCCCATGCTGAGCTTCAGCGACCACCCTCGATTCCCCATCACGATTCGGCGAGGAAGCACAGCCCACAATGACGAGGAGGAGGAATGCGGAGGAGCTCCTTGTCTGCCATAGGAAGTAGACTGTCGGAAGGTACGTGTACATCCCCAAACATACACAATTTGTTGGCTGTTTGTTGTAAAAAAAATAATCTTAATTTTATGTTACCTAAAGTTGGACCGCTGCTGCAAGTTTTCGGTCGTCTCTCCTTCCTTGTTGACGAGTTTGATTCGAACTCAGACGACATGCAAGAACAATTTGTGATATGTTGGTGAGGTACAGAGAGGGGCTCACCAGACCAATCCAAAAAGCTAATGAGTTCTGCAGGAGCTTGGAAACACAGATGATTTCTAGCTAATTTAACGTTGTAACTTTATTCCTTTTTTCCTATTCAGATGGGACGTTGTGAAACCTTTTGGTTTCCCTTTCCTATAATGTGTTTGTCATCATAATTTTAATTAGATTTTAGTTGTCTTGTTAGAGGTTGCATATGGAAACTACTGTCTAGGAATTGATTGGTTTAACTCAAAATCTGATTTTTTTTTTGTAATACAAAAAACTGTTACAGACGGTTCTGAAGAAGATCCGTCTGTGAAAAATAAACCATCACAGATGATTGTTGTTCAGAACCGTCTGTAAAAATAGACTATCACAGACGGTTATAACAAGAACCGTCTGTGATAGTTTTTTCATATACGGTTTAAAAATCGTCTGTGATGATTGCCTCTTATCACAGACATATAAATTCAAACGGTTCAGAAACCGTATGTAATGACGGTTTAGAACTGTCTATAATGACATTTTCTGTAGTAATGATTTCTCTTACGCAAAACGGCTCAAGATTCATTTCAAATGTTAGGGATTAATGTTGTGGACATGATGCTATGCATAACAAACATGTTAAAAATTCGAAAGTAGCACATACAAATTATAATATATATTTGAAACACCCTTTTCAAACTATGAAACTTTGTGAGCTGATATAATAGAAGACACAACACACATACACACACGGCCGAAGGGATAGAGTCATTAGCTTTAAGCTAAAAGACATAAGCACATGACCAAGGTCCGGATCAGGATCAAGATCCTAGGTACGATCGTCTTCATGTAATCTCTACGGCCTAAATACTTAAAGACAAGATTTTAAATATTTCCTATAATTTAAGATAGAAATTAATAAATAATAAAACAGAATATGAAATACAGTATTAATAGGACTACGCTAAACTATACTAGATAATGGTTGCTCGCAATTAAGAGGAAAAGGACTTCGGATTACTTCCCACAATAGATTAGTATGGGATATAAAAGATATGATCTGAATATTCGTGCTACTCGTGATAGAATTTCCGTGTTCACGTAGGTGACACACCCGTGATTCATCTCCCTTTGTGTCACACATATAAGCGAATCTATTGTTCAAGTCACGCTCCCACTACAGCAGTACCGTACATTGGATTTAAGGTATTATACCATGCCAACACCATAGGCTTTGTGGTTGTGCCGTGGTTCCTCTAATGGATGGCTTCCCAAGTGGAGAATCGTTGCTACTACAAAATAAATTATATTAGACGTTTTATCACAGACGATTCCTTTAACAAGCTATATTAGACGCTTCATCACAAACGATTCCAAAGGAACCGTCTGTGTTGTGGTTACCACAGACGATTCCGTAAGAATCGTCTGTGATACAAAATTATCACAGACGGTTTGTAAATAGAATCGTCTGTGATAATTCACAGACGGTTCTTAAGAAGAGCCGTCTATGGTAATCTAAGTCATCACAGACGATTCTTGTTAAGAACCGTATGCGATACTTCACAGACGGTTCATAATACAAACCGTATGTTATTTTACCATGGTTTGGAATTTTCCTTTTGTAACACCCCAGCCCAACACTGAGCCCAGAATGCCACCACACTACTCTCTCAACTAATAATTATCGACACACTATAAAATTACAGCAGGAAAACAACAATAACAATATCAATATCCATGGATCACAAAGCATAATTATGGAACAAACGATAATAAATACGCAAGGGGAATATAACCAGGTAACTAGTCCAAAATAGCATCAACCAATGAATCCAAATTATTAAAACAAATAGTCTAGTCCAAACGTTGTCCTAAACTTTATTCAACCTCTAACATGTCCAAGAGTAATCCAATTTTGAATAAAAAGATTCTTATGGCAAATGATCATGTGTTGTCCATGTGCTCTACTCGCTCTCGATTCACGCGCCTCGAAGATCACCTAAAGACAACAAAGAGCAAGGGTGAGTCCACGACTCAAAGAAACACATCGATATACAACGAACAATAATAAGTCAACAGTAATCAATAACCTCATTATCATCACATGCACTTCTATTAATATTCTCATGCTGTTACCTTCCCTTTGTTTAACACACATTGATCTCATTTATGAATGCAACTCTAATCTACATGTCCACATGCACCTCTTTCGCGTATACCGGTATAGCATGAGTGAATGCTCGCGACAACATTCACTCTCAAGCCCGTTCCTCCATAAGGATCGGGGACCTCCTCCACTCCCGTGGAGTTGTGATCATTCATGATCACCTGCTCATATGCAAAGATGCTTATGAATGCAAACATGCATAATTTCATAATACTCATCATATCCAATTTTTCATCATGTCCATTAACAATTTAAATCCATACCATTCCATTGCTTGCAATTAAATAAAATAAAAGCACAACAATAATGGTAATAGAAGATAAAGAAAACAGTGATCAATCATTGATCGCTGTCTACCATGCACTTGCCTTTACTAGTTGCGACGCACGATTTGACTAGAGGATGGCAACAAGCACGACGCCTCTCCTACATTAAATACACAAATTTCAATACAAGCTACATCATCAAAATAGCAATCAATAGACATCGCTCCTACACGTCCCCAAATATACCACGCTACTCCGGTACCGAAAAGTTACCCATTGCTGTTTTAGTACTAAAACGAACGTAACTTTTGACTCGAAAGTCTGATCACCACAAACCACCCCATTCTGGATTCTTCATAAAATTATCCACATTTTCTTAGATTACAAAGTCTTCTAATTAAATCATCTAACCCTCCGTTTCTAGCCCAGAAAACCGATTTGTCCGCTTCGGAACAGCAGTCTTACTAAATTCATAACTTTTGTTTTATCCAACCAAAATGCGAGTTCTTAGATCCTACAGAACCATTGGACAATTATCTACATCTTTCATGTAGATCAAAAACTCTAATTAGTGGATTTACTATTTTTAATCTATATTCTACCAAAACAGCGCCGAACGACGACAACCACAATGACAGCAGCCTTCCGAAAATCATAACTCGAATTCTACTTGTCCGATCGACAGGATAAAATATGCTATAGAAAGATATCGAAATTATCTACAATTAACTAGTAGATGATATTTTCAAAATTTGCCATTAAGGTACCCGAATAAATCGTTCAACAGAACAGCAAGCTAAACCAATCTACTAAATAGCAGAGTCTAATTCTTCTATTTCTAATTCGGCATCTCCCATTGAATTATGTAATCATCTAGTTAATTACTACTTAGCAACTAGTTAATCACAAAACTAGTTCGGCCTAGTGCCAAACGCTAACACTAATCACGTACTCCCATTATATTTCAAAGCAAGAAGACTGGAAATGCAACCAAGGCAGTACGTACACAAATCGGTCGGCGATCACGCAAAGAAGGCAGCAGCGCACTGCAACGGCGCCCACGCCAGCGAGCAAACGGCGGCAACGTGGCGCAAGCGGATCGCCGGTGGCCGGCTTCGCTCGCACGCTGGCAAGAAGCGGTCGCTTCGGCTCGGCAAGAAGCGCCCACGCGCAAAGCAACGCGGCAGCAGATTCGGCTCGGGCAAGACAAGAAGAAAGACTTTCGGCCGCAAAGCGCCCACGCGCAAGCAACGCGGCAGCAGATTCGCCGCTCGGCAAGACAAAGAAGAAGACTCGGCGGCGCCCACGCTGCAGCGCCCACACGCAGACGGCGTCGCAAAGACGTGGCGCACTGGGAAAATTGGTCGCGGCGGCGGCGCAAGGTAAAAACAATGGCTATTAGGGTTTCTAGAAACCCACAATCTATTTATATAGCTCTTTAAAAACTCAAATTCTATTTTTTATGTACTATTTTATTTAATTACACACATGCCCTTAAGAGGTTAATATTTAATTTTTATTTTTCGAATATTACATTCTACCCTCTAATGTAATTCGACCCGAATTCTACTCACTGCTCTACTCAAATAAAACTACACTTGAAATTAAACAATAAAATAACACGTCCGACGTGAACAACTCGATATTGCTCGCGCATGCGAGACTCCAACTCCCAAGTCGCCTCTCTCGATCGATGCGCCCACAAAGACCTTGATGTATACCAACGCCTTGTGCCTCAAGACTCGCTCCGACCTCTCCGTATCGCGCACGGACGCGACTCAACCGTGAGGTCTTGCTCAATAGTCGATGGCTCCAATGAAATCTTATGCTCGGGTCTCTCAAAACTTTTCAAAGATCGAGACGTGAAACACATTGTGAACCCCACGCATGGACTCGTGAAGGTCCAAACGGTAGGCTAACTTCCCAATTCTTGCAATAGCGAACGGTCCAACGTACTCGGGCTAAGTTTCCCTTTGGTACCGAACCGAACAACACCTTTGGTGGGAGACACTCTCAAGAGCACTGGTCACCCACCGCAAACCCAAGTCACGCCTCCTCGGATCAAGATAACTTTTTTCGTCTACTCGAGCCGCCAACAAATTTCGCCTCACCATGGCCACGCGCTCAACGGTCTTCAATCCGTCCCGACCCAAATCGCTTTCTCTCCATCGCATCCCAACAAAGTGGCGACCGCACTTCCGCCCATAGAGAACCTCGAATGGCGCGGCTCTATCTTCGAATGGTAACTATTATTATAAGCAAACTCGCAAGTGGCAACCGGTCCTCCCAACTACCCTTCCAAGACAAAACGCAAGATCGCAACATGTCCTCCAAAGTCCAATAGTACGCCTCGATCGCCCATCTGTCTGTGGGTGAAACGTCAGACTAAGACGGAGCTGGTGCCCAATGCACTCGCAGACTCTCCCGTAACTTGGAGACAAACTTCGATCCTCGCTGTAAATGATGGTCTTTGGCACACCATGCGTCTTACTATTTCACGCACATAAATAGGAGCTAGATCACTCATTGAATTTGTCGTGCGAATAGGAATGAAGTGCGCAGACTTGTTGAATCGATCCACCACTACCCAAATCGCATCCTTCCTCGCGCGAACGAGGCAACGCCACCACAAAGTCCATAGAGATATCATCCCAAGGCCACTGGGAACCTCCAAAGGTCGCAACAACCTGCGGGACGCTTGTGCTCGGCTTTCACTTGTCGACAAACACCACAAGAAGCCACATAATTAGCAATATCCACCTTCATTCTTTTCCACCAAAAATTTCGCTTCAGATCTCGATACATCTTAGTCTCACCAGATGAATAGTGTATGGAGTGCGATGTGCCTCCTCAAGATATCATCTTTGACCTCGCCTTTTGTGGCACGCAAAGGCGGCCTTTAAACCTCAAAGCACCGTAATCGTCCATGCTAAAATCACCCTCTTTACCCTCATCCAGACGCTTCCTAACCTCCCGTAGTAACCGGTCACTACAGCTTCCCAGACACGGTCCGAATTGCCGACTCAAGAATCAATCGTGTCTCAACATGTGTTGTGCCCGCATAACAATAAGATATTCCCATGCGATCAAAATCAGCAATGAGGCAATCTAGAGTAGCAGAGTCGCCTTGCGACTAAGAGCATCCGCAACTACATTGGCCTTGCCTGGATGATACTGAATAGTAAGATCGTAGTCCTTGATCAATTCCAACCACCTCCTTTGCCTCAAATTCAGATCCTTCGAGTGAAGATATACTTGAGACTCTTGTGATCCGTGAAAATATCACAAGGCTCGCCAGATAGATAATGCCTCCAAATCTTGAGAGCAAAGACAACCGCAGCCTAACTCCAAGTCGTGAGTGGGATAATTTCGCTCGTGCTTCTTTAATCGCTTTGACGCATAAGCAATCACCTTACCGCCTTGCATGAGAACACACCAAGACCCACTCGAGACGATCTGAAAAGATCAGAATCGCCTGGTTCGGGAAGAGTGAGAATAGGAGAGGTCACCAACCTCTCCTTCAAAATGCAAAACTGCGCCACACTCATCACCCATAGGAATCTCACACCTTTCGAGTAAGCTGAGACATCGGTTTGGCGATGATAGAGAAATCCTGCACAAAACGCCGATAATAACCAGCCAATCCCAAGAAACTCCTCACCTCCTTCACATTAGTTGGCCTCTTCCAATCCACCACTGTGGAGACCTTACCAGATCAACAAAGAATGCCCCGAGGGTTAATCACATGACCCGTAAAACTCACTTCAAATCCGAACTCACACTTCTTCAACTTAGCATAGAACTTGTGCTCTCTCAAAGTCTCTAAAACCACCTCAAATGACGCCATGATCCTCATTGGTCTTGGAATAGATAAGAATATCATCAATGAACACCACCACGAAGTCATCTAGATACTCGTGCAACATGTTGTTCATGGTCTCCATAAAATGGCAGTGCATTAGTCAATCCAAAGGACATAACTTTATACTCATAATGCCCATACCGTGGAGAAAGTGCTTTCTACATCTCGCCACGCACACGGATTTGATTATACCCGATCGAGATCGATCTTGGAGAATACTTGAGCTCCATTCAACCGATCAAACAAGTCCTCAATGCGGGGCAATGGATATTTGTTCTTGATTGTTACTGCATTAAGCGCACGGTAATCAATACACATGCGCCAACTCCCATCCTTCTTCTCTCGTGAATGTAGCAGAGCTCCCACGGCGATACGCTACGCCTGATCAAACCTTTAGCCAACAAATCATCCAACTGCTTCTTCAACTCGTCCTGAAATGGACGTGCCAGTCGATATGGAGACATCGAGATGGGACGAGTACCCGGAACAAGCTCAATACGAAACTCCATGTCTCGCGCAGTGGCAAGCCCTAAGCTCACCGGAACACATCCGGTAATCACTAACCACTGGAATCTCCTCAATCTGCGGCCACGCCGCTTTCAAAGAAGAGCTAAAAGAAGCCCGCCATCGCACGACCGGAACAATCCGCCAACATCGAAAGAGCGCGTGGCGCACTCCTGAAAGGTCAACGTCTCTCTGCACGGGTCCGCACAGAGTTCTCTACGTAAACAAGATATCACGGCTCGATAAGAGTGCAACCAATCCATACCCAAGATAACGTCGAACGGCTCCATTTGAATAACTATCAAATTCACCGTGAACTTCTCTCCATCAATAATAATAGAACACCCAGACAAACAAGAGAACTAGCAATAATACCCCGGAGAACTAACCAACACCGATTGAGAAATCCATCAGATACTCAAGTTCGCTCTCCTAGCAAACGCCGACGAGACAAACGAAAAGGTAGCCCCCGAATCAAAAAGGACTAAAGCATCAAACGAATCCACAAGCAAAGTACCTGTCACCACGTCAGGACGACCCGCGGACTCATTGTGGGCATAGCGACACCTGTGGCGCCATGGCGAAGAAGACGTCGGGCGGCGAGAGCCCCAACAATCTGGCGTGGCGGTGCAGTAAAACGGTCGTGCAACCTGGCGGTGGTGGTGGCGGCCGCCGAGTACCCTACCGAGGCGCCTAAGTCAAGGAAATGGCGTACCGGAGGAGCAAATCATCATCCGAAAGATCCTCGAGCAGACCCATCGATGAAGAAGATGGCACAGCTCCCACTTGATCACGCTTAGCGGGTTTCGCGACACACCCGCTCCTTGTAACCCGACGCCACACCGACGGCAATCACCCGCCCAAGAGCACTTCAGCAGCCAGTGTCCATCACCGCACTTAAAGCAAAGCATGCCCCGCCTCGACAGACGAAGGGCTGGAGTACTGCAAAAGGACGAGGCGCCAAGAAGAGAACGGCCTCGATCGCTAGACTTGAAGGATCGCGGTCCTCCTTGAATTTCTTGAAAGTAGGTCGAATGCACTCCACTTCCCTCACTAGAGCTCCTCTTCCGTCACCACCGAAGCAACCACCCACTAGAGGCTTGTCGCCTTTATGAGTCGCATCTCTAACTCCATGCCCCTAGCTTGCTCCACAACAGAGCTGTAGTCACGGAGTGGAGTAGCTCCCAACACATGTCGGCACTCGAATTGAGACCCGACGGAACCTCTTGGCTTTGAAGATCATCGTTCACATCAAGGGACGGTTAACCAAGTTGTTGAACTCACCTCATACTCAAGAATAGACCTCTTTCCCGAGCAAAGGTCGCCAAGGCAACCTCCATCTTCTCAACAACGAGTAGGGGTAGAACTTTGCCTTGAACTGATCAACAAAGTCCTCCCAAGTGATCGCCCTTGAGTGGCGGTCCTCAAGACAACACGCCTCCCACCAAATATCCGCTGCCCTTTCAAATTGAAAGGCTACAAACGGACCCTCCGAGGTGAAGACATCTCTAAAGCTCCAAATCGCCTCTCCATGTAGCGCAACCAGTCCGCTGCTTGGACCGGTGTGCCCGACCCGACAAACGGATCCAACCTCAACCCCATCCACTCTCGAAGTGACATCCGCGCCTCAGGAACCGGTGGATGTGCGACAGGAGCAACAACAGATGCCGCAGCTACGAGTGGTCGCGGCTACTGCTGACGAAGAGCACGGATCTCTCCCACCAACTCTCTCAAGAAAGCGGGGTCTCATCCTCGACCCCAACCGAGGCGGGTCAACAAAGAACCCCTCGACCATCGACTCATCTGCACATGGAGGTGGCTCCACGGACCCTCGCCATGGCCCCGACCTCCACGATCGCGGCCACCACGACCACGCCCTCTACCCCTCGGCATAGCTATCAACCACAATCAACAATACACAATGAGTTCAAAGGTCAAAATAAAATCATGCATCAATAAACAACATAACGGAAGCGTAAAACTATATTCGTACCTCTCTCTAACCTACTGTGCACTAGTGTGTCAAATTTTAGGTTAGTTAACCATTAGCATATTTTAGTTGTTTTACTAAAACTAAAACAAATTTTAACAATTTTAGTTTGCCTAAGTTGTTAATCTATTCACCACGGACCTAAAGCCCGCTCGATACCAATTCATAACACCTCACCCAACACCGAGCCCGAATGCCACCACACTACTCTCTCAACTAATAATTATCGACACACTATAAAATTACAGCAGGAAAAACAACAATAACAATATCAATATCCATGGATCACAAAGCATAATTATGGAACAAACGATAATAAATACGCAAGGGGAATATAACCAGGTAACTAGTCCAAAATAGCATCAACCAATGAATCCAAATTATTAAAACAAATAGTCTAGTCCAAACGTTGTCCTAAACTTTATTCAACCTCTAACATGTCCAAGAGTAATCCAATTTTGAATAAAAAGATTCTTATGGCAAATGATCATGTGTTGTCCATGTGCTCTACTCGCTCTCGATTCTGGCGCCCTCAAGATCACCTAAAGACAACAAAGAGCAAGGGTGAGTCCACGACTCAAAGAAACACATCGATATACAACGAACAATAATAAGTCAACAAGAATCAATAACCTCATTATCATCACATGCACTTCTATTAATATTCTCATGCTGTTACCTTCCCTTTGTTTAACACACATTGATCTCATTTATGAATGCAACTCTAATCTACATGTCCACATGCACCTCTTTCACAGATACCAGATAGCATGAGTGAATGCTCGCGACAACATTCACTCTCAAGCCCGCTCCTCCATAAGGATCGGGACCTCCTCCACTCGTGGAGTTGTGATCATTCATGATCACCGCTCATATGCAAAGATGCTTATGAATGCAAACATGCATAATTTCATAATACTCATCATATCCAATTTTTCATCATGTCCATTAACAATTTAAATCCATACCATTCCATTGCTTGCAATTAAATAAAATAAAAGCACAACAATAATGGTAATAGAAGATAAAGAAAACAGTGATCAATAATTGATCGCTGTCTACCATGCACTTGCCTTTACTAGTTGCGACGCACGATTTGACTAGAGGATGGCAACAAGCACGACGCCTCTCCTACATTAAATACACAAATTTCAATACAAGCTACATCAGCAAGAATAGCAATCAATAGACATCGCTCCTACACGTCCCCAAATATACCACGCTACTCCGGTACCGAAAAGTTACCCATTGCTGTCTTAGTACTAAAACGAACGTAACTTTTGACTCGAAAGTCCGATCACCACAAACCACCCCATTCTGGATTCTTCATAAAATTATCCACATTTTCTTAGATTACAAAGTCTTCTAATTAAATCATCTAACCCTCCGTTTCTAGCCCAGAAAACCGATCTGTCCGCTTCGGAACAGCAGTCTTACTAAATTCATAACTTTTGTTTTATCCAACCAAAATGCGAGTTCTTAGATCCTACAGAACCATTGGACAATTATCTACATCTTTCATGTAGATCAAAAACTCTAATTAGTGGATTTACTATTTTTAATCTATATTCTACCAAAACAGCGCCGAACGACGACAACCACAATGATAGCAGCCTTCCGAAAATCATAACTCGAATTCTACTTGTCCGCTCGACAGTATAAAATATGCTATAGAAAGATATCGAAATTATCTACAATTAACTAGTAGATGATATTTTCAAAATTTGCCATTAAGGTACCCGAATAAATCGCTCAATGTAACGAGCAAGCTAAACCAATCTACTAAATAGCGAGTCTAATTCTTCTATTTCTAATTCGCATCTCCCATTGAATTATGTAATCATCTAGTTAATTACTACTTAGCAACTAGTTAATCACAAAACTAGTTCGCCTAGTGCCAAACGCTAACACTAATCACGCACTCCCATTATATTTCAAAGCAAGAAGACCGAAATGCAACCAAGGCAAAGACGCATACACAAATCGGCCGCAGATTACGCAGAAGAAGAAGCTCACTCGCAACGGCGCCCACGCCACAGCGAGCAAACGGCGGCAACGTGGCGCAGCAGGATCGCTCGGCGCTGGCTTGCTCGCTACGTGGCAGAAGTCGGTCGCGGCTCGGCGCAAGAAGCGCCCACGCGCAGCAACGCGGCGCAGATTCGGCTCGGCGCGCCACAGACAAGAAGAAAGATTTCGGCCGCAGCGCCCACACGCAGACGGCGCGCCTGCAAAGACGGCGCACCGGGGAAAATTGGGATGGCGGCGCGGCGCAAGCAGAAAAACAAATGGCTATTAGGGTTTCTAGAAAACCCACAATCTATTTATATAGCTCTTTAAAAACTCTGAAATTCTATTTTTTTTATGTACTATTTTATTTAATTACACACAGGCCCTTAAGAGGTTAATCTTTAATTATTTATTTTTCAGAATATTACACCTTTACCATGGAAACTCTTTGATTTTACTATAGCTTGCATTTTACCACGGCATACGATCGTCTGCCATGGTAGCCAATCATCTGCCTGTGGCACACAATCGTCTGCCATGGTAGCAAATTCTCTGTCGTGGCACATAATCCTTTGCCGTAGTAGCCAATCCTCTGTCATGGTAGCCAATCCTCCGCCGTGGCACACTATCCTCGGCCATAGCACACAATCCTCTACCGCACAAATCCTACCATGGCAGTGGATTGGCTACCACGCCAGAGAATTATGTGCCACGGGAGAGGATTGGCTACCATGGGAGAGGATTGTGTGCCGCGGTAAAATCAGCACAAATCCTACCATAGCAGTGGATTGGCTATCACGACAGAGGATTATGTGCCACGACAGAGGATTGGCTACGATGGAAGAGGATTGTGTGCCGCAGTAAAATCAGCACAAATCCTACCATGGTAGTGGATTGGCTACCACGGCAGAGGATTGGCTTACATGAGAGAGGAATGTGTGCCGTTGTAAAATCAGCACAAATCCTACCATGGCAGTGGATTGGCTACCACGGCAGAGTATTATGTGCCACGGCATAGGATTGGATACCATAGCAGAGGATTGTATGCCGCGGTAAAATCAGAGAGGTAAGAAAAATTTCAAGCCATGGTAAAATCACAGATGGTTCATAATACAAACCGTTTGTGATGAGATACTTATCACAGACGGTTCTAATGAGATGCTTATCATAGACGGTTCATGATACGAACCGTCTGTGATATGTCATCACAGACGATTTTTGTATGAAACCGCATGTGATTCGCAGCACGGGAGTTCGAAATTTTTTGAATGCGTGCGCGGGAGGCAAAATATTTTGACGTTGTCCTTATAAATAATAGCCGAGTCGAGGCGAGATGGGCTGGGGAGGGTGTCGAACCCGCGGGACGCCGACGTGCTGCTGGACTTCGTTTCCGTTGACGTGCTTCGGTCCAAGTTCGTCGCCGCAGGCCTCCACAACAAGGTCCTCGTCCTCCTCAGCTGTAAGCAAACAATCTTCTTCTTCCTCGATGACTCGATCGATCATGGTAGCTAACCTATGGGTGCACGTACGTAATTGGTAAATAGGTGCAGTGGCTCACATCCGCAATGGCTTCGCTGTCATCACCTCAGACGCCATGCTCTACAACGACACCTCCACCGTCGACGTCGTTGACTCCTACTCGGGCCTCCTCAGCACCCTCTTCACCGACGCCATGGTCAAGATGGGCAGCATCGGGGTACTCAGAAGCCGCAAGGGGGAGCTCAGGAAGGTTTTTATATGGGAGTGATGCTTTTTTCATGTAGTTTCAAGAGTCTCTAAAGATGGAAAGCTCACATAAAATGTGATGGTACTAACTATGAAATATTCAAAATCTGATTTTTTTTTTTACAATAGAAAAAACTACCACAGAGGGTTCTTCGAAACTGCCTCAGGATATTTGTTTCACGACGGTTTGAAAACCGCTCAGGATGACCGCTCTATTACAGACACATAAATTCAGACGGTTCAAAAAACCATCTGTGATGATGGTTTAGAACCGTCTGTGATGTGGTTTTGTGTAGTAGTGCGTGCCATGTCACACAAATTGTCCGTCATCTTCCACTCACCATCTATCTCATCATGCATGGGACATGTTCAACTTATGATACAATATGGCCCTTCGAGGTCCTAGTATTGAACCATTAGATTGGAGAACACTAGTTAAGATGTTTTGACATGTTAGCACACCAGAAAGCATAAATCATATACATCTCTACCTCTACAAGATCACCTACAATCCCTTGCCCTTGGGGGAATTGGTCACACATCATCCAAGTGATCAAAATAGAGAAACAAATGAGAGAAAACATGGTAGCAACGGTATGAATACTAAGAAGAAGATGTTTTACAATATTGGAATGTTGGGGTGAACGGATCACTCAATTATGATAATTACAAGGTGGTGTGGGGATCCATATTTGCATCTAGACACTTTATGTATTCCGAGCTTGTCCCGTAATCAGTAGCTAGCTTACACAACAAATATCATATTGTGGATATCATGGGAATATGCTCCAGATCTTAGGATGATGTGACAATTGGCAATGGTGTTTACGGTTTGTCGTTTCACGAGTTTTCGACAAAACTACAGGCCTTCTGGACAGGGGCGGTCCGACCGGTCCTTGCACGGCGGTCCGACCGGTCCCAAATCGGTCGGACCGGCGGTGACCTAAAAGTGGTCAAAACGAGCTGGGCCAAAAATAGGTGTTGTAGGCAAGTGAGGGGATCCCAATGCACTTGGTCTCATAATTTTTGGAGTCTCCAGTAAGAAGTTCTATTTGTTTTTAATTTCCAGAAGGTTTCGAAATTTCAGGGCATGAATTTCGGCTAAGTCCCAATGGGCGGTCCGACCGCTCATGTGGAGCGGTCCGACCGTTATAGGTCCGACCGCTCACATGGAGCGGTCGGACCCAGATTGACTTGAACGCCGCCAACTTCGTGGCGATGTTGTTTTGTTAGGTCAAAGTCATTGGTTTCATGGCATATGATTTGCATGATGCATGTTTTGACTAACATGGGTCAAGTTGTGAAGAACTTGTTCCCAAATTCCTGTTTGCTTGTCGATGGTTGTGCAGGTTGCTTGGTGGTCAACGACGGTCAACGGCGAGGAGGATCGGGACTAGACTTGGAGAGTTGAGGTCCAGAACGATCGACGATGCCGGGTGATGTTAATGACTCAAGCGTGACACAAGATGGACAAGGGTGATCTATTGGCGAATCCATAGCGCATGGTGAAGCGGTTTAGGTCAAAGGTTAAAGACGGCGCTTTGCGAAGCGTGCGTGTGTGACCCGTTTGTTAGTGGGCCTTAACGGGAGCCCAATTAAGTCAAACCCTAGAGAGTTCTAGGCCTCCACTATAAATAGGAGGAGGTGGTGGCTGCACTCCTCTCTCTCGCTGTTTTTCACCTCTTTTGTTGCTTGCAAAACCCTAATTGGCTTAGGGGGAGTTGAGGTGGAGGCTAGGGCTTTTCATGGTTTGAGGAGAATTTCGTGATCTTGGATTGACCACTGATCGATGATGGTGTGGGTGTAATCCAGAACGATCGCGTTTTTAATCTATGCAAGGTTTGCTTGAGATAAGTCTCTTTTCGTTCTTGCTTTCAATTTCGTGATTTTAGGGCTTTCTTTGATCCGCAAGTTTCTGATTGATTCTTTCACGTGAATTAGCTTGCTGTGATATGTGTGAATCTATCTAGCATCATCTTGATCATCAATCTCTCACGAACTAGCATTAGGATCGAGTTTTCGTTCTTGCCCGGTTTTAGACCCTTTGTTATTCAATTGGCAATTGCTCAGGATCTATCCAAGAATTATCATAATATTCGATTGGAATAGATCCTCAATAGCATATAGAAGGTGTGTGCAAAGTTTCATAAAGATTGGAGTTGAGTATCAAAAGTTTCACCTAATTGCAACTTCGTCATCGGGCTGATTTTACTGTTTCATATCTGTTCTGGAGTCGGCCGGTCCGACCGCCCGTCATCACCGGTCAGACCGATTTTGGAGCGGTCCGACCGCCAGTACAACAGCGGTCAGACAGCCCGGCAATCGGTCCAACTGGTCGGGTCCATGTGTCGACCGCCTGCGTTCGATCTTTTGCAATCTTAGTTGATTTTGTTATTTTGTTTAGGGGATTTAATTGAATTCAATACTAGTCTTCCGCTGTACTGGTATATTGATCTTCATAGCTTCCTAATAGCTATTGGAGTGAAATTGTGTTGAATTCATTATTTGGGAAAAAGTGAGCGTGCTCCTATTCACCCCCTCTAGTCGCTTTTCGGTCCAACAAGTGGTATCGAGCACGTTAGTTCAATCTTGATCTTAACCGTCTTTGAACTTTGGCGATGGATAAGTTTTCTACTAAACCGCATATCTTCGATGGGCACGACTATGCCTATTGGAAGAATCGATGTAGTCTTTCTTGAGAGCGAGGACAAGCTATTTGGGATGTTGTTAGAGCCCACTGGTTATTCCGAAATTGCAACACCGCTTCAAATGATTCTTGTGGCAAACAACAACAAAGCAAAAATCTTTTATATGGTGCGCTTGGTAGACAAGAATATGATCGTGATTTGCAATCTTACCATCACAAGATGAAATTTGGAACACTCTTGAAACATATCATGAGGGTTCGTCCCAAATCAAAAAGGTGCGCCAAACAGGTTTACAAGCGTGAATACAATAAATTCGAGATGCGCCCCGAGAGAGCATCGATGACATTTTCATCGCTTTAATAAAGTAATTAATCAAATGAAAGTCGTTGATATTGAATATTCTCAATCTGAAAATGCCACCCATCTCTTGGCTGCAATCAACACCAAAGAGTGGGAGATGAAGGCTACTGCTATAGAGGAAAATGTTGATCTTTCAAGTCTTACTTTAGAATTGCTTTATAGTAAACTCAAGACTCATGAAATTAAAAGAGTTGATCATCCTAAGAAAGACAACATGGCATTGATAGCTGATCCTCTCAAAAGGTCTTCTGATGGTACTCTTGAATCTTTTTCTGATCTTTCATTTACTTGTTTATCTGCAATTCATGAGGAGGAACTTGAAAGTATTCCTGAGACAGAGTTAGCTCTTCTAGCTAAAAAATTCACACGGGCCTATAATAATGTGAGAAACAAAAAGAGAGGTGGTCCGGTGACATGCTATGAATGTGGTGAGCTAAACCATATCCGGGCAAATTGCCCCAAGTTGAAAGGTAAGAGCAATCATAAGGAAGGAAAGTCAGCTTGGAAGAAGCCTCCTTTCAACAAATCAAGGTATGAGGTTAATAAGCTTGTGAAGGCCGCTCACCGGGTCCTTGCCGCTTTTGAGGATCAATCCTTGAGCGATGTGGATTCCGGGAGTGAGGAGGATAAGGAGGAGGAGATCCCTCAAGGTAAAAAGAAAGGGAAGACCAAAGACTTCACTGGCATGTGCTTCATGGCTGACACCGACGACATTGATGATGATGAGGTATCTTTTTCTTATGATGAGCTTTCTGCTAAATATGATTCTATAGTTGAGCAATTGCTTAGTCAAGATGAAGCACTAGAATTTGTCATGACAAAAAATAAAAAATTAGAGTCAAAGATTAACAAACTGAAAGTAGAGCTTAAAAATGCTAAGACTCTTGAACCTGATGAATGTTTATCTTGTCATGCTATGCATTTAGAAATTACCAAGTTACAATCTGCTCATAATATTTCTGTACAACAACTTGAGAATGCTAGATCTGAACTAAATGAAATTAAAAGTGCTCCTTGTGAAAAATGTTTAGAATCTAGTAAATTGATTGCTTTTGATGTGTTTGATTCTAGCCCTTGCACTTCATGTTTAGAAAAGGAACGTGAAATCAAAGATATCTTAGAAGCTGCTAGAGTCAAATATGCTAAGCTTAAGGACAATATTGAAAATACTACTTGTACTTCTTGTTCCGCTCTTAAGCTTGAAATTGCTTTGTATAAGGAGAAATCTATGGATAAAACTTGTGATGCTTGTGTTAACTTGAGAAAAGAAAATGCTTACCTTCATGATACATTAGAGAAATTTTCTAAAGGTAAGAAATAATTAAACATGATTCTTGACAAGTCTAAAACTCCTTATAAGAAGCAAGGTTTAGGATTCAATTCTTTTCAAGACAATTCAAACCCAAAAGTCATTCAAGTCTTGGAAAAAGGTTTAATTGAATTCAAAACCCAACCTACAAAAACATCTTTTAAATCTGCAGGTTTTGCCCAACCTTGTATTAATTCAAATGGTGCTTCTTCTAGTGGTACCAAGTACCATTGCACTTATTGCAAGAAAAGTGGGCATTTGATTGAATTCTCATGGCGAGGTTGAAAATGATAGGAAAAATCTTGATAGAATTTCATTCAGGCAACCTAGAGCTTTTATGAGACATGGTAACACTGAAAAGAATAAACCTGGATTAGGATTCTTCTCACATGCAAATCATTATGCCTCTAAATATCATAATTCTAATGTGTATCAGGCTGGCGGTCTGACCTCTAGTGGTCACTGGTCTGACCGATTTGGTCGCCGGTCTGACCGCCAGCATAACGCCGGTCAGACCGCCCCTGGACATTTTAATTCTCATGTTAATTTAAATAGTGCTCATAACCGAATTTTAAATGAAGTCAAGGATAGTACTTCTGGTTTGTATACTCCTTTCAGGCGTGTGTCTCAGTACTGGATTCCTAAATCTTGTTTATCTAACCCCAGTATTGAGACACATCGCTTTTTCGTTCCTTGATTTTCGTGATTACCGCGAAAGGGAAGAACACGTGGTTCATTGACTCCGGATGCTCACGCCACATGACCGGAAACTCAAAATGGTTCACCTCTTTCACGCGGGCAACAGGTGATGACTTCATCACCTTTGGAGATGATACACAAGGGCGAATTGAAGGAACATGATCACCTTAGGTATAATCTCCTTTCTGTATCTCAGCTTCTTGATGATGGCTATGAGACTGTTTTTAAGAAAAATGCTTGTCGTGTGCTTGATTCTACTCGTGAGCTTGTGTTTGGAATATCTAGAGTTGGTAGAATTTTTGAGTGATTTTTCGTAATCTCTTCTTCGGATCTCTTAAATGTTTGCGACATCTTCCTCTGATTTATGGCTTTGGCACCAACGTTTGGGGCACATTGGTTTTGATCATCTGACACGAGTTAGCAACCTTGATCTCATGAGAGGTTTGCCCAAACTCAAAGCTGTCAAGGATGCTATATGTGCGCCCTGTAGGCATGGCAAACAAGTTGCCGCCCCACACCCTTCTGTGACTATGGTTATGACTGACGGACCGGGACAGCTTGCTTCATATGGATACCGTTGGTCCCGCTAGAGTCCGATCCATTGGTGGAAAATGGTATATTCTTGTCATAGTCGATGATCTTTCTAGATATACTTGGGTGTTCTTTCTTTCTTCAAAAGATGAAGCTTTTGGTTATTTTCATGACCTTGTTCTTCGTTTGGCTTCTGAGCTTCCTGGTGCTTTGAGAGAGATTCGCAGTGATAATGGCACGGAGTTCAAAAATGCTTCTTTTTGTGCTGAGCGTGGTATTGAGCATCAGTTCTCCTCTCCACACGTCCCTCAACAAAATGGCGTGGTGGAAAGGAAGAATAGGACCTTGGTCGAAATGGCTAGGACGATGCTAGATGAGTATAGCACACCGAGGAGATTTTGGGTCAAGGTATTGCTCTGACTTGCCATATTGCAAATCGTGTCTTTTGAGACCTTCTTTAGGCAAGACTCCTTATGAGCTTCGTTTTGGTAGAAAACCTCTGCTTTAGCATTTTTGAATTTTGGATCAAAATGTTTTATTCTTAAGACAGCAACTTAGATAAATTTGAATCAAGAACTTTTGATGGGTTATTTCGGGTTATCCCGCTCATTCGAGGGGTTTTCGGGTTTTTAATACTGAGACTAACCTTATTCAGAGACTTGTAATGTCACTTTTGATGAGACTAGCCCCGAGCTAGATCAATTGTTACAGATGATTCACGGTGTGAGAGAGCATTTTTGTGGAGGAAGATGAGAACGGTCGATATCATTCCTTCATCTCCGCCGAGGCGCCCATATTGATACAAGAACCGCTACGCCTACTTCACCTTCGCTGAGGCTCTGCTGATCTTCATCATCAGCAGTATATGCGGAGGTCGAAGAAAGCAGTATCTCACCCGGCGCCCACTTCGTGATTCAGAGACAAAGATCCTCCGGATCGGATAATAGGTAATCTGCATGAGCGTGTAACTCGCTCCATGTATAATGATCCAAATCTCTACTCTCATTCGGCTTTTGTTGCTTCTTTTGAACCCCGCGATATATCACATGCGTTATCTGATTCTAGCTGGGTAAATGCCATGCATGAGGAGTTAGAGAATTTTGAAAGAAACAAAGTTTGGAACCTAGTAGAACCTCCTAATGGTCATAATGTTATAGGAATCCGTTGGGTGTTCAAGAATAAACAAGGTGAGGATGGTTCTGTGATTATAAACAAGGCCAGATTGGTAGCTCAGGGTTTCAGCCAAGTTGAGGGGTTAGATTTTGATGAGACATTTGCTCCTGTTGCTAGACTAGAAGCCATTCGCATTTTGCTTGCATTTGCTGCATCAAAAGGTTTTAAATTATATCAATGGATGTTAAAAGTGCATTTTTAAATGGTTTCATAGAAGAGGAAGTGTATGTTAAGCAACCCCCTGGTTTTGAGGATTCCAAGTATCCAAATCGTGTTTTCAAGCTATCTAAAGCATTGTATGGTCTTAAACAAGCCCCTAGAGCCTGGTATGATAGACTTAAGACCTTCTTGCTTAAAAATAATTTTGAGATGGGTAAAGTGGATAAAACTCTATTCATTCTTAGGCGTGGCAATGACTTCCTGCTTGCTCAAATTTATGTGGATGATATTATTTTTGGTGGTTCTTCTAATGCTCTTGTTTCCAGCTTTTCTGAGACTATGTCCAGGAAATTTGAGATGAGTATGATGGGAGAGCTTAATTACTTTTTGGGACTTCAAATCAAGCAATGCAAGGAAGGAACTTTCATCCATCGGACAAAGTACACTAAGGATCTACTCAAACGCTTCAACATGGGTGATCGTAAGCCAATTTCCACTCCCATGGCAACCTCGATCGCTTTGGATCCGGATGAGGAAGGAGAAGTCGTGGATCAACGCGAGTACCGCAAAGATGATCGGCTCCTTTCGTATTTAACGGCCTCGAGACGGACATTCACTTCACGGTATGCCTTTGTGCAAGATTTCAGCGTCTCGAGAACTTCCCATCGCTAAGCCGTTAAGTTTATATTCGTATTTACACTCTACCCTCTTATATGGCGTTTGGTATTCATGCTCTTCACTTTGTCCATTAGGGGTTTTTGATTCTGATTTTATGGGTGTCGGTTAGATAGGAAGAGTACCTCGCTTTGTCACTTCCTAGGCACTTCTCTTGTATCTTGGTCTTCTAGGAAGTAGTCTTCGTTGCACAATCCTTCTTTGAAGCGAGTATGTAGTCAGCCGCTAGTTGTCAGAGCTGATTTTGTGGATGACGCCCACTTTGAAAGATTATGGGTTAAACTTTGCTAGTGTTCCTCTTTTCGTGATAACACTTCGCTATTAATATTGCTAAAACCCAAATGCAACATTCTAGGACTAAGCACATAGACATTCGCTTTCACTTCCTTAAAGATCATGTTGAAAAAGGAGATATTGTGATGCACTTCGAGAGTCCAAGCTCAATTGGCGTATATTCTCACCAAGCCTTTAGATCAAACTAGGTTTGCCACCTTGAGAAGTGAGTTAGGGGTAATTTATCCCTATGGGTTGGTTTAAGGGGGAGTTTGATCTTTTCTGATCTTTCCTTGTTCTTTTAATCTTTTATTGTTCTTTTTCCGAACTTAGTGATCTTTTGAACTTTTTAGGTTTTAGGCTTTTATTGCATCTCATTGTATCATATTGCATTCATATGAAAAATACAACAAGTGGTATGAAAAATCCAAAAAGATGCATTGTAATATAAGATTTTCTGCTTATCTTCTAAAATTGATGAAGCTTTGCCTATTACCCTTTGGAGCTTTAGTACTTCAATTCGTGCTCAATGTCATGTCCAGTTCTTTGACTTGCTAGAATTATCATGCTTTTACATGTGTAGCTAAGTCTTTGCTATATGAGCTAGAACTTTAAAACAACTCGAACTAAGAAATTGCAATTTGTGGATGTTTTAGCGAGTTGCGCAATTAGTGCTCCTTTTGTGACATTGGCCCTGTCAGAGTTGCTTTGTTAGCTCTTTGATCTAAAATTGACCATTACTTGAGCTTTTGTGTTCTTGAGATTCTAAAACTGCTCATGTGAAAAATGAAAATCAAGATTGTCTTATGCTTAAATTGTGCCAAACTATTCTGACGAGACTGCTTGTCAAATGACATGAACTTGGAGATAGTTTGATGAACCAGACTGTAACACCCCAGCCCAAAACTGAGCCTGGAATGCCACTAAACTACTCTCCAAACTAATAATTATCGACACACTATAAAATTACAGCAAAGAAAATATCAATAGACATATCCATGGACCCCAAAAGAATAATTATGGATCAAACGATAATAAATAAGTAAGGGGAATTATAACCAGGAAAATAATCCAAATAGCATCAACCAATGAATCCAAATCATTGAAATAAATAATCTAGTCCAAAATGTGACCTAAACTTTATTCAGCCTCTAACATGTCCAAGAGTAATCCTGCATTGAATGAAAAGGTTCTTATGGCAAATGATTATGTGATTGAATTATAGATCTAATCCATGTGCTCTACTCGCTCTCAGTCACGGCGTTCTCGAAGATCACCTAAAGACAACAAAAGAGCAAGGGTGAGTCCACGACTCAGCAAATACATTAATATACAACGAACAATAATAAATCAACAGTAATCAATAACTTCATTATCATCACATGCACTACTATTAATATTCTCATGCTGTTAACTCCTCTTTGTTTCACACCCATTCATCTCATATATCAATGCAACTCTAATCTACATGTCCACATGCACTTCTTTCACAGATACGGTATAGCATGAGTGAATGCTCGCGACAACATTCACTCTCAAGCCCGTTCCTCCTCAAGGATCGGGGACCTCCTCCACTCCCGTGGAGTTGTGATCATTCATGATCACCTGCTCATATGCAAAGATGCTTATGAATGCAATCATGCATAATTTCATATTACTTATCATATCCAATTTTTCATCACATCCATCAACAATATAAGTCCATACCATTCCATTGCTTGCAATTAAATAAAATAAAAGCACAACAATAATGGTAATAGAAGATAAAGAAAACAGTGATCAATCATTGATCGCTGTCTACCATGCACTTGCCTTTACTAGTTGCGACGCACGATTTGACTAGAAGATGGCAACAAGCACGACGCCTCTACTACATTAAATATTCAAATTTCAATACAAGCTACATAATCAAGAATAGCAATCAATAGACATCGCTCCTACCCGTCCCCAAATATACCACGCTTCTCCGGTACCGAATAGTTTCCCATTGCTGTCTTGGTACTAAAACGAACATAACTTTTGACTCAAAAGTCCGATCACGACCAACCACCCAGTTCTGGATTCTTCACAAAATTCCCCTCAATTTCTTAGATTACAAAGTCTTCTAATTAAATCATCTAACCCTTCGTTTTTAGCCCATAAAACCGATCTGTCCGCTGCGGAACAGCAGGTCTTACTAAATTCATAACTTTTGTTTTACCCAACCAAAATTCGATTTCTTAGATTCTACAGAACCCTTAGACAATTATATACATCTTTCATGTAGATCAAAAACTCTAATTAGTCTAATTACTATTTTTAATCCGCAGTCTACCAAAACAGCGCCGAAAGACGACAACCACAATGACAGCAGCCTTCCAAAATTCATATCTCGAATTCTACTTGTCCGATTGACATGATTAAATATTCTATAGAAAGATATCGAAATTATCTACAATTAACTAGCAGATGATATTTCCAAAATTTCACACTAAGGTACCCGAAATAAATCGTTCAACAGAACAGCAGGCTAAACAGATCTAATAATTGGTCCTACGACTAGGAAATTCTAAAACCGCTATCTAATCCCTATTCTAATATCTAATTAAATTAGTAAAACAGAGAGGAAACAAACTTACAGATCGTTACCCTCAAGAAATCGAATCTCTACTTCTTTTCTCCTAATTTTTTTTTCCTTACTGTTCAAGCCTTCATACACACATACAAAGCGAAGCCACGGTAGTTAATTTTCTAGTGCTAGCCGCTGCATGCATGCAGGATCAATACGCGAGTTAACTAGTTAATCATGTATACTTGTATACGTAGTACTTTGCATGTTTAGATAACCAACATAGCTAGCCACGTGAACAAAATTAATTAACCACTAGTGCCCTCATGCATGCGTGAAAAGAGAGCAAGACCATCTAATCAAGTTTACGGCATTAAAGAATCAAGCGCAGCAAACCTCAAAGAAATCTTCTCCACGCGACGGCCAAGCACCGCCGGCGACTTCACGCGACAGCGAGGGCTTCACGTGCCGAACGCTCGGTTGGTCGGCTTCCGCAGCGCGCTGGTAGTACAAAGCGGCATAGGCGTCACGAGAAGTCTCGCAAACCAACGAGTCCCAGGCGGCGATAAAGCGCCGCCCACGCAGCGGTAGAGGCTCACACACGCGACCACGAAAACAAGAGTGGCAATTTGGAGAAAATATTTGGAGGCGGTCTTTGGGCCGTGATAGGACAAGAAAGAAATAGGGTTTTCTAGAACCAATGCTCCCCACGATTTATATAGCTCTAAAAATACTCTGAAATATTCTATTTTTTTATGTACTATTTTATTTAATTACACACAGGCCCTTAAGAGGTTAATATTTATTTATTTATTATTACTATTTATTTTCAGAATATTACATTCTACCCCCCTTAACAGAATTCGACCCTGAATTCTACTCGTCGTTCTACTCAAAGAAAAACTACACTGCTGAAATTGAACAACAAAATAATACGTACCCGATGTGAACAACTCTGGATATTGCTCGCGCATGCGAGACTCCAACTCCCAAGTCGCTTCTCTCTCGGACTGATGCGTCCACAGCACCTTGACGTATACCAACGTCTTGTGCCTCAGACTCGCTCCGACCTCTCTCGTAATGCCACGGACGCGACTCAATTGTGAGATCTTGCTCAATAGTCGCGGCTCCAATGAAATCTTATGCTCTGGTCTCTCAAAACTTCTCAAAGATCGAGACGTGAAACACATTGTGAACTCCACGCATGGACTCAGGAAGGTCCAAGCGGTAAGCTAACTTCCCAATTCTTGCAATAATCGGGAATGGTCCAACATACCTCGGGCTAAGCTTCCCTTTGGTACCGAACCGAACAATACCCTTAGTGGGAGACACTCTCAAGAGCACCTGGTCACCCACCGCAAACTCCAAGTCACGCCTCCTCAAATCAGCATAACTTTTCATGCGCTCGAGCCGCTAATGATTTCGCCTCACCATGGCCACACGCTCAGCGGTCTTGAATCGGTCCGGACCCAAAATTACCTTCTCTCCAACTGCATCCCAACAAAGTGGCGATCTGCACTTCCGCCCATAGAGAACCTCAAATGGCGCGGCTCTAATACTGGAATGGTAACTATTATTATAAGCAAACTCTGCAAGTGGCAACTGGTCCTCCCAACTACCCTTCCAAGACAGAACGCAAGATCGCAACATGTCCTCCAAAGTCTGAATAATACGCCTGATTGCCCATCACATCGAGGATGAAACGCCGTATTAAGGCGAGTGTGCCTAATGCACTCTGCAGACTCTCCCGAACTTGGAGACAAACTTGGCCCTCGTCGTAAATGATGGTCTTGGGCACACCATGCGTCTTACTATTTCACGCACATAAATAGGAGCTAGATCACTCATTTGAATTTGTCGTGCGAAGCAGAATGAAGTGCGTGAGACTTGCTTAATCGATCCACCACTACCCAAGCGCATCCTTCCTCGCGCACGAGGCAACGCCACCACAAAGTCCATAGAGATATCATCCCAAGGCCACTGGGGAACCTCCAAAGGCTACAACAACCCTGCAGGACGCTTGTGCTCAGCTTTCACTTGCTGACAAACACCACAAGAAGCCACATAGTTAGCAATATCCACCTTCATTCTTTTCCACCAAAAATTCTGTTTCAAATCTCGATACATCTTAGTCTCACCAGGATGAACAGTGTATGGAGTGTGATGTGCCTCCCTCAAGATATCATCTTTGCCTTCCGCCTTTTGTGGCACGCAAAGGCGGCCTTTAAACCTCAAAGCACCAGAATCGTCCATGCTAAAATCACCCTCTTTACTCTCATCCAGACGCTTCCTAACCTCCTGTAATAACCGGTCACTCTGTTGTGCTTCCCGCACACGGTCTGGAATAGCTGACTCAAGAATCAACTGTGTCTCAACAAGTGATGTGCCCGCATAACAATAAGATATACCCATGCGATCAAAATCAGCAATAAGGCAATCTAGAGTAGCGGGAGTCGCCTTGCGACTAAGAGCATCCGCAACAACATTGGCCTTGCCTGGATGATACTGAATAGAAAGATCATAGTCCTTGATCAACTCCAACCACCTCCTTTGCCTCAAAGTCAGATCCTTCTGAGTGAAGATATATTTGAGACTCTTGTGATCTGTGAAAATATCACAAGACTCGCCGTATAGATAATGCCTCCAAATCTTGAGAGCAAAGACAACCGCAGCCAACTCCAAATCATGAGTGGGATAATTACGCTTTCGTGTTTCTTTAACATCTCGACGCATAAGCAATCACCTTACCGTCTTGCATGAGAACACGGCCAAGACCCACTCGTGACGATGTCGAAAAGATCGTGAACCGCTTTCTGGTTGGGAAGAGTGAGAATAGGAGAGGTCACCAACCTCTCTTTCAAAGTCGTGGCTGCGCTCACACTCATCAGTCCACTGGAATCTTACCCCCTTTTGGAGTAAGTTGAGACATCGGTTTGGCGATGATAGAGAAATCCTGCACAAAACGCCGATAATAACCAGCCAAGCCCAAGAAACTCCTCACCTCCTTCACACTAGTCGGCCTCTTCCAATCCACCACTGTGGAGACCTTACTAGGATCAACAGCAATACCCTGAGGGTTAATCACATGACCCAGAAAACTCACTTCTGAAATCCAGAACTCACATTTCTTCAACTTAGCATAGAACTTGTGCTCTCTCAAAGTATCTAAAACCAACCTCAAATGACGCTCATGATCCTCATTGGTCTTGGAATAGATAAGAATATCATCAATGAACATGTCGAACCCGGGAACGAAGGATCCCAAATTCTCTGTGTTCATACACTAGTCCAGGATTTCCAGTGTACACAGTCACAAAAATGTTATCACAAACATATCCAGCGTGTATATTTAATAATCATAGAGTTTATTACAACCTGGGGCGGAGGCCAAATAAAACATTGCGGAAGCAAATAATAATGGTAAGCCACACGATACGCCCATGCAATAAATGCGGAGGTCGCCTAATCGCCCTGCTCCTCACCTTACGGATAGCAGTCTTCTCCGAATAATAATATTGACAAGAGTGAGCACTACAAGCTGTGCTCGCAAATTACACCCAATACAGAATTTAGAATGCATGCATAAGTTATTCAAAGGAAGGTTGTAGGGTTTATTTGCATAAATCAGCATTTTTGGTTTAAATAGTTATACTAAGTTTCAAGGCACATTTTCATTACATAACTAAAATCAGATTTAAAATTGATCATTTTATAGTGGATAACCTCCATATGAAACATGGTGAAGGATACCCTCCTATCACAAGGCTACCCGCCCAAATTTACCACAAGGATTAACCATCCTCAAATCATGTCCAAAGTTATTTTAAAACCAAAACAAATCTAACTTAGAGTGGCTTTGCTCAAGATGTCCTTGACCGTGGACACGGCTATTCAATAGATTTACACTCTGCAGAGGTTGTACAACTTTACCCACAAGAGATAATTTGCAGTTATGTGGCCAATACACACTTCCTTAGGTGTGTGACTAGGCAATTATCACAAGGCGTTTCAATGCTTTACCTCAATACCAATATGCCCGCTAAGGTTTCACTTCCATTAGGCTAACCACCTGCTGGAAACCCCCTCTTGCGCCAAGTGGGAATAAAGTCTAACCGACACCCACACAACAAAATGGCATAAACAATACTGAGGTAATACAAATTATTAAGCACGGTTACGCCCATCTGAACATGTGGTAGTACGGTGGAGCTTTTGCAAGATGCGGCTCAAAGGCCGGTCCTTAATCTACTTGGGCAACTTTCAATAATAACCCTGGGTCTCAGTCCTAACCAGACAGGCCCGTGCATAAACTTGCACCCACCAACGGTCCATGTTTGCCCAAGTATAAACCATTTTCTTTTATTTTTAATTTTCAAAGACATTTGCAAAAGTCCACCATGACAAAGCAATGTCATAGGCTTTTTATCAATTTATGAAATTTTGGCTAAATTCTCCCAAAGTCAAACATTTCATGGTCTAAGCATTTGCTATGCATATATTTATTTTTAAATTCATTTGACTAAGGCTACAAGGAATTGGTAATACAACAATCAAATTTGGCTATACAAAGGAATTGGAATAATTAAATATTTAAAACAGGAATTTAAAATAATTAAATACAATTATGCATGCAATAATAATTTAAAGCAGAATTAAATAATTTTAAATATTGGGGCAAAATGGTCAATGGTGTAACTTGCCTTGTTCAAATTCACTGGTATTCTACTTCTTCAATAGGGTCAAGCTCTAGAGTCGCCAAAATCTATCTGTGAAAATATTCCAAATTCAAGCGTAATTCAAATGAACACAAATAAATTCAAATGAAAATTCAAATTAACTCCAAATTAAATAATTTTGGTTTAGTTAGCTAGATCTTGATTTTATACAAATTTAGAAATTTGAATCACCTAAATCGGAGTTTGTATGAAGAAATACGAGCTCTGGAAGTTTAAATCTAAATTTAATTCAAAAATCAAATTTCGAATTTCCGAATTAATTTTCTAAAGGAAATTCCATTTATTGCGCAAGCATGCGCGTCGACTGCTCACAGAGACCGACATGTGGGCCCAAACAGTATGGATGAGTCCACGGCGTCACCGAATCCACGGTGGACTCGGCGACGCTGTGATGTGAGGGCGGAGGCGCCTTGTTGGCCTTGTTGTCCACGTTGGCGCCTAAGTGGGCTCGTCGACCAAAGTGCCCATGTGGCGCTTCAGTGGCGCCGACTTGGCGGCCACATCAGACCGGAGGGCGGCGCTCGAACCGAGGTTCGTGAACAGGCGCCTTGGCGAGCTCGGTGAGGTGCGCAAAGATAGAGGGAGGACGCCGGTTCTAGGCGCTACCGGTGGCGGCAGAGAGTGGCCGGAAGGTCGTTGGCGTCGGCGAGTGGCGGCGAGAAGGTTCGGTCTCACGGCGGAAGTAGAGCTCGGCGATCTTCAGGAGACAAGGAGGGTGCAGGATCGCGGCGAGGCATGAAGGCGATGGTGCGAGACGGGTGGCGGGAAAGCTTGCCGGCACCGGAATCGGGAAGACAAGCCCGGCGCCGAGAGAAAAACTCAATTACCGTTGATTGAGAGTGAGCGAGATACGGAGGCGGGGGAATGAGATGCGGGAGAGAGTGCGCAACCGGGGGCACCTTTTATAGGCGAGGGGGAGGCCGGAGGCGAGGTTAGCGCTTGCGGGCGTTAATGGCGGCGAGCGCCTTGGCGGCGTTAGGGCGAGTAAAGGAGGGGAAAGCAGCAGAGGTGCATGCGGCGGAGTAAGGAGAAGTTACGCAGCGTGAATCACGGGGGTTAAGGCGGAGGGAATCACGGAGGAGACGAAGCTCCGCGTGCGGCATCAATGGCGACAGGAGAGCGATGCTGCGGAGAAGAAGGAACGGGGAAGAAGCACAGTGCAGCGGGCCCACCCGTCAGCGAGACAGGAGCGGGAGAGAGGGCGCGGCGGATTGATTGTCGGCCGTCCGATTTTGATCGGACGGCCCGCGTTACTCGCGCGCGGGAAGAGAGTGGGCGAGAAGCACAAAGTCTTTGGGCTTCGCCCCGATCAGAGCGAGAATTTTAAACCTTTTTCAATTGATTTAATTCCAGAAATTCAAATAAGCTTTAGAAAATAGTAAATGAAGTCCAAAAATTTTGAGAAAATTCACATAAATTCTATGAGGCATTCTGGACTTAAATAAAATAATTCCAACTTTTAGTTGGTAATAGATTTTGCACATAAATTCTTTTAGCCTTAATATACTTTATTGAAAAGCTTTTAAAATTCGGAAAATCCACAAAATTAATAAAGTCTTATTTTAAATGAAATTGAAATTTTGAAATGTTACAAACCTACCCCCCTTAAAGGGAATCTCGACCCCGAGATTCAGACTTGGTCAGCAAAAAGGTAGGGGTACTCGGCTCTCAAAACTTCTTCTCGCTCCCAGGTAGCTTCTTCTTCTGAATGATTGCTCCACTGAACCTTACAAGAACGGATGACTTTGCTACGGTGACGCTGCTCGCCACATCGAGAATCTTGATTGGTTGTTCCACATAGGTGAGATCTTCCGAAGATCGATGCTCTCAGCAGTGTTTCTTGTTGGTACTCTGAGACATTTCTTTAAGCTGGGATACATGGAAGACATTGTGAGCAGTGACAGAGATCTTTGGTAGTTCCAAGCGATAAGCAACTTCACCTCTTTTGCTAAAATCTTATAGGTCCGACAAATGCAGGTGCGAGTTTTCCTTTAGTCCGAAATCTCTTCACTCCTCGGGTGGAGTTACCCCGAGATAGACAAAATCTCCCATCTCGAAGGATAGTTCTCTCCGACGATTATCGGCATAACTCTTTGTCGGGTTTGAGCCACTTTCGACGTTCTCTTATTGCTTTTACCTTACTTTCAGCTTCTTTTATCAATTCAGTCAGAAGAATTGGTGTTCTCCTACTTGATCCCAAAGGAGAGGGTTCTACACTTTCTACCATATAATGCTTCAAATGGCGACATCTCGTAGGCTAGCTTGAAAGTTGTTGTTGTAGGAAAATTCTGCATAGGGCAAATTCTTATCCCGACTTCTTCCATAATCTATAGCACAGCTCGAAGCATGTCTTCTAGGACCTGATTTACGTTCGATCGGCCATCTGTTTGGGGATGATATTTGTCTTTGAAGTTGAGTCACGGTTCCCAAAGCTTCATGTAGACTCGCCAAAATTTTGAAGTGAGCTGCGAACCTCATCGGACACAATTTTCTTGGGTATACCATGTAGAAGCAGACGATCCTGGCCATGTACAATTCTCGCTAACTTATTGCTTCGTAAGTGGTCTTGTTGGAATAAAATGAGCCACTTTTGTTAATCGGTCAATTATCACCCAAATGGAATCACAACTGATTGGGTCCTAGGTAGTCGGTGATAAAATCCATACCAATCTCCTCCCATTTCCACTCGGGAATTGGTAATGGTTGTAACAATCCGGCAGAGTCTCGATGTTCGCCTTAACACGACACACATCACAGCGTGCAACAAACTCAGCGATCTCTCGCTTCATACTGACCCACCAATACTTTTCCTTCAGATCCTGGTACATCTTGGTACTCCCGGGATGGATAGAGTAAGGTGATTCATGAGCTTCTTTCAGAATCAGTTGTCTAGTTTCATGATGTTTAGGTACACAGATGCGGTTGCCAAACCATATTGTGCCCTGCTCGTCTTCAGAAAATCCTGGAGCTTTGCCTCTTCTCATGTTTTTCATGATTTCTTTGATGTCTTCGTCTTCTATTTGTTTTCTCTCGATCGACTTTGTATGGTTGGTTGGACTTCCTTGTGTTGATCTGACCTTGGTGACAATTTCCATATTCAGATGCTTTAGTTCTTCATACAACTCTGGTTGATTTTCTTGAACTAACACCGTGTTGCAGTATGCCTTCCTACTCAGAGCATCTGCTACCACGTTGGCTTTACCCGGGTGATAATGAATTCCAAGGTCATAATCTTTTATCAGCTCTAACCATCTTCTTTGCCTGAGATTAAGATCTGACTGGGTGAAGATGTATTTCAGACTCTTATGATCTGTGAAAATCTCACAGCGGTTACCAATAAGATAATGCCGCCAGATTTTCAAAGCATGCACAATTGCCGCTAACTCTAAATCATGAGTTGGATAATTTCCTTCATGTGGCCTTAAGCGACGAGATGCATAAGCCACGACCTTTCCTTCTGCATCAAGTACACATCCTAGCCTCGCGGATGCGTCCTGAAAAACTTCAAAATCCTTACGTATATCACGGTAAGACTAGCAGTGCAGAGACTAATCTTTCTTGACTCTTGAAAACTATGTTCACAAGCACTTGTCCATTCAAATTTCTTTTCCTTCTTGAAGTTGAGTCATGGGTTTGGCGATCTTGGAGAAATTTTCAATGAATCTGCGGTAGTACCCAACTAATCCAGAAAACTTCTCATACATGATGGACTTGGGTTGCTTCCAATCCATTCTGACTTCAACCTTTGAGGGTCTCTCGCAACTCCTCCTGCTGACACAATGTGTCCAAGAAAAGCCACTTGGTGAGCCAAAATTCACTTTTCTTTGAGTTTGGCATAAAGTTGGTGTTCTCGAAGTTTGCCCAAAATAATTACGAGATGTTTTCATGCTCTTCCATATCTCTTGAATAGATGAGAATATCATCTATGAATACCACCACAAACTTATCCAAGAATTCCATGAACACTTTGTTCATCATATTCATGAAATAAGCAGGGCATTTGTTAGTCCAAATGACATCACTTTGTGAACTCGCATCAGATCCATATCGGTGGTGAAGGTCGTCTTGAATATCTTTCAGTGCGATTTTTAAGCGATGGTAGCCTGATCTCAAATCAATTTTGGAGAAAACACTGGCTCCTTTAAGTTGATCAAACAGATCATCTATCCTAGGTAACGGGTACTTGTTTTTGATTGTTACCTCGTTGAGTGATCTATAGTCCACACACATTCTCATACTATTGTCTTTCTTTTTGACAAATAGTACTGGAGCTCCCCAAGGCGATGAACTCGGTTGAATGTAACCTTTACTCTGTAGTTCTTCGATCTGCTTCTTCAACTCTGCTAGATCGTTTGCTGGCATTCTGTAGGGTCGCTTCGAAATTGGAGCAGTCCCTGGGACTAAGTCAATTAAGAACATTATGTCGGTCCGTGGCATACGAGTAAGTCCTCGGAAAAACATCTGGATATTCTTGTACCACGGGTATATCTTCCAGTTTCACTTCCTTTAAACTGGTCAAGATAGGACTTGTTTCCGTAGAAGTCTTGGGTTGGAACTCTACTGAAATCCCTTGTTCATTGGTGAGGTTAATAGATCTACTAGCACAATCTATCCTGCCCTGATTTTTGGCAAGCCAATCCATTCCAAGAATTACGTCCAATCCTTGCGAACGCAAGACTATTAAGTTGGCCTAGAAAGTTACTTCAGAGATTTCAAAGGTAAGATTTGGACAGAATAAGCTAGCCCTCATTTCTGAGCCCGGGGAATGGATTAACATGGGCTTTGAAGGACCGAAATGGCAACAGAGGGGGGGGTGAATGGTGCTTTAAAAATTAGGAGCTCCCCTTTACTATAATTAAATAAGACCTACAAAGTCCTCTGGATAACTCAAGAAGAGTGAAGCAAAATCAGAGAACGAAAACAGAAACTTCAGACTGTTCTGTAGAAATCGGAAGTTCCGATTCTACCCGGCGGTAGTTCCGCACTCCGGAAGTTCCGGGGTTCAGTGCGGAAGTTCCGCTCATGATAGATTCGCCTTGGACAATCGGAAGTTCGATTGTCGAAGAAGAACGATGCGCTCGGGTTTTTCCCAAAAATCCAAAGTGCTAAATCTTGAATGCTCTTCTCTGGTCAAGTTTCACAGGATATCATCCTAAACAACATCTTGACCTCATGGAGAAGAATCGCAAACAAAGATTCAAAAATCGAGCCAAAAACGGATTTCTTGAGAAAGGGGCAAGAAAGACCAAAACTCACAATATGCACGATTCTCAGATTCTCAGCTTATGAAACTTTGATAATAGATTAGCAATATCAAAACGATTCTAGATATGAAGAATCAAGCTATTTCATAAGGCGAATCAAGAGATACATCAAAACCCTAGCTATTCAACATGAGCAGAGAGAAGGAAGAGGATATAAACAAGTAATCAAAACTCAGAGTTTCATTGATAGATATCAAATGTTTACAGATGGAAACATAGAGGAATGATTACATAAGATTTCAGATCATACTCTCCCTCTCAACAAGCTCTCAAAAAGCAAAACAAATCCTTTTTAGAGCTAACCCTAATTTTCTCACAAAAGATCTAACCCTAACCCGTGGTTCTCCCTATTTATAGCCTTGGCTAATGGGCCTCCAACCCATTAAGCCCGCTACACCGAGCAGGCGCCTCCACTTTTGCCGCTGCGAAAAGACCCTTTCGCCCCTTGCGCACCTTTCCGAAGCCTCCGTACACCTTGTTGTGCACGACTGCAACCGCTTCAAGATTCACGCCGTCTTGACACATCCCGGCCGTTCGACCTCAACGCCTCCGGCGCCTAGTCCGTCCACGTGTCTCGCCACGACTCCATCTTGATGCCTGCGATCAACACGACAAAAACACATCACATAGCATTGCACAATAACATAGCATCAATATTTGTATAAGACTCAAACTCATACAAAATCAAAATCACAATTTAACCTTCTCGCGCGATTACGGACACAATCGGAAGTTCGCGATTTACCACGGCGGAAGTTCCGATTTCGAATTATCCGCATTTGTCGAATTATCGGAAGTTCCGTTCTTACCGCTGCGGAACTTCCGATCTTGAACATCCGCACTTCCAAAAATTCTATTCGATTTTCGTCTCGGAGGAATCTCAATACGATATTATCGGACACTCCGCTACCCCATGTGCGGAAGTTCCGATTTCCTTCAATAGAAGCAAAACCGGATAAATCGGAAGATCCTATTTTCAACACCGGTAGTTAGATTAATGGAACTTCCGCTCCATACAGCGGTAGTTCCGATTTCCTGACTTCACCAGAAACAATCCAAGCGAAAACCTCAACTCTCAATCTAATCAACACACTTGTCAAATACTCATCACTCGAGTGGAGGACCTCTCACATGGTCTCTCAATCTCCCCTTGATGAGTATATTGACAATTACCGAAAAAGCATAAGATGAGTTTGAGATTCCAGTCAACCAAGGTCTAAACAAGAGAATTAAGCTCAAGACCAAGTTGACAAAAGAGAAAGACTTGAGATGAGATGAAAGAGCAATTTTCGCACAAAACTCAAGGCTTTTCTTCAGAAGGCTTTTTCTAATACATTCTCCCCCTTTGGCAATAAAATCATCAATATGTAGAAAAGGGAGGAAAAGACTATATGATGTTCATTTTAAGCATTAGGAGCCATGTAGATTATCCAAAATGACTATTAGAGTATTACACCAAGCCATAACACAGAAGAATGCTATCAAGATCATGACAATCGATGTATAGAAGAGCTAAGACAGAAAGTCCATAATCTGATTAATGATCCAGTTCTTTAGCAGGTCAAATAAGTCAAGATTGAAATCTAGCTAAAGATATCCAAGGATGATGCAAGCCATGTCAAATAATCTAAGTTGAACCAAGAAAACTCATACTGAACAGTTTAGAGTGCTACCAGTTGAAGAAGGACTCATTTTATCCAGAACTTGGTCTCTTTGATGATAAGCAATTTTAGCACATTTTTCTTTTTCTGAAGACTTTCTATTTTAAGGCTCTTTAAGGTTTTATCTCAGTAAAGCAAGCTCTGGACTAGGTGCCATCCACAACTGCCTCCTGAGCTTCAACCATTTTTTTAGCCATGTGCTAGATCCCAAGCCTTATGCGACCACTCCAAGCAACAGACTTAAGGAGGTGATCTTAGGTCATCCAAGGCTCCCCCTGAGTTCATGCCTAGTGCAATGGCAAGCCGTCTCATGAGAAAGATTTGGTGAGATCAGTTTTTTCGCACAAAAGAGATCATTTTTGCTTTTGAAGTTTTTAGACCAGTGATTAGAGATAAGTCATGTTTCTTAACAAACTGACATAGCTTACTCAAAAGTTCAAAAGAGATTCAGGACTCAACTCAGCCTACTTGACATGGCGAAGATCATAAAAGGATAGTTTTAACCAGACTAGTCTCAAGAGCTATCATGACAAGATTTTAATTCAAGTTTAGCATTTTTAAGTACCTTAGCATGGCAAAGACTAAACTACACATAAAAAGTCATGATAGATCTAGCAGTTTAGCATAAATCATGGCAAGATGTAAAAAGTGAAAGCAGATCATAAGGATAATAAACAAGGCTCCATTTGATTATTATGCAATGCTTGATGAAATACACAAAAATCAGATTCCCTTGAATGAGATGCATCTTTTAATTGAAGTTGAGTTAAGACACAATTAAGAAAATGGAATAACCAAGAATAACTCCCCCGAACCAAAGGAACAAAACGAGAATCGAAAATAAAAATAGAAAAGCGATCCTTTAGAGCATAGAAAAGATATAGAAAAACTATCGCTCAGACGAGGTTCTTATCTACCCCATATGATTCTAGGACTATCGGTGATCTACACATACACTAAGGAGCAAACATCATCCTGTCTACCCAAGGGTGGCCCGACCCTTGCTAGATCCTATAAGAAGTGAGTAAGCTCTACTTAGAGAGGAAGAACCACTAATAAGCGACATCCTAGAAGCACAAGACAAGAAGTAGTAGTCAAAGCAATTTGGCAAGAGAGACACTCTAACCTATCTTTGGAAGGACTTGACCCAAATATTTAAAGAAATGAAACGAGAAAGGAGTAAGCGTATAATATAACATAATATAATATAATATAGTAGTAGCACGCTCCCCCTCACAGTGATCCGTAAGGACAAACCACTAAGCTCTCCGCAGAGTAAAACCGAGGCATCCGGAGGCTTAGTGAAGATATCCGGCCGGTGCTCACTCTCACAAACCGGAGCACAATGTCACCCTTCTCTACATGGTCTCTAAGAAAGTGATATCGATATCAATATGCTTGGTCCGAGAATGTTGCTGGGTTCTTGGCAATGCAAATTGCAGGCGTGTTATCACGAGAAGAGTGGAACGCAATCGATAGATAGCAGAAATCCTGCAGGTCGAGACCATCAAAGCACTTGGCTACTGAGAAGCTGGTCGCGAGAAGCGTGCTCGGCCTCTGCGGTGGGATGCGCAACCGGATTGCTTCCTCGGCGACCGGAGACAAGAGAAGTGCCAATGAATTGGCAAGTGCCGAAGTGCTCTTCCTATCTATCCTCTGACCACAAAATCGCATCGGAGAAGGCTCTAAGAGATAGACAAGAAGAGGAAGAGTACGGATGCCATAGTCAATGGTAGCTCGAAGGTACCGAAAATGCGCTTCACCGCTTTGACGGTGAGATCGCGAGGAGAAGCTCGAAACCGAGCACAAAGACACACGAAAAATGTATGTCCGGTCTCGAGGCCGTGAGGTACAAGAGAGAGCCAATCATGCTCTGAACTCCTTTTGGTCAGCGTGTTCGCCGTCTTCATCGGATCCAGAGCATTTGTAGATGCCATCGGAGTTGATCTTGGCTTTCCATCATTCATGTCGAACGCCGGGAGGTCTCGAGTGTATTTGCCTTGATGAAGAAAGGTACCCTCCGAGTCTGTTTGATTTGGAAGCCAAGGAAGAAGCTCAACTCGCCCATCATGCTCATTTCAAACTCAGAGCTCATGACATCGGAAAAGCGGGAAACGAGCACGCGAGGAGCCGCTAAAGATAATGTCATCCACATAAACCGGACGAGCAGAAGATCGGTGCCTAGGCGGCGGATGAACAAGGTCTTGTCAATTTTACCCATCTCAAAACCATGGCTCGTGAGATAGGACTTAAGCCTTTCATACCAAGCTCTGGGAGCCTGCTTGAGTCCATACAAAGCTTTGGAAAGCCTGTAGACATGGTTAGGGTATTTGGGGTTCTCGAAACCAGGAGGCTGTCTCACATAGACTTCTTCCTCAATAAGGCCATTGAGGAAGGCACTCTTGACATCCATCTGTAAAGCTTGAAACCCTTAGAAGTCGCAAAGGCAAGCGAGTGATTCTAATGGCTTCAAGTCTAGCTACAGGGGCAAAGGTCTCTTCGAAATCTAGACCCTCAACTTGAGAGTACCCCTGAGCTACCAGCCTAGCCTTGTTTCGAATGACTAACCCATCTTCACTTTGCTTGTTCTTGAACACCCATTTGGTCCCAATGATATTGTGACCTTGAGGAGGCTCAACAAGGGACCAGACCTTGTTCCTTTCAAAGTTTTCCAATTCCTCGTGCATGGCGTTAGTCCATGACTCATCGTAAAGAGCATGACAAGCGTCTTTAGGCTCAAGCGAGGCAACAAAGCGAGAATGGAGCAGAATAGAGACATGCCGCTTTTGAGCAGTGACTCGCTCAAAGAGATCTCAATTATCTGCGCTCGAAGGATGGTCCTTTTGAATGTGTCTTGGAGGTCCAGGTGAGATGAAGAAGTGGCCTCTACCTCATTAGCGAGCGAGATAGGACAGAGCCACTAGCTTCGGAAGAAGCGAGAAGGTAGGTCGATCTCCTCGAGGTGCGGTGGAAGAGGGCACCTCAAGAGGAAGAGAAGGAACTGGATCGGGTAAACAACCCTCATCTCCATCCTCCTCATCGTCCACAAAGATGGACTCGCATCGCTCTAAGGAACACGAGATATCGAGGCCTAGTCCACGGGTGGCCTCATCGAAGGTCACCTCCTGAGTTTCTAACAATTTACTAGATTCGCAGTTCTGGACTCTATAGGCACGAGAAGAAGTCGAGTAACCAGAAAGATCCCATCACAAGATCGTGACTCGAACTTATCTAGGTTCCCGACTTGAGAATAAAACACTTGCAACCAAACACACGAAAATGCGAGGCGCCGGGTTTTCGCCCATATCTCAACTCATAGAAGTGCGATGCAAGAGTGCAGAAGAAAAACTCTGTTAGAAACATGACAAGCGGTAGCAATTCCTCACCCAAAACTTCCTAGGTGTAGAGTACTCATCAAGCATCGTCCGCCATCTCGACCAAGGTGCGGTTCTTCCTCTCCACAACGCCATTTTGTTGGGGGCGTATGGAGACGAGGCGGTGCTCTACACTGTCTCACCCAAAAACTCTCAAAGTAGGAATTCTTGAACTCGGTGCCATTATCGGAATTGCTCGTAATGCACCGGGAGCTCAACAAAGCCTACTAAAAGACCACGAAAGAGTAAGCGTCTCATCCTTGAGGCTAAGAAAAACACCCAAGAATACCTCGAGAAGTCATCGACCACGACAAGTGCGTACCACTTCCTCCTCTTGATCGCACTCTAGGTGGTCCTCATCAGGTCCATATGGGCGATTGACACGTGCATCTGTCATAGTCCTTTATGGCGGAGGATGTGAGGCGGCAACCATTTTGCGTCGCGGCAAGGAGCACAAACAAGATCCTTGACCATTTTGAGTTTGGCAAACCACGAATGAGATCGTGGCGCTAACTCGGTCGATGATCAAATCCTATATGACCAAGTCTCCTATGCGAGAAAGTCAAATCACGGGATTGAAGCAATTAAACATCGGAGAGGATCACGGAAGATCCGGAAAAATCAGCACGAAAGATCCTCCCATATCGAGAAATCCATAAACTAGACTACAGAAGAATCAAGAATTTTGCAATTGTTTTCTTAAAGCTCACCTCGAAACCGTCATCAGTAAGTGAGAGACAAAGCGATTATCTGCAGCTTACTTACTAAGGCAACATCTTTTAAAATAAAAGAATCATTAATGCTCACAGTACCTTTAGCGATGACGCGCCCAAATGAAGCATCTCGAAGGTGATCGTCTCATCACCGGAGCGCGGGCTAGGAAGAAAACCAACGAGACTCACGGTCATATGGCGTGAACAACCGAGTCTACAATCCGGACCTTTCCCTTCCCGCGGCGACCGAGTCAAGCAGAGTAAAGTCTCGATCTTGGGGTGAATCAGCGGTGATTTTGGCACCCAATCTTGAGTAACACGGTGAGCAGATGAAGTAGTCAAGCAAGACCGACCTCTATCTACCCTCGCTCTCTGTCACTCAACAAGTCAAAGATCTCACCATTCTTTGGATCCATTCGCTATGAAAGAGCGAGTCGAAGTGCGATAACATCTTGATCTCGCCATGGTAGCTATCTCGAAAGGAAAACGAGATCTACCCTCGGGGACGGAGATTACGACCAAAGGGAGCATGAGGACGAAACTTCGAAAAACTCGGAAAAACCAAGTCCTCGATCTGCCCAAAATCATCAGATGGAACAAATCTAGACCTCGTGTTGGTCTTAGGTGCACTCAAGATCCGGGCTGACCACGAATGTGCCTAAGAGACTCAACACGGTCTCTACGCGATCTTGGCGCGCTGAAGCAATGATCAACTAAATGTCCATCTTTACGACAAAGGTGCAATGATACTTCGCCTTACGAGGGCGAAGCTGCAGTGGAATCACCTTCTTCGTCGAAATCCTTTGAACAAAACCCCGACTTAAAATTGACTTTCACCCCGGCTTAGTTTTGATCACACCGTGCTATGGTTTTGAGCACGACGGTGGATGCTTCCTCATATCCTCCACGGATATCATATCCTAGACCACGATTAAATCTGCAAATTTTAGATTTGTCTAGAATGAGATTGAGCTTCTTCTTGCCTCCTACAAACCTCTCGAGAGTGTTCATAAGATCGACACTCCGAAAGAGAGAGGTGCAAGAAGAGCAGGGGAAGAAGGGACAGTGAAGGTAAGGGAGCAGAAGAAGAACCAACAACGAGAGGAAAGATTGGCTTGTGCACGCACAAACGACTTTGGGGGACAGTCCATTGCTAGCGATTGGTTCACGTTACTAGGCGTCTCTACCAAACCCTTAGACTTCTTCCCAAAGACACACAATACAAGCGGATGATTGTGTCTCTAGAAGGTCCTTAGTTAGCTTCACACATTTTTCATCCAATGCAACCAAATCACATTTTAGTTTATTACAATGATTGCAAGGTGAGCTAACAAGGTCCTTAGAAGCATACTGAGCCAATTTGTTATTGTGATCAATCATTTCTTGAAACTGCTTAGATACAGATTCTAGTTCAGCAGTTAACTTAGGACAGTTTAAACAAGAAACAACAGGCTCTAGTAGCGCAGCTTGAAATTCAGCAATTTTGTGATCTGCCCGTTTTAGGTTCATCTTGAGATTATTACAATTTTCACAAGTTTCAGGCAGATCAAGCAGCATGGTATAAAGACCTCTAAACGAATTGTCCTTAACCTCACATGAGGTGCAAGCAGTAGCCTCAACAGTAGTGGATGAAGGAGGTGCTATCCTAGTCATCTCTAATTCAGCAAGAAGGCTAATGTTCTCTACCTTAATCATGTCAAGTTCAGAGGACACACTATCATGTAAGGTCCTTAGTTTTTCCATATCATCAATCAAAGCACAGCATGTGTCACATTCATCACGGGAGGGAGCAGATGTAAGTAAAGTGAGCTCCCGTGATAGTCTAGCTACTTCCTTCTCCAACCCAACACACTTAGTCCTAGACTTAGCATGGAATCTACCTAGCTTAAGAAAAGCATCATTAAGCTGGTCATAAGTGGGACTAACCTCGTCGGAGTCGGAGTATCTGCTCATTTGTCGCTCGATTCGCCCGAGGGCCATGAAGCACATCTTAGGAGAAGTTGCCGTCGTCCTTGGGATCATGATCGTCCTTCCCATCATCGTCCTCCACCCCTCCACCTCGCGGTGTCCGGCTCGTCGAGGGCGGTGAGGCCAGCGATGGAGCAACTTCTTAGCCTTCCCAAAGTTGCGGAACTTCTTCTTGCCTTGGTCAGTCTTTGAGGGCTTCGTGTTGCGGTTCTTGTCGATGTAGTCGTTCTTGCTTGGACCGCCATAGTCACCTTTGCCCTTCCCAAGCTTGGGACGGTTTGCTCGGATGTGGTTGGGGCCACCACACTCGAAACAAATCACAGGACCTCCTCTCTTACCATCCCTCCTCCTCTTGTAAGCATGGGAAAACTTAGAGCTAGGAGGGCTAGTGTTCATCCTCAAGTCGCTCTAGCGATCATCGGTTATGTCACGAGAGCAGCTAGGGAGAACCCACGTCGACTCGTAAGAAGATCCGAAGTGGGATCGGTGACTAAAGCCATCGATCGTGACTTGACCTTGAGAGACAATGTCAATCTCGTGAGTCTTGAGGCGAGTAAAGCGCATCAAGAGTCGTGTCGAGAGGTCCGTGCTATCTTTGATGGTAGTCACTTTCATCTCCCAAACACGAAGATCAAGTGCGAAAGCATCCGTCGGCGTTATCCGAGTCGGGGTATGTAAGACCGACCGCTCGGAGGTTGCTCAAGATTTTGTGAAAACGCGAAAAGCACTCGTCTAAAGATTCACCGACAAGCATTTCAAATTATCGTACTCACGCTTGAACCGGTCTTGTCGAACCGTCTTAATCGAGTGGTGCCCTCATGGTATGCATCGAGGTCACCCGGATGTAAATGGTAAATCAAATGAGAAATACGATCAAACTCATACGCTTAAACCACGAATGATTATGTTCCTTGCCTTAGCATTTGCCTCAACATCGACCATGTTTCCGGCATTGATGTTCTCATCGGCGAGAACGACAAATCTAACCTTCACCTTTCTCCGATGGCATACCCCCGAGCACGGATGTAAGTTTCCATTCGGCTCTTCGGAAGGGTAATCCGGACCATCAAAAGCTGGAGGCTTGGTGGAATACTTGTCGTTGCCATGGCTCAACCGACCGTTAAGATCTATCAAGAAGAGCTAACCGCTCTCGATACCAATTGAAGGACCGAAATGGCAACAGAGGGGGTGAATGGTGCTTTAAAATTAGGAGCTCCTTTACTATAATTAAATAAGACCTACAAAGTCCTCTGGATAACTCAAGAAGAGTGAAGCAAAATCGAGAACAAAGCGAAACTTCAGATTCGCTCAGAAATCGGAAGTTCGATTCTACCGGTGATAGTTCGCACTCCGGAAGTTCCGGGGTTCAGTGCGGAAGTTCCGCCTTGGACAATCGGAAGTTCCGATTGTCCTGACCGAAGAACAGTGCGCTCGGGTTTTTCCAAAATCCAAAGTGCTAAATCTTGAATGCTCTTCTCTGGTCAAGTTTCACAGATATCATCCTAAACAACATCTTGACCTCATGGAGAAGAATCGCAAACAAAGATTCAAAAATCGAGCCAAAAGCGGATTTCTTGAGAAGGGGCAAGAAAGACCAAAACTCACAATATGCACGATTCTCGATTCTCGACTTATGAAACTTTGATAATAGATTAGCAATATCAAAGCGATTCTAGATATGAAGATTCAAGCTATTTCATAAGGCGAATCAAGAGATACATCAAAACCCTAGCTATTCAACATGAGCAGAGAGAAGGAAGAGGATATAAACAAGTAATCAAAACTCGAGTTTCATTGATAGATATCAAATGTTTACAGATGGAAACATAGAGGAATGATTACATAAGATTTGAGATCATACTCTCCTCTCAACAAGCTCTCAAAAGCAAAACAAATCCTTTTAGAGCTAACCTAATTTTCTCACAAAAGATCTAACCCTAACCCTGTGGTTCTCCCTATTTATAGCCTTGGCTAATGGGCCTCCAACCCATTAAGCCCGCTACACCCGACGCAGGCGCCTCCACTTTTGCGCTTTGCGAAAAGACCCTTTCGCCCTTGCGCACCTTTCCGAAGCCTCCGTACACCTTGTTGTGCACGACTCGCAACCGCTTCAAGATTCACGCCGTCTTGACACATCCCGACCGTTCGACCTCAACGCCTCCGGCGCCTAGTCCGTCCACGTGTCTCGCCACGACTCCATCTTGATGCCCTGCAATCAACATGCAGAAAAACACATCACATAGCATTGCACAATAACATAGCATCAATATTTGTATAAGACTCAAACTCATACAAAATCAAAATCACAATTTAACCTTCTCTGCACAGTTCTGGACACAATCGGAAGTTCCGCACTTACCACAGCGGAAGTTCCGATTTCGAAGGCTATCCGCACTTGTCAGAATTATCGGAAGTTCCGTTCTTACCACTGCGGAACTTCCGATCTTCGGAACATCCGCACTTCCAAAAATTCTATTCCGATTTTCGTCTCAGAGGAATCTCAATACCAGTATTATCGGACACTCCGCTACCCCATGTGCGGAAGTTCCGATTTCCTTCAGCCGAGAGCAAAACCCAGATAAATCGGAAGATCCTATTTTCAACACCGGTAGTTCCGATTAATCGGAACTTCCGCTCCATACACAGCGGTAGTTCCGATTTCCCTGACTCAGCCCAGAAACAATCCAAACTGAAAACCACAACTCTCAATCTAATCAACACACTTGTCAAATACTCATCACTCAGAGTGGAGGACCTCTCACATGGTCTCTCGGGCTTAACTAAGGGGAAGGTAGATAACCCATATTTTTCCACAAACTTATTTGACACAAAAGAATGCGAAGCTCCGGAATCAAATAAAACGATCTTTGATCTTGAGTTGACAAGGAACGATACCAAGAACAACATCTGGTCTTTGCATAGGCTTCCTCTGCGGTGGCGTGATTCACACGTCCCTTCATGAATTGACCGGTGGTCTTGAGGGACCGGAGGCGAAACTCCGGAGTTGGCTTGACGGGGTGGCGGTTGCCGCTTCTTGGGACACTTATTGGCATAGTGACCCAACTCGTTGCGTTGAAAGCAAGTGATTCTTTGTGGAAATAGCAGCCTTCACTGGGCATCCTCCGGATGAACTACTACGAATCAGGGAGTATTTGGCGCGAACCGAGCCGAACTCTCGGTGTAGTAATGCGGAATCTCCCACGCCGAGGTGGTTGAGGCCGAGAGAAAGCGAGGCTTGGGCGATCCTCCCAGTTAAACTTACGAGCTGCCATTCTCCGCTTGCGATTCTCCATTTCACGATATTTGCCTTCTGGCGTATGGCCTTATTTACCAAGCTAGCTGAAAGTCGGTAAAATCTCGAAATCAAGCGAGCAGAGAGTTCGTCGTTTAACCCTTCCAAATCGCTCTTGCTGTCTTCATCTCTCGCTACATCCTCGGGGCATAGCGAGTAAGTTGGTTAAACTTATGCGAGATACTCGCCAACCGAACGGTTTCCTTGGCGAAGCAGCGAAACTCCTTCTTTTTCAAGGTAATCATGCGGATGGAATGTGAGATCGGCGGAAGCTTGCATGAACTCATCCCAAGTGATTTCTTGGGCATTAGCATGGGACATGCTGAAATTATCCACCATTACGATGCGGGACCAATCAATTGATGAGAGGCAAACAAAACTCTCTCACGATCGTAATCGAGCAATATCCGGTTTCTTCCAATGGCCTGAGCCAATCATCTGCGTCCATGGGTTCCGTGCTACTAGAAAGCGTTGGCGGGACGCATCCTCATGAACTCGACAAAGTTACTCTTGCGGAGGTGGAGGAGCATGATAAGGTCACGACGCTTGGGTATTACGATTCTTTGTGAAGGTCGGGCTAGCAACTCAATCAGATGAGTCTGATTGGCCATCATTTGGCGCCAGTCAGGAGCTTCAGTTGGAGGAGGTGGTGGCTGTTGAACTGGGTTTTCCTGATATTCGGCATTCTCATTTCCTTGCCCTCTAGCGCGACACTTAAGTGCGGGTGGTCACCATCTGATGAACTCTTCACAGATTAGACAAGAGAGATAGGAATTATAAGAGTATAGATCTAAAATAGCCCAAATTCAACAAACACAAGACAAGAACATTTCAGCAAAATAATTTATTTTTATTTTATTAATTCATTATGGCTACTACAAAGGTTTGGTAGCTCATAATTCGCAACTAAAGGAAAAATTTAAGGTCAAAACTATGGTGTTATTGGGGAATAATGTGGCTCACTAGAACTAGCCTCGCCTTCCTTGTAGGAGGCCAGTTCCTTTTCTGCGGTCTTCAACTTTTCTTCTGCATCTTGTAATTTCACTTGCAGAAGAGACAGCTCATCTAGTGTATTCCCGTAGGCATAATCCATGGCTCTGGCCAGATCCACCTGATGAGTGAGATCGGGACAGTCTTCATCTCTAGTTGAGCTAAAAAGCTTTGTCATGCCGGGTTGGGATGTGCATTGGGTAATAGTGGAACCCAAAGGCGTTGAGCGGTGATCGTAGATGTAGCGAAGTTTGCGGGTTGCTTCCCTGGCTGCATCCTGGATGCCTTCGGCGAAGGTATCTCGTCGCATTGGGGCATCGAAGACGTGGAAATCTGTGTTCGGCGATAGATTGGAGTAAAGGATCACCTCTACTCTCCATCGTTCCTGATTTCCCACCTTATACTTGTATCCTTGATACGTCGGTCTTTCTTCAAAGTCCAAATGCTGCATCATCTTCCAGAGAATGGCGGCCCAATGACCAGCAAAGACTCCATGGGAAATGGCATTCGGAACTTCAGCCATCTACAATTTTTGAAAAGGAGATGAGTTAGTAAATAATTTTTCAAGAGAAAAGTTGAGAAATGACTCGAAGACCAAGTTATTTTTAATTTTCAAAATAAATCCTTAAGGGTTTAATTTCTTTCTAGGTCACGACCTACGATCGATATGGCTCTGATACCACTTTTGTCGAACCCGGGAATGAAGGATCCCAAATTCTCTGTGTTCATACACTAGTCCAGATTTCCGATGTACACAATCACAAAAATGTTATCACAAACATATCCAACAGGTATATTTAATAATCATAGAGTTTATTACAAGCTGGGCCGGAGGCCAAATAAAACATTAGCGGAAGCAAATAATAATGGTAAGCCACACGATACGCCACAGTAATCGTGCGGAGGTCACGCCTAATCGTCCCTTCCTCACCTTACGGATAGCGTCTTCTCACGAATAATAATATTCAGCAGAGTGAGCACTACAACCTGTGCTCGCAAATTACACCCAATCTGAAATTTAGAATGCATGCATAAGTTATTCAAAGGAAGGTTGTAGGGTTTATTTGCATAAATCAGCATTTTTGGTTTAAATAGTTATACTAAGTTTCAAGGCACATTTTCATTACATAACTAAAATCAGATTTAAAATTGATCATTTTATAGTGGATAACCTCCATATGAAACATGGTGAAGGATACCCTCCTATCACAAGGCTACCCTTAAATTTACCACAAGGATTAACCATCCTCAAATCATGTCCAAAGTTATTTTAAAACCAAAAACAAATCTAACTTAGAGTGGCTTTGATCAGCATGTCCTTGACTGTGGACACGGCTATTCGAATAGATTTACACTCTGCAGAGGTTGTACAACTTTACCCACAAGAGATAATTTGCCCGTTATGTCGGCCAATACACACTTCCTTAGGTGTGTGACTAGGCAATTATCACAAGGCATTTCCAATGCTTTACCTCAATACCAATATGCCCGCTAAGGTTTCACTTCCATTAGGCTAACCACCTGCTGGAAACCCCCTCTTGCGCCAAGTGGGAATAAAGTCTAACCGACACCCACACAACAAAATGGCATAAACAATACTGAGGTAATACAAATGATTAAGCCCGGTTACGCCCATACGAGAACATGTGGTAGTACGGTGGAGCTTTTGCAAGATGCGGCTCAAAGGCCGGTCCTTAATCTACTTGGGCAACTTTCAATAATAACCCTGGGTCTCAGTCCTAACCAGACATGCCCGTGCATAAACTTGCACCCACCAACGGTCCATGTTTGCCCAAGTATAAACCATTTTCTTTTATTTTTAATTTTCAAAGACATTTGCAAAAGTCCACCATGACAAAGCAATGTCATAGGCTTTTTATCAATTTATGAAATTTTGGCTAAATTCTCCCAAAGTCAAACATTTCATGGTCTAAGCATTTGCTACGCATATATTTATTTTTAAATTCATTTGACTAAGGCTACAAGGAATTGGTAATACAACAATCAAATTTGGCTATACAAAGGAATTGGAATAAATAAATATTTAAAACAGGAATTTAAAATAATTAAATACAATTATGCATGCAATAATAATTTAAAACAGGAATTAAATAATTTTAAATATTGGGGGCAAAATGGTCAATGGTGTAACTTGCCTTGTTCAAATTCCTGGTATTCTACTTCTTCAATAGGGTCAAGCTCTCCGGAGTCGTCAAAATCTATCTGTGAAAATATTCCAAATTCAAACAGAATTCAAATGAACACAAATAAATTCAAATGAAAATTCAAATTAACTCCAAATTAAATAATTTTGGTTTAGTTAGCTAGATCTTGATTTTATACAAATTTAGAAATTTGAATCACCTAAATCGGAGTTTGTATGAAGAAATACGAGCTCCTGGAAGTTTAAATCTAAATTTAATTCAAAAATCAGAATTTCAGAATTTCCCAATTAGTTTTCTAAAGGAAATTCCATTTATTGCAAGCATGCGCCAACGCAGACTGCTCACAGAGATCGACATGTGGGCTCAAACAAGATGGATCGAGTCCACGGCGCCACCCGAATCCACGGTGAACTCGGCAAGACTTAATGCATGTGAGGGGCGGAGGCCTGTTGGCGCGGCCGTCCACGCTGGCGCCTAAGTGGCTGCTACGTCAGCCAAAGTGCCCATGTGGCGCCCAAGTGGCGCTGACTTGGCCGGCCACATCAAGACCGGGGGGCGGCGCGGGAACCGAGGTTCCGCGAACAGCGGCGGGCGAGCTCCGGTGAGGTCGCAATGATAGAGGGAGGACGCTGGTTCTAGGCGCTACAGTGGCGCGAGAGAGTGGCGGAAGGTCGTTAGCGTCAGTGGCGGCGCGAAGGTTCGGTCTCTGGCGGAAGTAGAGCTCCGGCGATCTTGAGAGACAAGGAGGGTGCACCGATCGCGGCGAGGCAATCAAGCCGATGGTGCACGGGTGGCCGGGAAAGCTTGCCGTGGCGGAATCGGGAAGACAAGCTTGGCCACGAGAAAAACTCCAATTACCTGCTGATTGAGAGTGGCGAGGTTACGGAGGCGGGAATGAGATGCGGAGAGAGTCGCAACCGGGGCACCTTTTATAAGCGAGGAGGCCGGAGGCGAGGTTAGCGCTTGGCGTTAATGGCGGCGAGCGCGAAGCGGCGTTAGGGCGAGTAAAGGAGGGGGAAACAGCAGAGGTGCATGCGGCGAGTAAGGAGAAGTTAACGCGTGAATGCGGGGTTAAGGCGAGGGAATCACGGAGGAGACAAAGCTCCGCGTGCGGCATCAATGGCGACAGGAGAGCGATGCTGCGGAGAAGAAGGAACGGGGAAGAAGCACAGTGCAGCGGGCCCACCCGTCAGCGAGACAAGAGCGGGAGAGAGGGCGCGGGCGGATTGATTGTCGGCCGTCCGATTTTGATCAGACGGCCTGCGTTACTCGCGCGCGGGAATAGAGTGGGCGAGAGCGCGACGATCTTTGGGCTTCGCCCAAGATCAGATGTGAGAATTTTAAACCTTTTTCAATTGATTTAATTCCAGAAATTCAAATAAGCTTTAGAAAATAGTAAATGAAGTCCAAAAATTTTGAGAAAATTCACAGAAATTCTATGAGGCATTCTGGACTTAAATAAAATAATTCCAACTTTTAGTTGGTAATAGATTTTGCACATAAATTCTTTTAGCCTTAATATACTTTATTGAAAAGCTTTTAAAAATTCCAGAAAATCCACAAAAATTAATAAAGTCTTATTTTTAAATGAAATTGAAATTTTGGGCTGTTACAGAACACCACCACGAAGTCATCTAGATACTCGTGTAACATGTTGTTCATGGTCTCCATAAAAATAGCAGGTGCATTAGTCAGTCCAAAAGACATAACTTTGAATTCATAATGCCCATACCTGGTGGAGAAAGCAGTCTTCTCTACATCCTTCTCACGCACACGGATTTGATTATACCCTGACTGGAGATCGATCTTGGAGAATACTTGAGCTCCATTCAACCGATCAAACAAGTCCTCAATGCGGGGCAATGGATATTTGTTCTTGATTGTGATCGCATTAAGCGCGCGGTAATCAACACACATGCGCCAACTCCCATCCTTCTTCTCTCGTGAATAGAACAGAGCTCCCCACGCGATAAGCTACGCGATCAAACCTTTAGCCAACAAATCATCCAATTGCTTCTTCAACTCGTCCTGAAACGGACGTGCTAGTCGATATGGAGACATCGAGATGGGACGAGTACCCGGAACAAGATCAATGCGAAACTCCACGCCTCACGCAGTGGTAAGCCCTAAGCTCGGTAGGAAACACATCGGATAATCACTAACCACTGGAATTTTCTCAATCTGCTGGCCACGCTAAGTTTCTCAAAGAAGAGCTAGGAGAAGCTCGGGCCACTACGCTACCGACAGGAGCAGTCCGACTAACATCGAAAGAGAGCGAGGCGCACTCCTCGAAGGTCAAAGTCTCCAGACGGGTCTCGCACAGCAGATTCTCTACGTAAATAGGATATCACGGCTCGATAAGAGTGCAACCAATCCATACCCAAGATAACGCCGAGCGGCTCCATTTGAATAACTATCGATTCGCCGTGAACTTCTCTCCATCAATGACAATAGAACACCCAGACAAACAAGAGAGCTTGCAATAATTCCCCGGGAGAGCTAACTAACACCGATCGAGAAATCCATCAGATACTCAAGTTCGCTCTCCTAGCAAACGCCCGAGACAAACGAAAAGGTAGCCCCGAATCAAAAGGACTAAAGCATCAAATGAATCCACAAGCAAAGTACACATCACCACGTCAGACGACCCGCGGACTCACTGTGGGCATGGCGACACTCTGTGGCGCCATGGCGAAAGAAGACGAGGTCAGGCGGAGAGCCCCAACAATCTCTGTGTGGCGGTGCGAGGTAAGGCGGTCGTGCAACCTCGGAAGCGGTGCCAAGGTGGCGCCGCCGAGTACCCTCACCGAGGCGCCCAAGTCAAGGAAATGGCGTACTGGAGGAGCATCATCATCGGAAAGATCCTCGAGCAGACCCATCAAGAAGAAGATGGCACAGCTCCCACTTGATCACGCTTAGCGGGTTCTCGCGACACACCGCTCCTTGTGACCCGGTCGGCCACATCGACGGCAATCCCGTCCAAGAGCACAGCAGCATGCGTGTCCATCACCGCACTTAAAGCAAAGCATGCCCTGCCCTACGAGAGGACGAAGAGCCGAGTACTGCAAAAGAACGAGGCAATCAAGAAGGAAACGGCCTCGATCGCTAGACTTGAAGGATGCGGTCCTCCTTGAATTTCTTGAAAGTAGGTCATGAGCAGACCACTTCCCTCACTAGAGCTCCTCTTCCGTCACCACGAAGCAACCATCCACGTGAGGCTTGCTACCCCTTTGTGAGCTGCATCTCCAACTCCATGCCCCTAGTTTGCTCCACAACAGAGCTGTAGTCACGGAGTGGAGTAGCTCCCAACACATGTCGGTACTCAAAATTGAGACCCCGACGGAACCTCTTGGCTTTCTGAAGATCATCGTTCGCTACTGAAGGGACGAAGCGAACTAAGTTGTTGAACTCAGCGTCATACTCAGCAATAGACCTCTTCCCGAGCAAAGGTCGTCAAGGCAACCTCCATCTTCTCAACAAAAGAGTAGGGTAGAACTTTCCTTGAACTGATCAACAAAGTCCTCCCAAGTGACTGGCCCTTGAGTGGTGGTCCTCGAAGACAACACGCCCTCCCACCAAATATCCGCTTGCCCTTTCAGCTGAAAGGCTACAAAACGGACCCTCTGATGTGAAGACATCTCCAAAGCTCCAAACTGCCTCTCCATGTAGCGCAACCATCCATTGCTCGACGGTGTGCCCGACCGTCAAACGGATCCAACCTCAACCCCATCCACTCAAGTGTCATCCGCGCCTCAGTACCGGTGGAGGTGCGACAGAGTAATAACAGATCTTGCGAGAAGAATGTGCTCTGGCGCTGTTGACGAAGAGCACGGATCTCTCCCACCAACTCTCTCAAGAAAGCGGGGTCTCATCTCGACCCCAACCGAGGCGGGTCAATAGCAACCCCCTCCCATCGACTCATCTCACAGGAGGTGGCTCCACGGACCCTCGCCGCGCCCCGACCTCCACGCATCGCGCCACCACGACCACGCCCTCTACCCTCGGCATAGCTACCAACCACAATCAACAATACACAATGAGTTCAAAGGTCAAAATAAAATCATGCATCAATGAACAACATAACGGAAGCGTAAAACTATATTCGTACCTCTCTCTAACCTACTGTGCACTAGTGTGTCAAATTTTAGGTTAGTTAACCATTAGCAAATTTTAGTTGATTTACTAAAACTAAAACAAATTTTTTTTTTAACAATCTTAGTTTGCCTATATTGTTAATCTATTCACCACGGACCTAAAGCCGCTCGATACTAATCAGTAACACCCGACCCAACACCGAGCACTCGAATGCCACTAAACTACTCTCTAAACTAATAATTATCGACACACTATAAAATTACAGCAAGGAAAACATCAATAAACATATCCATGGACCCCAAAAGAACATGCATAATTATGGATCAAACGATAATAAATAAGCAAGGGGAATTATAACCAGGAAAATAATCCAAATAGCATCAACCAATGAATCCAAATCATTGAAATAAATAATCTAGTCCAAAATGTGACCTAAACTTTATTCAGCCTCTAACATGTCCAAGAGTAATCCTGCATTGAATGAAAAGGTTCTTATGGCAAATGATCATGTGATTGAATTATAGATCTAATCCATGTGCTCTACTCGCTCTCAGTCACGGCGTTCTCGAAGATCAAGACAACAAAAGAGCAAGGGTGAGTCCACGACTCAGCAAATACATTAATATACAACGAACAATAATAAATCAACAGTAATCAATAACTTCATTATCATCACATGCACTACTATTAATATTCTCATGCTGTTAACTCCTCTTTGTTTCACACCCATTCATCTCATATATCAATGCAACTCTAATCTACATGTCCACATGCACTTCTTTCACAGATATACAGATAGCATGAGTGAATGCTCGCGACAACATTCACTCTCAAGCCCGTTCCTCCTCAAGGATCGGGGACCTGCTCCACTCCCGTGGAGTTGTGATCATTCATGATCACCTGCTCATACAATAATGGTAATAGAAGATAAAGAAAACAGTGATCAATCATTGATCGATGTCTACCATGCACTTGCCTTTACTAGTTGCGACGCACGATTTGACTAGAAGATGGCAACAAGCACGACGCCTCTCCTACATTAAATATTCAAATTTCAATACAAGCTACATCATCAAGAATAGCAATCAATAGACATCGCTCCTACCCGTCCCCAAATATACCACGCTTCTCCGGTACCGAATAGTTTCCCATTGCTGTCTTGGTACTAAAACGAACATAACTTTTGACTCAAAAGTCCGATCACGACCAACCACCCAGTTCTGGATTCTTCACAAAATTCCCCTCAATTTCTTAGATTACAAAGTCTTCTAATTAAATCATCTAACCCTTCGTTTTTAGCCCAGAAAACCGATCTGTCCGCTGCGGAACAGCAGGTCTTACTAAATTCATAACTTTTGTTTTACCCAACCAAAATTCGATTTCTTAGATTCTACAGAACCCTTAGACAATTATCTACATCTTTCATGTAGATCAAAAACTCTAATTAGTCTAATTACTATTTTTAATCCGCAGTCTACCAAAACAGCGCCGAAAGACGACAACCACAATGACAGCAGCCTTCCAAAATTCATATCTCGAATTCTACTTGTCCGATTGACATGATTAAATATTCTATAGAAAGATATCGAAATTATCTACAATTAACTAGCAGATGATATTTCCAAAATTTCACACTAAGGTACCCGAAATAAATCGTTCAACAGAACAGCAGGCTAAACAGATCTAATAATCGGTCCTACGACTAGGAAATTCTAAAACCGCTCCCTAATCCCTATTCTAATATCTAATTAAATTAGTAAAACAGAGAGGAAACAAACTTACAGATCGTTACCCTCAAGAAATCGAATCTCTACTTCTTTTCTCCTAAATTTTTTTTCCTTACTGTTCAAGCCTTCATACACACATACAAAGCGAAGCCACGGTAGTTAATTTTCTAGTGCTAGCCGCTACATGCATGCAGGATCAATACGCGAGTTAACTAGTTAATCATGTATACTTGTATACGTAGTACTTTGCATGTTTAGATAACCAACATAGCTAGCCACGTGAACAAAATTAATTAACCACTAGTGCCCTCATGCATGCGTGAAAAGAGAGCAGCACCATCTAATCAAGCGACGGCATTAAAGAATCAACTGCAGCAAACCTCAAAAGAAATCTTCTCCACGCGACGGCCAAACAGCCGACGACTTCACGCGACGGCAGGGCTTCACGTGGCCGGACGCTCTGGTTGGTCGGCTTCCACGCGCGCACAGGCGGTACAAACGGCAGGGCGTCACAGCAAGTCTCGCACAGCCAACGAGTCCCCGGGCGAGCGACAAGGCGCCGTCCACGCGGCGGTAGAGGCTCACACACGCGACCACGAAAACAAGAGCTGGCGGCTGGAGAAAATATTTGGAGGCGGTTGCTGGGGCGTCGCACCGGACAAGAAAGAAATAGGGTTTTCTAGAACCAATGCTCCCCACGATTTATATAGCTCTAAAAATACTCTGAAATATTCTATTTTTTATGTACTATTTTATTTAATTACACACAGGCCCTTAAGAGGTTAATATTTATTTATTTATTATTACTATTTATTTTTAGAATATTACACAGACGATCTCATGGGGACTGTTTGTCAGAAATGACATGAACCTCAAGATTTGTCGCCCTGGTTGAAGCTTAGAAAGAGTTTGTGGATGGCTCCTAGTCCAGGATCTTTTTTACTAAGATATACCTTTAATCAACTTTTGGTCGAAGCTTAGGATGAGTTTGTGGATGGCTCCTAGTCCAGGATCTTGTCACTAAGTTAGATCATTAGTCAACTTCAATATTCAATGCATAAGAGAAAAATATTGACAAATGGGCGTTTACAAAATATTGAGCAAAATGATTCAATACGGGACCTGATTGACTCTTAATGTGGTCTTTGTTAGATTTTTGATCTCACTTTGACATTTTTGACATGGCCAACTTCACTTTAGGATCCCTGTTGATGAACTTGCTGAATTTGAAGCGTTGCTTAAATTGATCAAATCTACTGCTTTACCTTTGAGCCTTTGTGCTTAGCTTTGATATACATATCTTACCATGATCTTGCTAGCGAGGTCAGGCTTGATATGCTGTTTGTGCAATATTAGAAATACTGGCTAGCTCTTTTGGGTAATCTCCAAAGCTTCTTGTAATCAAAAATAGAAAATACAAAAATTAAGCCACTCCATTGCACTTCATGCATACTCCTCTTTATGTTTCTTGTGTTTCTGCTTCTCTTTTTATTCTATATTTGTTATCTCTGGATGAGAGGAAGGCGTGATTCCTTGATGAATCCATTGTCAAAGGAGGAGAAGATGTGTTAATGAGAAGATATTACATTGTTGGGGGAGAAGATTATACAAAGGGGGAGAAACTGAAAATTTGAAAATTTCTGAAATTTGAGGATCATAGTGAGGGGGAGTTCTTGAGTTGCATTCTTATTGTCTTATTGAATATTCTGAACTTGAATTGCATTCTTTTATACTCACAATGATCATAGGTCAATTGAACAATTGTTCTTTCATATGGACCTCATGTGAGAATTTTGACCATTTTCTGGAAATCAAAGTTTTTATGCCTTCTTTTGCCTTGTCTCACATGCCTATACTATTCTGATGCCAGCTTGGTCGTTTACATTGCTTATTCTTGCTTTTGGACCAAGTTGTGCCTTTGTGCGTAAACTGCGAGTAAACTCGTTTTCAAACCTCTTACTTACATTTTCTGGATAATTGCCAATGTGTTCATCAAGGGGGAGACTGTGGATATCATGGGAATATGCTCCAGATCTTAGGATGATGTGACAATTGGCAATGGTGTTTACGGTTTGTCGTTTCACGAGTTTTCGACAAAGCTACAGGCATTCTGGACAGGGGCGGTCCGACCGGTCCTTGCACGGCGGTCCGACTGGTCCCAAATCGGTCGGACCGGTCATGTGGGGCGGTCGGACCGGCGGTGACCTAAAAGTGGTCAAACGCAGTGGGCCAAAAATAGGTGTTGTAGGCAAGTGAGGGGATCCCAATGCACTTGGTCTCATAATTTTGGAGTCTCCAGAAGAAGTTCTATTCGCTTTTAATTTCGTAAGGTTTTGGAATTTCGTGGCATGAATTTGGCTAAGTCCCATAGGCGGTCCGACCGCTCACGTGGAGCGGTCCGACCGGCTAAGGGGCGGTCCGACCGGCTCACATCGAGCGGTCAGACCGGTATTGACTTGAACGTCGGCCAATTTCGTGGCGATGTTCTTTTGTTAGGTCAAAGTCATTGGTTTCATGGCATATGATTTGCATGATGCATGTTTTGACTAACATGGGTCAAGTTGTGAAGAACTTGTTCCCGAATTCGTGTTTGCTTGTCTATGGTTGTGCAAAGTTGCTTGGTGGTCAACGACGATCAACGGCGAGGAGGATCGACTAGACTTGGAGAGTTGAGGTCCGTAACGATCGACGATGCCGGGTGAGGTTAATGACTCAAGCGTGACACAAGATGGACAAGGGTGATCTATTGGCGAATCCATGGCGCATGGTGAAGCGGTTTAGGTCAAAGGTTAAAGACGGCGCTTATGGCGTGCGTGTGTGACCCGCTTGTTAGGTGGCCTTAACGGAGCCCAATTAAGTCAAACCCTAGAGAGTTCTAGGCGCCCACTATAAATAGGAGGAGGTTGTGGGTGCACCTCTCTCTCTGCTTTTTCACCTCTTTGTTGCTTGCAAAACCCTAATTGGCTTAGGGGAGTTGAGGTGGAGGCTAGGGCTTTTCATGGTTTGAGGAGAATTTTGTGATCTTGGATTGACCAACGATCGATGATGGTGTGGGTGTAATCCAAAGAACGATCGCGCTTTTAATCTATGCAAGGTTTGCTTGAGATAAGTCTCTTTTCGCTCTTGCTTTCAATTTCGTGATTTTAGGGCTTTCTTTGATCCGCAAGTTTCGATTGATTCTTTCACGTGAATTAGCTTGTCGTGATATGTGTGAATCTATCTAGCATCATCTTGATCATCAATCTCTCACGAACTAGCATTAGGATCGAGTTTTCGTTCTTGCCCGGTTTTAGACCCTTTGTTATTGAATTGGAATTGCTCGTGATCTATCCAAGAATTATCATAATATTCGATTGGAATAGATCCTCAATAGCATATAGAAGGTGTGTGCAAAGTTTCATAAAGATTGGAGTTGAGAATCAAAAGTTTCACCTAATTGCAACCGCCATCGGGCTGATTTTATCGTTTCATTCTGTTCGAGTCGGCGGTCCGATCGCCCGTCATCACCGGTCGACCGGTTTTGAGCGGTCCGACCGCCAAGATAACAGGGTCCGACCGCCAAGACAACAATGGTCGACCGCCTGAGAATTGGTCCAACCTACCGGGTCCAGAGGTCGGACCGCCTGCGTCTCGATCTTTGCAATCTTAGTTGATTTTGTTATTTTGTTTAGAGGATTTAATTGGATTCAATACTAGTCTTCCATTGTACTGGTATATTGATCTTCATAGCTTCCTAATAGCTATTGGAGTGAAATTGTGTTGAATTCATTATTTGGGAAAAAAGTGAGCGTGCTCCTATTCACCCCCTCTAGTCGCCTTTTCGGTCCAACACATATTCATACAAGTGTATAAATGATAAATGACTTTAGTATTATAGAAACATTGCAAATAGACTTAATTAGCCCTTAGGGTCAAGTGTTTACAGAACAGGTTGATGGGCCTACTAGTTCAAAGAGTAAATAGTAGAAGCGAAAAGTAAGTAAACCAAAAGTACGGGACCTCCATGCATTTGCCACAGGCAATCGACTAGGGATAGGACCCTGTTATCGTCATCTTCGTCATTCCCGTAGCCGGATGTATAGAAGTATCAATACACAGGACAGGGTCTTCTGTTTCATCATCTGAATCCACATATTTGAGCAACCATAAGTACAAAGGTACTCAACAAGCCCTCACAACAAATGCATGTATATGGATGCAAGGATTATGAAATGAGGACTTTTATGTTTATTTTAGCACAAGTTAATTTGCTCAAATACTATAATTATTTTCCAAACCTGTAACTTAGCCTTTTTAACTTCAAAACAAAATTTTCATTTGTGTAAGCAATTATTATCTCAATAAGGTTCCATCCACCTACAGTTACTCACAAGGTTACATCTACCTGTAGTTACGCACAAGGTTACATCCACCTCTATCATCACCACAACCATTTTTACGCCCACATGTCTCAGTTCACATTTTATCAAAACTAACCAAGTGTGGCTTTCTGCACAATGCCCATAACACGGGGCATAGCTATTCAAATATATTATACACTCTACAGAGCTTGTACAACTTTTCCCATAAGATATGATCAACTCATAATGTCAGCCATAACACGCTTCCTCGGGCGTGCTACGGAGACAATCATAACAAGGCTTTTACAATTCCCAGTCCTGACACTAGACCCACTCCGGCGGGGAACCACTCAACACTAGGGTAGTTACCATTATGGGGCACCCCCATAATGCCCTTAACCAGGCAAATTTCAATGTGGGCCCCTCTGTTGTTTTGGAGTCATGACCCCTCTCGATATATATAAAAAATTATTCTGGGCTCGGGGTTTATGCCGAAAACTAATTAAAGTAGTTGGCCAGGTCTATCTCATACTAGACTTGTGGTTGCACGACTTAGTAGTTTAGAAATACATCACATGATTCGGTTCATAATCAACTCAGGCAAGACAATCCACAAACCCAACTCGCGTGCATACCGTACCAATCTCATAACAACCACTCGCCTCCACCATAATAAACAATATTTTCCTGTTTCTAGTGGCAACCCATGTTACCACACTACTATTCACTACATATCCCAAGTACTTGTTATGCACGGTTTGTCTCCTATTCAATTTCAACCACTAATAAGTGTCTAAGCACACCCAATAGTCATCATTAATTACCCGAGGGAAGTTTTACTCATGTAATATTTAACCTTGGGTGACAAGGTATAAGGGTTATCAACAATCAAAGAGGGGAATAGTAATAATCAATCTTTAGCATAGCTAGGTATCAACATTTAACATAGCATTTCATAAGTAATAATAAGCATGCAAGTAAAACTTTGAAACGAAATACTTTGCATTTAAAAACTAGGTTGAACATGATCAATTGTAAGAACTTGCCTTGCTCAAATGTGGATATTCCTTGGTCTTGGTATTGGCCTGAAGTAGCGGCGAAGTCTTCGGCGACGTTGGAATATATTTAATCGCAAAACGATAAATAACTTCGAATAAATGCCCATTACACAAATAAATTCAAATGAACTCCACAAATTATGATTTTGGTACTTATAGAAATATCTTTATTTTAGAGCAATTTAAAAAAAATCAAATCACTCTGATTTGGAACAAGGGAGAGCGAGCTCTTCAAAGTATGGCTCGAGAGAAATTCTAGAAAATCTAAAATTTCTGACAGGTGGGTTCGGTTCCGTTGGATTTTTATTTTATTTTATTTTTATTTTTGAAATCCTATGTGATTGATAGGTGGTGTCCACTGGGGTTTTAATTTATTTTTGAATTATTTTGCTAAAGGAAAAGGCTCGGTGGTTGATAGGTAGGGTCCACTTGGGTTTAAATTTCTTTTATATTCATTTTTATTCGAGAAAACCAGAGAGAATGATAGGTGGGACCGTGGTCTACATGGACTAAATCCACCCAGCTACTCATGTGGCAGGGGGGCCACATATTGACGGCTAGGGTCTACGAACAAGGTTTACACCGAGTTTTTAAATGGTGGGGCCCGCATGTCATAGACACCAATGTTAGTCTACGTCTTAATTATATTTCATGATTGATTCAGACCCACTGTCATACTAACATCAACTACTAATTAACCATTCACTAATTACCAGATTAACTTAATCTAATCCAAGTGGTGTTTGTGAACACTACTGTAACACCCCAGCCCAACCTGAGCCTGGAATGCTACCACACTAACATAAATATAAATTTAAGCTAACACATTTTGCTAACTTTCGGCGGAACCTCCTTTGTATAATTAAGTGTACCGGAGGTTCCAACAGATGCATAAACAATTATCAATATCTCAACATCCAAAATTCATCAAAGCATACTTAAATAACATATCCAGCTAATGCATAAGCAAGCATAACTACAATTTACCGCTCTCATTATTACAAATAATCCAATGCATTCAAGCATAACCAAAATTAATCCTTAACCAGTTTGCTTATTATTAAGGTACGGCCTAAATGATAATCTTCTTTAAAAGATTGTGTGGTAGTGAGTGCATCCAAGGCAATTCTACTCCCTCCCATGCATGCCGTTCTTACAAGTGGTACCTAAAAGCACAACAAAAGCAAGAGGTGAGTCCAAAGACTCAGCAAATATAATAAATGGCATCAACAACATACAAGCATGTAACTCATCAACTATACTTCACAAAATCACTTATTAATCACTTTACACATGTATGCTATGCAATATGCTCAACATAGTCTTTCTCTTTCTCTTTCCCTTTTGCATTTTACCGGTAATGCAAAGTGTGCATCCGTCAATGGACACCCATGCCTATAACATCTAGTACAGGGACCTTTGCCCATACTCCACGTGTATGGGGACCTGAGCCCATGCTCTTCAAGCATGGGAACCTTTAGCCCGTCATTAACATGACGGGGACCTCAAGAGTTGCTTGGTCCTCACATGACCAAGACTTCGGTAACCAAACATAATGCATATGTATGAATTGTCAAAGTAATACAAATATGCATCCACAACAACATTGCATATGAATAGCCTATCCTTATTCCAAAATCTCATAACCATAGACCATCAACCATGAATAACACGTGATTCATATCTCTAATAACCATGAATAATACCAATTATGTCATCATCATCACAAAAAATGAACACACAAGTACTCATAATATATATCAAACATTGCCATTCAATAATACATATTATATTCATCATTATACTATCCTTAACCACGAGAGAACGAGGGATGTACAGAAGGTGCTGCTCCCGGTACCAGTCCACCACCTGAATAATAATTATAACACATGCTAAGACATAACAACGGACCAAAACAAACTATGTAACAACAACCTTGAACTTGCAAAACTTCTAACTCGATCCCGTCCCCAAATTCCTAAACGTCGATCTGTCCCCTTGGTGGACAGACAACTTCAAAAATACATATCTATTAGTACAGGGGTCCAAATAAGATGTTCTTAGACTTTCTGGAAAGGTAATTAAATTCTCCAACTAAGTCTAGTTGGTGAGTCTTACTGAGCAAGCAAATTAATACCCCTACCAGGCCAATTAATAAAACATCAACTTCACGTCGGGTTCTCTGGACAGAGCACTAAAACCACCGTAACTGTTGCTACGCAACTTGGAACGGGGTGATCTTGGACTCTCTGGAATCATGACAAAACCAGCTACAATAGTATAGTTGGACAAGTCTCCTGATTCGGCCTCCTACTAATTCTTATATTCTGGTAAAAAAATTTCCAAGTTTTCGTCTCTCGCAACCGACAAACAATAAACAAAGAATTGTAAAATTCCATAAATTTTGATTGCCAACTCTAAAAATTGTGTTCTTTATCAGCTTGGAAAGCTTACAGAATTATCTACAATATTAATTTTGGGTGGATTTTCTAATTCGGCATCATAAAAATTCAAAATTTTCAGAGAAGACAATCTGTCAATTCTCGTCAGATCTCCTGGACAGTCACGGTAAAACTACCATAACTCCTAAAACGTAAGTCCAAATCAAGTGATATTGGTTCCAAAAGAAAGCTAAAACCGAGAGATACAACTTTCTAAGAGGTGGACAGATCAGAAAACGTACGCTTCTTACCCAAAACTTACGAGCAACAGCGCCGAACAAATCTGATCTGCTATCTCTCCTTGATCGGCCCTCCAAAAATCGCCTCCTCGCCTTCCTTCCAATGGACCGCAGCAACGGGCTTCGCCGGGGAGGGAGAGGGTGCTGTGGTGGAGATGGAGGCGCAGGGGAGAGGTGGTGGCGGCGCACAGGGTTCGGGAGGTCGGCGGCTCAAGTGGGAGGAATGGGTAGAGGGGGAGGGGATTAGGGTTTTGGGGGGTGGGATGTAACACCCCAGCCCAACACTGAGCCTGGAATGCCACCAAACTACTCTTATCATCTATTATACATCAACACACTATAAAATTTCAGCAAGCATAACAACATTAAAACCCGTCCACGGGTCGCATTAACACAAGCATAACACTATGACAATCATAAATAAATTAGACCTAGGAGCATAGCAAAATAATAAACCAAGATTAACATAAACCAAGCATCTATGGTTATTCAATACCATCATGTCCTAGATATAAATATTCATGTTATTCTAAAAGTTTCTCATGTTCAATGAATCAAATAATTGGGTGAAGTGCATGCACGATTCCAAGTGCGCTAGCCCTTCCTGAGTAAAACGTCATCACTGGTCACCTAAAAACAACAATAGAGCAAGAATGAGTCCAAGACTCAGCAAATACATAATAAAGCCATAAACAATAGTTTATTAACCATAATCAAAGTTATCATCATCATCCATTTAGTTAATGCCATTGTCATTCTCAAACAAACAAGTCATATTCCATATAGGTAAAGTTGCACAATTTAACAATTTACTTAGATATGCGAATGCACCAACATGCTCATGCTCATATGCATCTCATCACCGATACTGGGGTAGATAGCGGAGTGTTCACCCGTCGATGACACACTCTATCCTTCACTCCCGTGAAGTCCCCACCAAAGTAGGATTTTATCTAGAGCTCTCCGACTAGTCATGTATCTTTCTCACCGACCTCACCGAATAGTTACATGACTTTCTCACCGACTGCTCATGCAACCCTGTCATGATGAATGTAAATGATGCGACATCTTTATTTATTCATCAACATAGTCCGTCTCATTAACTCAATATCTCCTCCTCATTTTCTCAATATCATAATCTCATTCACTCAAGGTCATCAATATCATGTATAAGAATAAGCTGAACGAAAGCATAATAAATAGCATGATAAGTAATAACAATGATCATGGTGAACAACTCATTGTTCACCACTCTACCATGTACTTGCCTTCCGCACAGGACGAGTTAGGAGGCAACGACGGAATTTCTCCACTCCCCGCCCCACCGCCTACACAAATATTCATTCAAATAAGAATAACAAGACAGACGTGGCTACAAGCGTTTTACCATAACCCTCTATCTAATCAACAAAACCAAAAACTCAAAATGACGAATTAACTAATCAGCCAATATCAGCCCTTCTGAACAGCAGTACGAGAAAAATCGTAATTAAATATCTGTAAATCCGAATGACTTGAAACCAGTGCTCAAATACTCTTAACGCATAACACTACGAAACTCTTGTTGACTGGATCTTTTGATTCGGCCAAAACAGTGGCCTAAACAACAGATGAAAACACAAACAGATAACTGTCCAGATTACAGAACAGTAGCAAAGAAAATGGTGTAACTTTCAATATACTGATCCAATTGAGGTGATCTTTATCAACTCGGAAAGATAATTTCAAGGGCTACAAAAACCTAGTTGGGTGGAAGTTCTGAATCGGACGCTAACTAGATCAAAACCGAGGGGAAAATCAGCAGTTCCAAATTCTCAGGCAGACAGGATAGTGCGCGATTAAAAATTCATATCTCCTAAACCGTAACTCCAAATTAGATGATCTCGGTGCCAAAAGAAAGCTAAGACAAAGGGCTACAACTTTATAAGAGGTGAGAAGATCATAAAATGTACAGAACTTACCCAAAACTGACGATCAACAGTGGCGCAGGGAAGAGGTCGGAAGAGGCGGCGGCCACTAGGGGGAATAGGGGGGAGGGAGGGTTTTAGGGTTTTGGGGAGTGGGATCCCCCCTCATGGCCGGCCCTCTTGGGCCCTCTCGGCTGCAGCCCAGGCCCAAAGTTGTCGAAATAATGTGAAAAACCCCTTCTTGTTTCAGAATTTGTACTCCTTTCTTTGCCCTTTCTTCTCCCGGCTGATAGTCTAATTACCCGATTCGATTCCGAGGTATTACATGGGAACCCCCCCTTTATGGCCGGCCACACTTGGGCCCCTCCTGGGCCGAGGCCCAGGCCCAAGTTGTCGAATAAAAGTAGAAATCCCCCTCTATTTTTAGGTATTATCTCTTCTTTTATTGCCTTTTCTTCTCCCGGCTGAATTCCTAATTACCCGATTAAATTCCGGGGTATTACAACTACAGTCTCCTACTTCAGAATAAAGGAGCGAGGGACTACAACATCCCATTTTTTTGAAGTTTTAAAAAAATCTTTATGAGTAGTTTAGTTCTGTAGAAAAATTCACCAAAGTCTTATTTGAATTAAAATAAATCTTAATATAGACTTTCAAAAGCAAAACCATTTAATATGATTAATTCCAACATCAATTATTGAAGGACCGAAATGGCAACAGAGGGGGGGGGTGAATGGTGCTTTAAAAATTAGGAGCTCCCCTTTGCTGTAATTAAATAAGACTACAAAGTCCTCTGGATAACTCAAGAAGAGTGAAGCAAAATCGAGAACAAAATGTAAACTTCAGATCGCTCAGAAATCGGAAGTTCGATTCTACCCTGCCGGTAGTTCCGCACCGAAGTTCCGGTTCAGCATGAAGTTCCGCATGCAGAGTTCGCCATGGACAATCGGAAGTTCCGATTGTCCCGAAGAAGAACAAGGCGCGGTTTTTCCCAAAAATCCAAAATACAAAATCTTGAGTGCTCTTCTCGTGTCAAGGTTCACGTGACATCATCCTAAACACCATCTTGACCTTATAAAGAAGAATCGCAAACAAAGATCCAATAATCAAGCTAAATATGGATTTCTTGAAGAAGGGCAAGAAAGACCAAAACCCAAAATAGACACGATTCTCAGATTCTTAGTTCATGAGACTTTGGGAATCCATTAGCAATAGCAAAACGACTCTAGATATCAAGTTTCATGCTATTTCATACGACGAATCAAAAGATACATCAAAACCCTAAATATTCAACATGAACGAGAAAGAGAATAGAAAAGGCATAGGCAAGTAATCAAAACCTCGAGATTCATTGATAGAAATCAAAAGATTACAAGGAAACACAGAGGAATGATTACAAGATTTTCAGTTCATTCTCTCTCAACAAACTCTCAAAGCAAAACAAACCTTTTTGCTAAGGCTAACCCTAATTTTCTTTCTCCAAAAGTCTAACCCTAACCTGTGGTTCTCCCTATTTATAGCCTTGGCTAATGGGCCTCCAACCCATTAAGCCCGCTACACCCGAACGGAACCGCCTCCACTTTTGCCGCTTATAAAAGACCCTTTCGCCCTTGCGCACCTTCCGAAGCCTCCAGACACCTTGTTGTGCACGACTGCAACCGCTTCAAGATTCACGCCGCCTTCGACACATCCCGACCGTTCGACCTCAACGCCCCGCGCTTAGTCCGTCCACGTGTCTCGCCACGACTCCATCTTGATGCCCCGCACCAACACATACAAAAACACATCACATAGCATTGCACAATAACATAGCATCAATATTTGTATAAGACTCAAACTCATACAAAATCAAAATCACAATTTAACCTTCTTCGCACAGATTCGACACAATCGAAGTTCCAGATTTACTACAAATGAAGTTCCGATTTCGAACATCCGCACTTGTCGAATTATCGGAAGTTCCGTGCTTACCATCGCGGAACTTCCGATCTTCTAACATCCGACGCCCAAAAATTCTATTCCGATTTTCGCCTCAGAGGAATCTCAATACCAAGATATCTGACACTCCGCTACCCCATGTGCGGAAGTTCCGATTCTCTTCACCAAACCAAACCCAGATAAATCGGAAGTTCCTCTTTCCAACATCGGTAGTTCCGATTAATCGGAACTTCCGCTCCATACACAATGTAGTTCCGATTTCCGACTCACCGTAAAACACCAAACCGAAAACCTCAACTCTCAATCTAATCAACACACTTGTCAAATACTCATCACTCAGAGTGGAGGACCTCTCACATGGTCTCTCAATCTCCCCCTTGATGAGTATATTGACAATTACCGAAAAAGCATAAGATGAGTTTGAGATTCCAACAACCAAGGTCTAAATAAGAGAAATTAAGCACAAGACCAAGTTGACACAAAGAAAAAGACTTGAGATGAGATGAAAGAGCAATTTTCGCACAAAACTCAAGGCTTTTCTTCAGAAGGCTTTTTCTCACAATCATTCTCCCCCTTTGGCAATAAAATCATCAATATGTAGAAAAGGGAAGAAAAAACTATATGATGTTCATTTTAAGCATTAGGAGCCATGTAGATTATCCAAAATGACTATTAGAGTATTACACCAAGCCATAACACAGAAGAATGCTATCAAGATCATGACAATCGATGTATAGAAGAGCTAAGACAGAAAGTCCATAACTGATTAATGATCCAGCTTCTATAGCAGTCAAATAAGTCAAGATTGAAATCTAGCTAAAGATATCCAGGATGATGCAAGCCATGTCAAATAATCTAAGTTGAACCAAGAAGACTCATATCAACATTTTAGAGTGCTACCATTGAAGAAGGACTCATTTTATCCGTGACTTGATCTCTTTAGAGATAAGCAATTTTAGCACATTTTTCTTTTTCAAGACATTTTGTTTTAAGGCTCTTTAAGGTTTTATCTCAAGAAAGCAAGCTCGACTAGGTGCCATCCACAACCGCCTCCCGAGCTTCAACCATTTTTTTAGCCATGTGCTAGATCCCAAGCCTTATGCGACCACCCAAGCAATGACTTAAGGAGGTGATCTTAGGTCATCCAAGGCTCCCCGAGTTCATGCCTAGTGCAATGGCAAGTTGTCTCATGAGAAAGATTTGGTGAGATCAGCTTTTTCGCACAAAAGAGATCATTTTTGCTTTTGAAGTTTTTAGACCAGTTGATTAGAGATAAGTCATGTTTCTTAACAAACCGACATAGCTTACTCAAAAGTTCAAAAGAGATTCAGACTCAACTCACCTACTTGACATGGCGAAAATCATAAAAGGATAGTTTTAACTGACTAGTCTCAAGAGCTATCATGACAAGATTTTAATTCAAGTTTAGCATTTTTAAATACCTTAGCATGGCAAAGACTAAACTACACATAAAAAGTCATGATAGATCTAGCAGTTTAGCATAAATCATGGCAAGATGTAAAAAGTGAAAACAGATCATAAGGGATAATAAACAAGGCTCCATTTGATTATCATGCAATGCTTGATGAAATACACAAAAATCCGATTCCCTTCAGAAGAGATGCATCTTTAATTCAAAGTTGAGTTATGACAAAATTAAGAGTATGGAATAACCAAGAATAACTCCCCCTGAACCAAAGGAACAAAAACGAGAATCTGATAAGTAAAACAGAAAAGGCAGTCCTTTAGAGCATAGAAAAGATATAGAGAAAACTATCGCCGCATGATTCTTATCTACCCCATATGATTCTAGGACTATTAGTCGATCTACACAAACACTAAGGAGCAAACACTGTCCCTGTCTACCCAAGGGTGGCCCGACCCCTGCTAGAACCTATAAGAAGTGAGTAAGCTCTACTTAGAGAGGGAAGAGACAGCTAATAAGCAGCATCCTAGAAGCACAAGACAAGAAGTAGCAGACAAAGCAATGTGGCAAGAGAAACACTCTAACCTATGCTGGAAGGACTTCGACCCAAATATTAAAAGAAATGAAACCGTAAAGGAGTAAGCGATAATATAATATAGTATAATATAATACAAGAGTAGCACAACGCCCTCACAAAGAAATTGTAAGGACAACCACCCCAAGCTCTCGCAGAAATAAAACCGAGAGTCGCCCAGAGGCTTAGTGAAGATATCTCGCCAACCGGTGCTCACTCTCCACAACCGGAGCACAATATCACCCTTCTCTACATGATCTCAAGAAAGTGATATCTCGATATCTATATGCTTGGTCCGAGAATGTTGCATCGGGTTCTTGGCAATGCAAATCGCAGACGTGTTATCACGTAAGAGTGGAACGCAATGATAGATAGCCCAAATCTCGCAGGTCGAGACCATCCAAAGCACTTGACTACAAAGAATCGGCCGCAAGAACGCATTTCGCCTCTCGCAGTGGATCGCGCAACACCGGATTGCTTCCTCGACGCACCAGAGACGAGAGAAGTGCCAATGAATTGGCAAGTGCGGTGGTGTTCTTCCTATCTATCCTACACCAAAGAAAGTCCGATCGAGAAGGCTCTAAGAGATAGACAAGAAGAGGAAGAGTACCAGATGCCATAGTCAATGGTAGCTCGAAGGTACCGAAAGATGCGCTTCACCGCCTGACGGTGAGATACGCGAGGAGAAGCCTGAAACCGAGCACAAAGACACACAGAAAAGTGTATGTCTGGTCTCGAGGCTGTGAGGTACAAGAGAGAGCCAATCATGCTCCTGAACTCCTTTTGGTCAACAGTTCGCTGCCTTCATCCGGATCCAGAGCACCAGAGATGCCATCGGAGTTGATATCGCTTTCCATCATTCATGTCGAAACGCTCAGAGGTCTCGAGTGTATTTGCCTTGATGAAGAAAGGTACCTCCCGAGTCTGCTTGATTTGGAAGCCAAGGAAGAAACTCAACTCGCCCATCATGCTCATTTCAAACTCCGAGCTCATGACATCGGAAAACTGGAAACGAGCACGCGAGGAGCCGCCAAAGATAATGTCATCCACATAAATCTGGACGAGCAGAAGATCAGTGCCTAGACGGCGGATGAACAAGGTCTTGTCAATTTTACCCATCTCAAAACCATGGCTCAGCAGATAGGACTTAAGCCTTTCATACCAAGCTCTGGGAGCCTGCTTGAGTCCATACAAAGCTTTGGAAAGCCTGTAGACATGGTTAGGGTATTTGGGTTCTCAAACCAGAGGTCGTCTCACATAGACTTCTTCCTCAATAAGGCCATTGAGGAAGGCACTCTTGACATCCATCTGGTAAAGCTTGAAACCCTTAGAAGCTGCAAAGGCAAGCAGGATTCTAATGGCTTCAAGTCTAGCTACAGGGGCAAAGGTCTCTTCGAAATCTAGACCCTCAACTTGAGAGTACCCCTGAGCTACCAGCCTAGCCTTGTTTCGAATGACTAACCCATCTTCACTTTGCTTGTTCTTGAACACCCATTTGGTCCCAATGATATTGTGACCTTGAGGGGCTCAACAAGGGACCGCACCTTGTTCCTTTCAAAGTTTTCCAATTCCTCGTGCATGGCGTTAGTCCATGACTCATCAGAAAGAGCATGACAAACGTCTTTGGGCTCAAACGAGGCAACAAAGGCAGAATGGAGACAGAATAGAGACATGCCAGTTTTTGAACGAGTGACTCGCTCAAAGAGATCTCCAATTATCCGCTCAAGGATGGTCCTTTGAATGTGTCTTGGAGGTCCAGTGGTGAGATGAAGAAGTGGCCTCTACCTCATTAGCGCATTTGAGATAGGGACAGAGCCACTAGCTTCGTAATAGCTGAAGGTAAGGGTCGATCTCCTCGAGGTGCGGTGGAAGAGGGCACCTCAAGAGGAAGAGAAGGAATCGGATCGTAAACAACCCTCATCTCCATCCTCCTCATCGCCCACAAAGATGGACTCGATCGCTCTAAGGAACTCGAGATATCGTGCCTAGTCCCCGGATCGCCTCATCAAGGTCACCTCACTGTGTTTCTAACAATTTACTAGATTCGCAGCCTGCACTCTATAGGCACGAGAAGAAGTCGAGTAACCCGTAAAGATCCCATCACAAGATCGTGACTCGAACTTATCTAGGTTCCTGCACTTCGTAATAAAACACTTGCAACCAAACACACGAAAATGCGACGCCTGGTTTTCGCCATATCTCAACTCATAAGAAGTGCGATGCAAGAGTGCCCAAGAAAACTCATAGAAACATGACAAGCAAGAGCAATTCCCTCACCCAAAACTTCCTAGGTGTAGAGTACTCATCAAGCATCGCCCCGCCATCTCGACTAAGGTACGGTTCTTCCTCTCCACAACGCCATTTTGTTGGGGGACGATGGAGACGCAGAACCGTGCTCTACACTGCCTCACCACAAAACTCTCAAAGTAGGAATTCTTGAACTCGGTGCCATTATCGGCGAATTGCTCGTAATGCACCTGGAGCTCAACAGAAGCCTACTAAAAAGACCACTTAAAAGAGTAAACGCCTCATCCTTCGAGGCTAAGAAAAACACCCAAGAATACCTCGAGAAGTCATCGACCACGACAAGTACGCACTCACTTCCTCCCATCGATCGTGACTCTAGCCGGTCCCATCAGGTCCATATGGAGCAGATTGACACCGTGCATCCGCTATAGTCATCAGAATCGAGGATGTGAAGAAGAACCATTTTGCCGCGCTTAAGCAAGGAGCACAAACAAGATCCTTGACCATTTTGAGTTTCGCAAACCACGAATGAGATCGTGGCCGCTAACTCGGTCGATGATCAAATCCTATATGACCAAGTCTCCTATGCCGTAAAGTCAAATCACGGATTCGTAGCAATTAAACATCGGAGAGGATCACCGTAAGATCCGTAAAAATCAGCACGAAAGATCCTCCCATATCGAGAAATCCCGCAAACTAGACTACCCAAGAATCAAGAATTTTGCAATTGTTTTTCTTAAAGCTCACCTCGAAACCGTCATCGGTAAGTCGAGAGACCAAAGCGATTATACCGCAGCTTACTTACTAAGGCAACATCTTTTAAAATAAAAGAATCATTAATGCTCACAAGACCTTTAGCGATGACGCGCCTAAATGAAGCATCTCCGAAGGTGATCGCCTCATCACCGGAGCGGGCTAGGGAAGAAAACCAACGAGACTCACCACCATATGACGTGAACAACCGAGTCTACAATCCGACCTTTCCTTCCCAAACCGGCCGACCCGCGTGAGTCGGAGTACGCATTGTCGTCGCCGGGCCGCCTCGAGGGCCATGAAGCACATGCCGAGAAGTTGCCGCCGCCCTGGGATCATGATCGCCCTTCCCATCATCGCCACTCCACCCTCTACCTCGCTGGTGTCTAGCTCGCCAAGGGCGGTGAGGACGCTGATGGAACAGCCTTCTTAGCCTTCCCAAAGTTGCGGAACTTCTTCTTGCCTTGGTCAGTGCCGAGGGCTTCGTGTTGCGTGTTCTTGTCGGTGTAGTCGTTCTTGCTTGGACCGCCATAGTCACCTTTGCCCTTCCCAAGCTTGGGACAGCTTGCTCGGATGTGGTTGGGGCCACCACACTCAAACAAATCACAGGACCTCCTCTCTTACCATCCCTCCTCCTCTTGTAAGCATGGGAAAACTTCCGAGCTAGGAGGGCTAGTTGTTCATCCTCAAGCCGCTCTAATCGATCATCGCTATGTCACGAGAGCAGCCTAGGAGAACCCACGTGACGACTCGTAAGAAGATCCGAAGTGGGATCTGACTAAAGCCATCGATCGTGACTTCGACCTTCGAGAGACAATGTCAATCTCGTGAGTCTTGAGACGCGAGTAAAGCGCATCAAGAGTCGTGGTCGAGAGGTCCGTGCTATCTTTGATGGTAGTCACTTTCATCTCCCAAACACGAAGATCAAGTGCGTAAAGCATCCGTCGAGCGCTATCCGAGTCGGGATATGTAAGACCGACCGCCGGAGGTTGCTCAAGATTTTGTGAAAACGCCAAAAGCACTCGCCTAAAGATTCACCAAAGAAGCATTTCAAATTTCATCGTACTCACGCTTGAACCGGTCTTGTCGAACCGTCTTAATCGAGTGGTGCCTCATGGTATGCATCGAGGGTCACCTGTGATGTCGAAGCGTAAATCAAATGAGAAATACGATCAAACTCACTTCGCTAAACCCCGAATGATTATGTTCCTTGCCTTAGCATTTGCCTCAACATCACCATGTTTCAAAGATTGATGTTCTCATCGGCAGAACAAAGAAATCTAACCTTCACCTTTCTCCAGATGGCATACCCCGAGCCCGGATGTAAGTTTCCATTCGCTCTTCCGTAAGGGTAATCGCACCATCAAAAACTGGAGGCTTGGTGGAATACTTGTCCGCTGTTATGGCTCAACCGACCGTTAAGATCTATCAAGAAGAGCTAACCGCTCGATACCAATTAAAGGACCGAAATGGCAACAGAGGGGGTGAATGGTGCTTTAAAATTAGGAGCTCCCTTTGTTGTAATTAAATAAGACTACAAAGTCCTCCGATAACTCAAGAAGAGTGAAGCAAAATCGAGAACGAAAATGTAAACTTCAGATCGCTCAGATAAATCGGAAGTTCCGATTCTACCCGGCCGCCAGAGTTCCGCACCGAAGTTCCGGTTCAATCGGAAGTTCCGCTGCATGATAATTCGCCATGGACAATCGGAAGTTCCGATTGTCCCGAAGAAGAACAAAGGCGCTCGGTTTTTCCTAAAAATCCAAAATACAAAATCTTGAGTGCTCTTCTCGTGTCAAGGTTCACAGGCATCATCCTAAACACCATCTTGACCTTATAAAGAAGAATCGCAAACAAAGATCCAATAATCAAGCTAAATATGGATTTCTTGAAGAAGGGCAAGAAAGACCAAAACCCAAAATAGACACGATTCTCGATTCTTAGTTCATGAGACTTTGGGAATCCATTAGCAATAGCAAAACGACTCTAGATATCAAGTTTCATGCTATTTCATACGATTTAATCAAAAGATACATCAAAACCCTAAATATTCAACATGAACGAAAGAGAATAGAAAAGGCATAGGCAAGTAATCAAAACCTCGAGATTCATTGATAGAAATCAAAAGATTACAAGGAAACACAGAGGAATGATTACAAGATTTTCGATTCATTCTCTCTCAACAAACTCTCAAAGCAAAACAAACCTTTTGCTAAGGCTAACCCTAATTTTCTTTCTCCAAAAGTCTAACCCTAACCCGTGGTTCTCCCTATTTATAGCCTTGGCTAATGGGCCTCCAACCCATTAAGCCCGCTACACCGAACGGAACCGCCTCCACTTTTGCCGCTTGCGAAAAGACCCTTTCGCCCTTGCGCACCTTCTCGAAGCCTCCAGACACCTTGTTGTGCACGACTCGCAATCGCTTCAAGATTCACGCCGCCTTCGACACATCCCGACCGCTTCGACCTCAACGCCTCGCGCTTAGTCCGTCCACGTGTCTCGCCACGACTCCATCTTGATGCCCCGCAACAACACATACAAAAACACATCACATAGCATTGCACAATAACATAGCATCAATATTTGTATAAGACTCAAACTCATACAAAATCAAAATCACAATTTAACCTTCTCTCACAGATTCGACACAATCGGAAGTTCCAAGACTTACCACAAATGAAGTTCCGATTTCGAACATCCGCACTTGTCGAATTATCGAAGTTCCAGCTTACCATCGCGGAACTTCCGATCTTCTAACATCCGACGTCCAAAAATTCTATTCCGATTTTCGCCTCGAGGAATCTCAATACAAGATATCTGACACTCCGCTACCCCATGTGCGGAAGTTCCGATTCTCTTCAGCCGAAACCAAAACCCAGATAAATCGGAAGTTCCTCTTTCCAACATCGGTAGTTCCGATTAATCGGAACTTCCGCTCCATACACAGCGGTAGTTCCGATTTCCCTGACTCAGCCCAGAAACAGTCCAAACCGAAAACCTCAACTCTCAATCTAATCAACACACTTGTCAAATACTCATCACTCAGAGTGGAGGACCTCTCACATGGTCTCTCAATTATTGTCAAAATTATTTTATTTGGATTCTATGTGCTTGGATATATATTTTCTAGAATTTTTTGTTTTTGGTTTTAAAAATGATTTTTGTACAGGATTTCAGGATGGTTAATCATTGTGGTAAATTTGGGCGATTAGTCATGTGATAGGAGGGTATTGTAATACCCGGATTCAAATCGGGAGATTTTAAAAGAAGTCGGGGACGGAAAAGAATTTAAAGAATTAGATTTTTATTATGGAGAAGGGGGTTTTTCACAAAAATACGACAACTGGGTCATGGACCGCAGCCTCAAAGCGGCCCAGAGGGGAGGCCTACCAAGGGGGCCGGCCAAGGGGAGGGGGGAGGCGCCCCAACCCTAGCCTCCTCCCCCCATCCCCTCCTCTTCCAGATCTGGTGCCTCCTCTCCTCCCCGGCGTCTCCTCCTCCCCCGGTTGCAGCCCCCGGTGATCCCCGAAGTCACCTCCTTCCGCCGGCGTCTCCGGTCCTCCGTCGTCCCCGTGGTGGCCGACCATTGGAGAAGGAAGGGAGGAGAAAAGGGGGAAGATCTTTGGGAGGTGGATCCACGTCTCCCTGCAGGTCTTCAAGAGTAACGAATGATCCAAGTCATAGTTTGATTCGATTTGATTGCTTAATAGTTGATTAGATCTAAATCGGTTCCTGTTCTGGAAATTCCAGAACACATCCATCACCTTGTGCGGCCAGTTTCGACCCTTTAGAGGCCGAATCTCGGGTTTTTGTCTCCTAGAGTTTTGTTCCTCGGGTCGTTAGATTTCTTTTGGCACCAAGATCACGGGATTCTGCCTTACGGTTAGGGAGATATGAATTTTTAACCGCGCGCTGCTCTGTCTGTCTTGGATCTGGGGACTGTCGGTTTGTTCCTCGGTTTTGATCTAGTTAGATTCAGATTCAGAACCTCCGCCCAAATAGGTTATTGTATCCCTTTAAATTATCTTTCCAAGTTGATAAATATCACCTCAATTGGATCAGTATATTGAGGGTTACATCATTTTAATCAGCATCGTTTCGCAACTGGATGATGTCTCGCGCTTGATTTCAACTATTGTTTAGGCCACTGGTTTGGCCGAATCAAAGAACCCCACCAACTAGAGTTTCGTAGCATGGTGCGTTAAGAGTATTTGAGCACTAGTTTCAAGTCATTATGAGTCACAAATATTTATTTATGATTTTTCTCGTACTGCTGATCAGAAGGGCTGAAATTGGGCTGATTAGTTAGGACGTCATTTTGAGCCATTGTTTACGTTTGGTTAGTTAGAGGGTTATGGTAAAACGCTCGTAGCACGTCTTATCTTGTTAGTCTTATTTTGATTAATTATTTGTGTAGGCGGTGGGGCAGTGAGTGGAGAAACACCGTCGTTGCCTCCTAACACGTCACAGCGCGGAAGGCAAGTACCCTGTCCTTTATTTTCCAATGATGTTTATTGCTTGTGATTGTACCACTAGACTTATTTTCATGAGTTTATTTGTATGTCATGTGTTACTATCTATTGTTGTGTGATAGACATTCATTTCATGAAAATGCATTATGTTCATGCATCGATTCAATTGAACCACGGGAGTGGAAATTTGTAAGTCCCATCAATTCCAAAATGGGCACGTAAGACCCACCATTTCAATGTGGGCAATGTTGGACACCCGTATGAAACGTTCTTCATACGGTAGTTGATGTCCCCGTACTTTGTTAAGTACGGGCTTAAGTGAACACCGACGGGTGTATCACTCACTATACCGGTATAAGTTGTGAGCAGTCCATTTCTTCATTGCATTATTCCATTTCATTCATATCCATAAATGTTCAGAGATGTTTTTCATAAGCAGATTGTGGTTTGCTTTGTTCACTTAAGGTTTCTGTTGTCTATTAAAGTACTTGCTGAGTCTTTGGCTCATCCTTGCTTTGTGTGTTTTATTTAGGTAAATAAGGAGGAGGGCAAGACCTTTTGAGGGGTAGTCCAGCACGCTGCACATCACCTTTATCAAATCAGAAATAATATTGTTATCTTTCATTCATGTCAACTATTTGTTAAATTTCCAAATTGTAATAATCCAAATTTGGTATCACCCATCGTACGTTTTATTATGGATGTTTCTATTCCTTCTCGCGAAACTGTTAATCGTTTATCGTTGTTCCTTTGGAATTTGGTTATCTAATCCTGCTTAACTCGATATTGTTGTACATTCTTAGTATTTGTTAGTTCTTTTAGGTGACATCTTGGCTTCCGAATAGCTAGGGTGTTACAGGTATGCATCACCATGTTTTATATGGAGGTTATCCACTATAAAATTATCAATTTAAAATCTGATTTTAAGTTAAGGAGTAAAAAAATATGCCTTGAAACTTAGTATGATTATTTAAATTTGAAAATGCTGATTTATGCAAATAAACCCCTACAACTTTCCTTTGTTTACTTATGCATGCATTCTAAATTCTGTATTGGGTGTAATTTGCGAGCACGGTAGTTGTGCTCATCCTTGCTGAATATTATTATTCAGGAGAAGACTACTATCCAAACGGTGAGGATCTAGACATTTAGGCTACGCCTCCAGACGATTGCCTGTGGCGCATCGTGTGGCCTACTACCTATTTGCTTCCGCTGTATTTTGTTATTTGGCCTCAGGCCCATTTTATAATAAACTATGTTTCTTATTAATAAAGCACCTGATATGATTGTGATAACACTATTTGTGAGACTGTGTACACTAGAAATCCTGGACTAGTGTGTAAACGCAGGGAATTCGGGATCCTTCGTTCCCGGGTTCGACAAAAGTGTTATCAGAGCTATACCGACTGTAGGTCGTGACCTAGAAGGAAATCAAACCCTTAAGGATTTATTTTTGAAAATTAAAAATAACTTGGTCTTCTGGAGTCATTTCTCAACTTTTCACTTTAAAAATATTTACTATCTCATCTCCTTCTCAAAAATTGTAGATGGCTGAAGTTCCGAATGCCATTTACCATGGTGTTTTTGCTGGTGATTGGGCCGCAGTTCTCTGGAAGATCATGCAGTACAAGTGTTCTTGCCTGGTGTTTGTTTGTTTTTGGGCTATTTTAGAACTATACCCCTTAGAAATTCCTGTCTCTCTTGTCTAATCTTTGAAGAGTCCAGCAGATGGTGACAACCCGCACTGGAAGTGGCGGTGCCAGAGGGCAAGGAAATGAGAATGCTGATTATAAAAAAAAAATCCAGTTCAGCAGCCTCCACCTCCTCCAACTGAAACCCCAGACTGGCGCCAAATGATGGTCAATCAGACCAATCTGATTGAACTACTAACCCAGTCCCTCAACAGAAACCAAAACACTCAAGCCTCAGTAGCACATCATGCTCCCCCACCTCTAGCAAGAGTTACACTGTCAGAGTTCATGAGAATGCGTTCGCCAACATTTTCTAGCAGCACGGAACCTATGGACGCAGATGATTGGCCCAGGGCCATTGGCAAGAAGCTGGATATTGATCAATACACAGATCGTGAGAGAGTCCGTTTGCCTCTCATCAATTGAATGATCCCACATTAGAATGGTGAGATAACTTCAGCATGTCCCATGCTAATGCCCAAGCAATCACTTGGGATGAGTTCGTGCAAGCTTTCCGCCGATCTCACATTCCATCTGGCATGACTACTCTGAAGAATAAGGAATTTCGCTCGCTTCGCCAGGGAAACCGCTCAGTCAGCGAGTATCTTCATAGGTTTAACCAACTTGCTCGCTATACCCCAGAAGATGTGGCAAGAGATGAAGACAAGCAGGAATGATTTTTGGAAGGGTTGAACAACGAACTCTCTGTCCGTTTGATTTCTCAGGATTTCACCGACTTCCAGCAGTTAGTGAATAAGGCTATTCGCCAGGAAGGCAAACATCAAGAAACGGAGAACCGCAAGCGGAGGATGGCCGCTCAGAAGTTTAACTCTAGAGGACTACCCAAGCCTCGTTTCACTCAGCCTCAACCACCTCAGTGTGGAAGATTCTAGTCTGCTACACTCAAAGCTCCAGCACCAGCCCAGCGCCCCAATATTCCTGGTTTTCATAGCAGTTCATCTGGAAGTCAATTCCAGCAGAAGACAGCTCCCTCAGCAGTAGGAATAACTTGTTTTCATTGCAATGAGTTGGGTCATTATGCCAATAAATGTCCAAAGAAGCAACAGGCTACAGCCCTAGCTAAGCCAAATGCAGGAGCACCAGTCTCTGGCGGTCCCTCAAGACCGGCTGATCAATTCGTGAAGGGACATGTGAATCACGTCACCGCATTGGAGGCTCATTCAACACTAGATGTTGTTCTTGGTATGTTCCTTGTCAATTCAGTATCAGCATCAGTTTTATTTGATTCCGGAGCTTCGCATTCTTTCGTGTCAAATAAGTTTGTGGGAAAGTATGGGTTATCTATCTCCCCCTTAGTTAACCCTATGTTAATCCATTCCTCGGGCTCAAAAATGAGAGCTAGTTTCTTTTGCCCAAATCTTACTTTGGAAATCTCTGGAGTAACTTTCTCGGCAGACTTAATAGTCTTGCGTTCGCAAGGATTGGACGTAATTCTTGGAATGGACTGGCTTTCTAAAAATCAAGGAAGGATAGATTGTGCTAGTAGATCTATCACCCTCACCAATGAGCAAGGGATTTCAGTAGAGTTCAGACCCAAGACTTCTACAGGAAGGAGTTCTATCTTGACCAGCTTGAAGGAAGTAAAACTGGAAGATATACATGTGGTACAAGAATATCCAGATGTTTTTCCCGAGGAATTACCCGGTATGCCACCGGACAGGGACATAATGTTCTTAATTGACTTAGTCCCAAGGCCTGCTCCAATTTTGAAACGACCCTACAGAATGTCGGCCAATGATCTAGTAGAGTTGAAGAAGTAGATCGAAGAATTGCAAAGCAAAGGTTACATTCAATCAAGTTCATCGCCTTGGGGAGCTCCAGTACTATTTATGTGAGGACCGCGGTTTATTAAGCTTGCAATGCTTAGTCACCAATTGACCCTAGCATCACGAACAAAATAACATGTGTCTTCGAGATATGTATACTTCCTAGAAATGCAGTATACACAACCCTTTACAAAATTCATGCATCAATTCCATTCAAGACATAGAACCAAAGCAACACTTAATAAATCAAAAGATATACATAGTAGAGTTATTACAAAAGGGAGGCCGACCGGCCAAAACTCATACAATTAACTAATTAGACAACGGAAGTGAAATGCCATAAGATGGCGATAAATAAAAGAGCCAATCAGTGTGCCTTTACCCACAAGGCAACCAACCGGACCGCCAAGCTAGTCGTCAAACCCGCAGCACATCTCACAAAAGTGAGGCCCTTGGGGCTCACCTTCCTCCTCTGCAATAAATAGTTAAGCAAAGCAAATGAGTACAAAAATTGTACTCCGCAAGACTTACGTGTAGAGTAACAGACCTATACATAGCTACATGCAAGCTTACTTAAGTGGAGGTTGTATGTTTCATTTTCAGCACAAAGCAATCTTTATTTGCAATAATGTAGTACATTTAAAAGCAAGTTTACAATCCATTTTTATTCTTCAAATAATAGTAAATAACAACATAATAACATTAAATAGGTGACAACAACATCCTGGAAGTGACTAACCCAATAGTCAGCACAACAATAGCATGAATTACCCATTCATACCACCTATGTCAAGTTTTAAGTAAATGTTGTAGATTAACTCTTGGAAGACCTCCCCAAGCGTGTCCATAACCTAGAACGAGGCTATTTGAATAGATTGTACCCTGCAGGGGTGTACCAATGTACCCACACGACAGACCGCCTTTTTGCCAAGCTGTGAAGCACACTTCGTGAGGTATGCTGGCATGGCTAAGTTCTACGAGACATTTCCAATGGATGATGCTAATTACGAGCCGCAACCCACGAAGAGAAGGATACATTAGCCAGCTTATAGTCGATCTGCTAATGCTCCCCTCCTATCACAACACAATTTTTCTTTTAAACACCCACCAACCAGCTCATAATTAACATTTCCCAAAGTACTTAGTCAAGAGAGGTCCCATATCCCTCTCGCGTGGTTAGCACACAAAATTGCTTGGTTTAGTGTAACAAGATGTTCGGTCCTTGTTGACTTAGGCACCATTCGATTCACACCGAAAGATCACAATAACATTCCAATATCCCCAAGTCCAAATCAGTTCTCATTTTCATTTTTTGACTTTACAAATTAACAAAGCACAAGTGCTGGATATAATGGAATAATAATTAGATTTGTGTGATCGAGATCATCGACTATGTCGATGACCGCCCAAAACTACCGATAGCTAAGCATGTTTAAGCAATATTAACCAGTAACCTACTAAGTGACAAGAGCTCATCCAACGAACTCAAATCACAGCAAATAACCTAGGCTCAGGTAGTAGAGGAAATATCCTTTACTTACAGATTATGCAACTATAGGATCGACTAATCAAACCATAATTTAACAATAAAATAGCAATGCATACATACAAGTTGCAAACAAGATATTAGGCTTGAAAAATAATAGGATTAACATGATCAAACCGCTTGCCTTGCTGAATTTGCTCATTAAGTTGCTGAGGATCACTCTCGTTAGCAATGTGAGCGTCGGAACCTAACGAAAGAAGTCGAAAGCACAATAAGAACGAATAATACCGAAAAGACCAAAAAATTCAAATTCATCTAAAAATTATAAAAAATTCACAGAAGGTATAGCATGATTTTAGGTGAATTTTAAAAAAATAATAAATTTATTTGGATGCTCTATGCAAAAGTTATGACAGTTTGAAAATCAGTTTTCTAGAAAATCCAAATAAATTAGAATCTATCACTGTTCACCGCACCTATAGTTTTCACGAAATTTTACGGAGTAGTGGTGGACATGAGGATTACAAAAAATGGATAGGTAATATTATTACAAGACCAAAATAATTTGGTTCATCTCAATTGGAGTTTTTATGAATTAGTTATGAATTTATCAAGCTTAAACCAATTTCATGTTGTAAAATAATTTATTTTGGATTTTCAGAATTAATGAATTACTTTTTATACCGAGGTGATTGTAATACCTCATAAATCCATCTAGGTTGTATCGTTTCAAATGTCTGGGAATGTTTTTCGAAATCGAGATTTAAAACTTTCCGGAATCGCATTCGGTAAAAAGAAAGAAGTCAGAGGGAGAAAAAGAAATAGATTTCGTCGGAAATTCCAATCAGCAGGGGGGGTTATCGTTATTTTCCGCAACCTGGCCATGATCACGACCTGTGGCCCAAGAGGGGGCACGCCCATGAAGTGGCCGGCCATAAAGGGGGGGCGCCACTCCCCCCCCAAAACCCTAGCCGCCACCTCCGCCCTCCCCCTAGCCGCCACCTCCTTCTTCCTCTTCCCCACACGACGCAGCACCTCCTCCTAGGCGCCTCCTCCTCCGTTGGTGGCCGCCATTGGTGTTCCCCCGGAGTTGCACTTCCGATCCTCCACGCGTGCACCTTCGGTTCTTCCTCCGCCGGGCTTTTGCGTTCTCCTCGGGTTCGTGGTGTTGGGGCCGGCAAAGGAAGAAGAAGAGAGACCAGCGGGGAGTGGTTCTTCATCGTTCTACGGGTCTTCAAGGGTAACGAGCACCTCGATTCATTGTTTGATCGGTTTTTGTTGCGGTAGAGATCATTTGAGTCGCGGCAGATTAGTATTCCAGAATTTACAGATTAGATCAGAACGTTGCACGGCAAGTTACGGTACTGTAGAGGCCGAATCTGGGGTTTTGCCCTTCTAGAGTTTTATTCCTGGGAACGTTAGCTTTCTTTTGGCACTGAGATCAGGAAAATCCGATCTGTAGTTTGGGAGATATGAATTTTTGATTACGAACTGTCCAATCTGTCTGAAAACTGAGGTCAGTAGGTTTGTCCCTCTATTTTGTTCAAATTAGGGGCCGAATCAGAACCTTCACCCAACTAAGTTATTGTACCTCTCGAAATTATCTTTCCAAGTTAATAAGGATCATTCTCATTGGATCAGTAGGCTAAAAGTTACATCATTTTCTTTATTACTGATCTGTATTCTGGACAGACGTAGATGGGTTGTGTTTAGCTGATAATAAGCCCTCTGTTTTGGCCGAATCAGGGGATTCCGCCAACTAATGTTTTGTAGCCTGATCTGTTAAGTTTCAGTGGACACTGGTTTTAGGTCTTTTAAAGTTACAGATAATTAATGGTGAATTTTCTCGTACAACTGCCCGTAGATCGATAATCTGGACTTTTGGCGTAGAGGTCAAAACGAACATTTGGGCGTGTGGGTTGATTAGAGGGTATCGTAGAACTCGTGTAACTATGTTATACCCTGTTATCCTTATTCCGTGACAATGATTGTATAGGCGGTGAGGCGGTGAGTGGAAGGACACCTTCGTTGCTTCCCAGTACGTCACAGCACGGAAGGCAAGTGTAATGTTTAACTTGTGTGAATTTGATGAATGCATGATAATTTGGTAGCTTGTGAATATTCCTGTGATTTGAGCATGATGTGGTAGATTTCAATACCCCCTTCTGTGATAAATTGAGATGAAGTTCAAGTTATGCATTTCATTCCATGCACACATATTTCCTTGCCGTCCACGGGAGTGGAAACTGGATTAAGTCCCATTAATTTCAATATGGGCATGTGAGACCCACCATTCCAATGTGGGCACGTTGACCACCATTCCAATGTGGCAACTTCGGACACCCGTATGAAACGTTCTTCATACGGTGATTGGGTCCCCGTACTTTGTGAAGTACAGGCTTAAGTGAACACCGACGGGTGTGTCACTAGTTATACCGGTATAAACGTGTGGAAAGTCCGTTCTCCTTCAATGCATTCATTCATACCATGCTTTCGCAAATTCATGGAAATAAATGTTGTTACTTGGTACACTATTCTGATTCTGTATTCTTTGTGATTCCTATGTTGTGCTTGCTGAGTTTCGACTCACTCTTGCTTTTATTTGTTTTAGGTGAATTCCGGTGAAACTGTTGCTAGCGGGAGGGTGTAGTCCAGCACGTTCCACACATTTGAATAAATCATTCATTCATTCATTATGACACAGTTTTAGTTTATTTGGTTTAATTGTTTAAGTATTGAATTGTAATAAAAGTCACTTTGGATGTTCCTCCATTCCTCTATGGTTATTGTTTATTTTAATACATTGAGGATCTGTTAGTTAATTCTAGGTTGTTATCTTGATTATTCAATATTTACTCTTATTGTGATATTATTTTTTTATTAATTGAGTAGTATGTCGTCCCATTAGGTGGCATCTTGGCTTCCGAATTGTAACACCCTGTCTATTCGGAAGACAAGATGTCACCTAACAAGACAATCTACTATTCATTTCATAAGTTTAACAACGCATTCAATGCTAAAGAAACGATTAACCAAGATAACAATCTATGGCTTAATCACAGTTCATCCATAAATTCAAACGAGAATTTACCAAAGCGATAAAAATGAACCTTCAAATGATAATTATTACAATCCATTACATGATAAATAAAACTGAAGATTTGTAAATAGAACTTTAACGAATGATTATTTTATTCATGTGCAAGGAACGTGCTGGACTACACCCTCCCGCTAGCAACTGTTTCACCGAATTCACCTAAAATAAATAAAAGCAAGAGTGAGTCAAACTCAAAGAAGCACAACATATACATTCACATTGAACACTGAATTGAAACAAGCTACCAAGTGAATCATTTACTTCATGAATTTAAGAAAGCATGATATGAATGAATGAATGCATTGAAGGAGAATGGACTTTCCACATGTTTATACTCTAGATAACTAGTGACACACCCGCGTCGGAAACACTTAAGCCCGCTCTTAACCAAGAGCGGGATCCAAGTCCGTATGAAGAACGCTTCATACGGAATGTCCAAATCGCCTACATTGGAATGGTAGGTCTTACATGCCCATATTGGAATTAATGGGACTTAAACAAGTTTCACCCCGTGGACATCAATCAATTATGTATGCATGAAATGAAAATCATAACTTGGCATTCAACTCAATGTATCATCGAATAAGGTATTGACTCTACCACATCATACTCAAATCACATGAATATTCATAATTTACCAAGTTAACATGAAATCAATGAATTCACACGAATTAAACATTTGCACTTGCCTTCCGTGGTGATGACGTGTTGTGAAACAACGAAGGTGTCCTTCCACCCACCGCCTCACCGCCTACACAAGTATTACCACGACACGGATAATCGAATATGGCACAGCTACAAGTGTACTACGATGCTCTCTAATCAACCTACTCATCCCAAGGGTTCAATTTGACATCTACACCAAGAGTCCAGATTATCGTTCTACGGGCAGTTGCACAAGAAAATTCGCCAATAATTATCTGTAACTCTAAACGACCTGAAACCAGTGCTCACTGATTCTTAACTGATCAGGCTACAAAAACTTAGTTGGCGGAATCTTCTGATTTGGCTAAAACAGAGGGGTAATTAACTGCTAAACCTAACCCATCTACAACAGTCCAGAAAACAGATCAGCAGTAAAGAAAATAGTGTAACTTTTAGCCTACTGATCCAAATGGAATGATCTTTATCAACTTGGAAATATAATTTCAAGATCTACAATAACTTAGTTGGGGGAGTCTTCTGATTCGGCCTCTATTTTGAACAAAAACGAGGGACAAAACTACTGACCACAGATTTCAGACAGATTGGACAGTTCGCATTCAAAAAATCATAACGCTCAAACTACTGGTCGGATTTTGCTCATCTTGGTGCCAAAAGAAAGCTAACGAAACCAGGAACAAATCTCGAGAAGGGCAAAACCCCAAATTCGGCCTCTAAAGTACTGAAACAAGCCACGCAACATTCTGATCAATTCTGTAAATTCTGGAACTCTAAACCGACGTGACTCAAATGATCTCTACCGCAACAAAACTTGATCAAACAAATAACCGGGTGCTCGTTACCCTTGAAGACCAGAGCACGATGAAGAACCACTCCCGCTGGTCTCCTTCTTCTTTCTTGGCCGCCACACCACAGCGAACCACCGCGATTTAAACGACCCGCCGGAGGACAGATGGGAGGAGAAGCGCCGGGGATCTTGGAGACCAACTCCGGAGCACCAATGGCGGCCACCAAGGGAGGAGACGGCGCCAACCAGGGAGGAGGCGCCGCCAAAGAGGATGGAGAGGGAGGGGTGGCGGCTTGGTGGTAGGGAAGGCGGCTAGGGTTTGGGGGAGTGGCGCCCCTTTTATGGTCGGCCCTTCATGGGCCGCCAGCCTCTTGGGCCTCCTGGTCGCGACCGCGCCAAAGTTGCCGGAAAATTATGATAACCCCCCGCTAAATAGAATTTTCGACAAAAACTATTTCTTTTTCTCCTCGACTTCTTTCTTTTACCGAATGCGATTCCTAAACTAATAAATCTCGCCGACTAAATTCCAAACTATGCGAACTATTTGGATTTATGAGGTATTACACTCTATCCCCTTAGAAAAGATTCGACCTAATCTACGTAGCAACTTCGAGAATGAAAGATGAATAACTTAAAGATTTACCAAGTGAACAGTCGGGTATTGATCGCGCATGCGGACTCCAACTCCCAAGTAGCCTCTCTTTCTGACCGATGAGACCAAAGGATTTTAACATACTTCGTGGTCTTGTTCCTCGTAACTCGCTCGCTCCTTCTAATATTCTCACCGGTCGGGATTCGATAGTAAGATCTTGCACGACAATCAAAGGCTCCAAAGGGATGACATGATCCGGTCTCTCGTAAACTTTCTAAGCATCGAAACATGGAACACGCTAGAACCCCACTCATAGAATCAGAAGGTCCAACGATAAGCTAGCTTCCCAATTCGTACACGATTGGGAAGGGTCCAACGCACCTTGACTAAGCTTTCCTTTGGTGCCAAACGCACTACGCCTTTAGATGGCGATACTCTCATGTAACTTCGCTCCCACCTCAATTCCAAATCTCGCTTCGACATCAGCAGAGCTCTTTCGCCGGCTCTGGGCACCAACAAATTCGCCTAACCTCTCGCCACTCTAGCCATCGCTCACTTGAACCCACGGGACCCAAGATCGCCCGCTCTCCAACCTCATCCCAAAGACAACGGGACTCGTGACTTACGCCCATAGAGAACCTCGATGGTGCGGCTCGAATATCGAATGATAATCGTTGTTATAAGAAAACTCGCCAAGGCTAAATGCTCTTCCCAATTACCTTTCCAGATAAAACACAACACCGAGCATGTCTTCTAAAGTCCGAATGGTGCGCTCGATCGCCCATCCGTCTGGGATGAAAGGTCGTGCTAAGACGGAGTTGTGTGCCCAATGCACTCGCAAACTTTCCTGCATTTGGAAACGAACTTGGCGCCTCGGTCGTAAACAATGGTCTTTGGCACTCCGTGCAAACGCACGATTTCAGACATAAAGAGGAGCCAAGTCGCTGTCAATTGGTTGTACGAATAGGAATGAAATGTGCGGACTTATCGAACCGGTCCACAATTACCCAAATAGCATCCTTTCCTCATTGCGTGCGAGGTAAACCAACCACAAAATCCATAGATATATCGTCCCATGGCCAAACCGGTACCTCCAAGGGTTGCAATACCCCGCTGGTCGCTTGTGCTCACCTTGACCTACCGGGCACACTCCACAAGAAGCCACATACGCGCGATATCAATTTTCATCCGCTTCCACCAAAAACTTTTCTTTAAATCTTTGTACATCTTGGTCTCACCAGATGTACGGTATAAGGGGTACGATGGGCCTCTTTCAAAATCTCCGCTTAACTCGAGACTCTGTGGCACACAAAGGCGCCCTTTCAATCGCAAAGAATCAAAGTTGTCCACACCGGTGACCTCGCTGCCCTCGCCGCAACGCTTCTCACTCGTTGGAACATCGATCTTCTTTGTTGTGCTACTCGCACCGATCCTAAGGGTCGACTCTAAAATCAATCGAGTCTCGATGCAGGCGGTACCGCAGCGTAAAGAAATATCCATACGCCAAAGTCGCAATAAGACAATCGAGGATAGGAGGTGTCGCCTTGCGACTCAAGGCATCGGCTACCACATTAGCCTTGCCGGATGGTACCAATAGTAAGATCATAGTATTTGATCAACTCTAGCCATCTCCTCTGCCTCAAGTTCAAGTCCTTCCGGTAAAGATGTATTTCGTGCTCTTGTGGTCGGTGAACACATCACAAGATTCGCCATACAAATAGTGACGCCAGATCTTCAAAGCGTGAATCACCGCAGAAGCTCTAGATCATGGGTGGGATAATTTGCTCATGCTTCTTCACTGCCTCGATGCATAGGCAATCACTTTACCATCCCGCATGAGTACACAACCAAGTCCAACTATGGACGATCTCGAATAGATAGTGAATCTCTTCCTGTGCTCGTGAAGAGTAAGAATTGGAGCGATCACTAATCTGTCTTTCAAAGAGCAAAAGCTGCGCCACAAGCGCCGACCACGGAACCTAACACCTTTCGTGTCAATCGGGTCATCGGTTTAGCAATGGTTGAAAAACCTCCACAAAACGCCGTAATAGCCACTAAACCCGTAAAACTCCTTACTTCTTTAACATTGGTTGGTCTCTTCCACTCAACCACCGTCAAATCTTACTAGGATCAACTGAAATACCCTTCTGATTAATAACATGACCCAAAAATCCAACTTCCGAAATCCAGAACTCACATTTCTTCAGCTTGGCATAGAATTGATTCTCTCTTAAAGTTTCAAGTACCAACCGCAAATGGTGGGTGTGATCTTCCTCTGTCTTGGAATAAATCAAGATATCATCTATGAATACCACAACGAAATCATCAAGGTATTGATGCAGCATACTGTTCATGGCTTCCATGAAAACTGCAGGAGCATTTGTTAGTCCAAAAGACATAACTTTATACTCATAATGACCATACCTCGTTGAGAAAGCCGTTTTCTCAATATCCTGCTCACGAACTCGAATCTGATTATAACCCGACTGGAGATCAATCTTAGAAAATATCTTAGCTCCTTTCAACTGGTCGAAAAGGTCATCAATGCGAGGCAAAGGATATTTGTTCTTCACCGTCGCCTGATTAAGCGCCCGATAATCTATGCACATGCGCCAGCTGCCATCTTTCTTCTTAATAAAGAGAACAGGCGCTCCCCAAGGCGAAACGCTCCGCTGAATCATACCTTTGGACAGCAGGTCGTCCAATTGATTCTTCAATTCTTCCTGAAATGGCCGAGCCAAACGGTAAGGAGACTTGGACAAAGGCCGAGTTCCCGGAACAAGATCAATCCGGAACTCCACTTTCCTCACCGGAGGCATTCCGGGAAGTTCTATAGGAAAGACATCGGAAAACTCCTTCACCACTGGAATATCCTCAATACGCTGCAAAGAATCAGTCTTCTCATTGAGGGAGCAAAGTAATCCGATGGTGGATGCACGACGGCTAGGGAATAGATTAGCCAGAACAAATACTGAATCAGACGGTGCGCTGCCCTGGAATACCAGTTCTTCACCAGAAGGAGCTAGCAAGGTCACCGTCTTCCAGAAACAACAAATCTTGCACGGTATTGGTATAACCACCCATGCCTGTGATAACATCAAAAGGTGCCAATTGAATCACTATAAGGTTAGTAGTGAAAACCTCCCCATCGATATCAATAGTACGGCCGGACAAATCAGAGCCGAAATAATACCCGGGAACCGACTACCACGGACTCGAGATGGACTGCAGACTCAAACTCGCTCTCCGACAAACTCTGTGGACACAAACGAATACGTAGCACCGTAATCAAACAATATGAAAGCATCATGCGAGTCAACTAGTAAAGTACACATCACCACGTCCGGCCGCCTCATAGTATCCGGAGTGGGCATGGCGTAGACTCTGGCGGCGTCGGGCGGAGGAAGCCCCAACACTCGCGAAGGGTGCCCAAAACCGCCGCAGAGCAACATTTACGGAGGTGCGGTCGAACGGGTTCCAATAGAACCTCGCCGAGGTGCTCGAGGAACCATCAAGGAGGAATCCACCTCGAGTGAATCGTGGTGCGTAGATCTGCGCCGAGTATGAATCAACCACCATGAACGCTGGAAGATGAAGCTGCCGAACGGGCTCCCACCGATGATACTCGCCGGGTCTCGCTTGTAAACCGACGCTTTGTGGCCATCCCACCACAATGACGACATGACCCCTGAAGGAACACTCAAGCTCGATGCTCCTCACCACACCGAAACATTTCATGCCCCGCCCCGAACAGACGCACCGATGGAATGGAAGACAAAGGACGGGGCGCCGAAGAGGAAGACTACCACTGACGGACAGGACGAGTGTTGTGACCCTTCTGAAACCTCTTGGGAGCGGGTCGCTGAAAAGACCCATTCCCACCACCAAAACTCCGTTTCCGCCCACCACTGGAATTGCCAGTAGTGACAGAACTAACAGCAGCCTGACTCTGCGGAGTTGTGCCTTTCTCCAACTCCATTCCTCTAGCTTGCTCGACCACCGAGCTGAAATCACGCATCCTGCCGCCTCGGAATCTGGCGATATTTTGGTTGAGGCCCGCGAACCTCTTAGCCTTCTCATTATCATCATTCGCCACCGCCGTACAAAGCGCACTGTGTTATTGAACCCAGCCTCGTACTCAGATACCGTCATCTTTCCTTGCTCAAAAGTCAACAGTGTTTGTTCCATCTTCTCAACAAAGGAGTCTGGATAGAATTGTGTCCTGAATCTCTCCACGAACACTTCCCAAGTGGCAGACCACGACTCGAGTCCTAGAAGACAGACTCCTTCCCACCGATGTCACTTGACCTTCAATCTGAAAAGCCACGAACGCGCCCTCTGACCGACGTCCACTCTAATGCCCCAAACCGACGCTCCATATATCTCAACCAATCCGCACTGGACCGTGTGCGGCTCCATCAAAAGAGTCCAATCGGCGACATCCACTCCTCAAGATTCATCCTAATCTCGGGTGGAACAAGAGCAAAGAATCTTTGCGCATGGTGCAAAGCAGTGCAGGAATGGCCGCCTGCAGATTCTTTGGCGAGTAGCCGGTTCTCTCTCAAAAGGTTCGGATTAGTTCTGCAGACACAACAGAGGCTCGCGACCGAGGAGCGGCAGAGGCAATCTCCTCCGTGGCGCCTCAAGAACTTCCTCGATCGAGAAGAAGACACGGCGACCGCGCCCCGACCCGACCACGGACCGGTGGGCGACCACGCCACGGCCTCTTGCCATCTAAACACCACCACACAAAAGATCAAACAATTCAATTATCAGAACATAAGGGAATGACTTGAAAGAAATGCGGAAGCAAAGTTATACCCAACCCTTCCTACTGTGCACAGTGTGTCAAGTTTTAAGTTAATAAACTGTTGACAAATTTTAGTTTATGTTGACAACTTTAAACTAGTTTTAGTAAATGTTATCAATCTATTCACCACGGACCTGAACCTGGCTCTGATACCAACTGTAACACCCTGTCTATTCGGAAGACAAGATGTCACCTAACAAGACAATCTACTATTCATTTTATAAGTTTAACAACGCATTCAATGCTAAAGAAACGATTAACCAAGATAACAATCTATGGCTTAATCACAGTTCATCCATAAATTCAAACGAGAATTTACCAAAGCGATAAAAATGAACCTTCAAATGATAATTATTACAATCCATTACATGATAAATAAAACTGAAGATTTGTAAATAGAACTTTAACGAATGATTATTTTATTCATGTGCAAGGAACGTGCTGGACTACACCCTCCCGCTAGCAATCTGCTTTCACCGAATTCACCTAAAAATAAATAAAAGCAAGAGTGAGTCGAAACTCAAGAAGCACAACATATACATTCACATTGAACACCGAATTGAAACAAGCTACCAAGTGAATCATTTACTTCATGAATTTAAGAAAGCATGATATGAATGAATGAATGCATTGAAGGAGAATGGACTTTCCACATGTTTATACGGCAGATAACTAGTGACACACCGTCGGTGTTCACTTAAGCCCGCTCTTAACCAAGAGCGGGATCCAAGTCCGTATGAAGAACGCTTCATACGGAATGTCCAAATCGCCTACATTGGAATGGTAGGTCTTACATGCCCATATTGGAATTAATGGGACTTAAACAAGTTTCACTCCCGTGGACATCAATCAATTATGTATGCATGAAATGAAAATCATAACTTGGCATTCAACTCAATGTATCATCGAATAAGGTATTGGACTCTACCACATCATACTCAAATCACATGAATATTCATAATTTACCAAGTTAACATGAAATCAATGAATTCACACGAATTAAACATTTGCACTTGCCTTCCGTGTGATGACGTGTTGTGAAACAACGAAGGTGTCCTTCCACCCACCGTCTCACCGCCTACACAAGTATTACCACGACACGGATAATCGAATATGGCACAGCTACAAGTGTACTACGATGCTCTCTAATCAACCTACTCATCCCAAGGGTTCAATTTGACATCTACACCAAGAGTCCAGATTATCGTTCTACGGGCAGTTGCACAAGAAAATTCGCTAATAATTATCTGTAACTCTAAACGACCTGAAACCACTGCTCACTGATTCTTAACTGATCAGGCTACAAAAACTTAGTTGGCGGAATCTTCTGATTTGGCCAAAACAGAGGGGTAATTAACTGCTAAACCTAACCCATCTACAACAGTCCAGAAAACAGATCAGCCGTAAAGAAAATAGTGTAACTTTTAGCCTACTGATCCAAATGGAATGATCTTTATCAACTTGGAAAGATAATTTCAAGATCTACAATAACTTAGTTGGGGGAGTCTTCTGATTCGGCCTCTATTTTGAACAAAAACGAGGGACAAAACTACTGACCACAGATTTCAGACAGATTGGACAGTTCGCATTCAAAAAATCATAACTCTCAAACTACTGGTCGGATTTTGCTCATCTTGGTGCCAAAAGAAAGCTAACGAAACCAGGAACAAATCTCGAGAAGGGCAAAACCCCAAATTCGGCCTCTAAAGTACTGAAACAAGCCGCGCAACATTCTGATCAATTCTGTAAATTCTGGAACTCTAAACCGACGTGACTCAAATGATCTCTACCGCAACAAAACTTGATCAAACAAATAACCGGGGTGCTCGTTACCCTTGAAGACCCGTGAGCACGATGAAGAACCACTCCCGCTGGTCTCCCTTCTTCTTTCTTGGCCGCCACACCACAGCGAACCACCGCGATTTAAACGACCACGGAGGACAGATGGGAGGAGAAGCGCCCGGGATCTTGGAGACCAACTCCGGAGCACCAATGGCGGCCACCAAGGGAGGAGACGGCGCCAACCAGGGAGGAGGCGCCGCCAAAGAGGATGGAGAGGGAGGGGTGGCGGCTTGGTGGGAGGGGAAGGGGCGGCTAGGGTTTGGGGGGGGGGGAGTGGCGCCCCCCCCCCTTTTATGGCCAGCCCCTTCATGGGCCGGCCAGCCCCTCTTGGGCCTCTGGTCGCAAGACCGCGCCCAAAGTTGCCGGAAAATTATGATAACCCCCTCGCTAAATAGAATTTTCGACAAAAACTATTTCTTTTTCTCCTCGACTTCTTTCTTTTTACCGAATGCGATTCCGGAAACTAATAAATCTCGTTTTCGACTAAATTCCAAACTATGCGAACTAGCTGGATTTATGAGGTATTACACGAATAGCCGGGGTGTTACAGTGATCCTAGCCACGGTCTATGACAGGTTTTGCCTACACGTCACACACACTAAGAAATCGATTAAGTGTTAAAAATGAGATTATCACCTAAGCGCGCCGGGCCGGCACGACAGGTCTTGTCGTTGTCGTTGCCAAACTCCTACGCGTCCAGTCGGCCTCTCGTCCATGACCACTATTCCACTCTTATAATAGTGGATACAACAGAGTCTTCACTAGAAGCAATAAAATCATCAAGTTATAAACTTGGCTTCATCATCTACAATAACCACATTTGGCAAGAGGTAACTAAAATAAGCTAAAACAGAATAGCGGTATTTCTGTCAACCTCGGTCTCTAGTGTATAACTGTAACACCCTGTCTATTCGGAAGAAAAGATGTCACCTAACAAGACAATCTACTATTCATTTCATAAGATTAACAACGCCTTCAATGCTAAAGAAACGATTAACCATGATAACAATCTATGGCTTAATCACAGTTCATCTCTAAATTCAAACGAGAATGTACCAAAGCGATAATAATGAACCTTCAAATGACAATTATTACAGTTCATTACATGATAAATAAAACTGAAGATATGTAAATAGAACTTTAACGAATGATTATTTTATTCATGTGCAAGGAACGTGCTGGACTACACCCTCCCGCTAGCAACTGTTTCACTGGAATTCACCTAAAAATAAATAAAAGCAAGAGTGAGTCGAAACTCAGCAAGCACAACATATACAATCACATAGAACACTGAATAGAAACAAGCTACCAAGTAAATCATTTACTTCATGAATTTAAGAAAGCATGATATGAATGAATGAATGCATTGAAGGAGAATAGACTTTCCACACGTTTATACCGGTATAACTAGTGACACACCCGTCGGTGTTCACTTAAGCCCGCTCTTAACCAAGAGCGGGGATCCAAGTCCGTATGAAGAACGTTTCATACGGAATGTCCAAACGCCTACATTGGAATGGTAGGTCTTACATGCCCATATTGGAATTAATGGGACTTAAACAAGTTTCCACTCCCGTGGACATCAACTGAATTATGTATGCATGAAATGAAAAACATAACTTGACATTCAACTCAATGTATCATCGAATAAGGTATTGGACTCTACCACATCATACTCAAATCACATGAATATTCATAATTTACCAAGTTAACATGAAATCAATGAATTCACACGAATTAAACATTTGCACTTGCCTTCCGTGTGGTGACGTGTTGTGAAACAACGAAGGTGTCCTTCCACCCACCGTCTCACCGCCTACACAAGTATTACCACGTACACGGATAATCGAATATGGCACAGCTACAAGTGTACTACGATGCTCTCTAATCAACCTACTCATCCCAAGGGTTCAATTTGACATCTACACCAAAAGTCCAGATTATCGTTCTACGGGCAGTTGCACAAGCAAATTCGCCATTAATTATCTGTAACTCTAAACGACCTGAAACCAGTGCTCACTGATTCTTAACTGATCAAGCTACAAAAACTTAGTTGGCGGAATCTTCTGATTCGGCCAAAACAGAGGGGTAATTAACTGCTAAACCTAACCCATCTACAACAGTCCAGAAAACAGATCAGCAGTAAAGAAAATAGTGTAACTTTTAGCCTACTGATCCAAATGGAATGATCTTTATCAACTTGGAAAGATAATTTCAAGATCTACATTAACGTAGTTGGGGGAGTCTTCTGATTCGGCCTCTATTGTGAACAAAAACGAGGGACAAAACTACTGACCACAGATTTCAGACAGATTGGACAGTTCGCATTCAAAAATTCATATCTTTCAAAATACTTGTCGGATTTTGCTCATCTTGGTGCCAAAAGAAAGCTAACGAAACCAGGAACAAATCTCTAGAAGGGCAAAACCCCAAATTCGGCCTCTAAAGTACTGAAACAGGCCGCGCAACATTCTGATCAATTCTGTAAATTCTGGAACTCTAAACCGACGTGACTCAAATGATCTCTACCGCAACAAAACTTGATCAAACAAATAACCGGGGTGCTCGTTACCCTTGAAGACCCGTAGCACGACGAAGAACCACTCCCCGCTGGTCTCCCTTCTTCTTCCTTGGCCGCCACACCACAGCGAACAACCGCGAAGAAACGACCGCCGGCGGACAGATCGGAGGAGAAGCGCCGGGGATCTTGAGACCAACTCGGAGCACCAATGGCCGGCGATCGGGGAGGAGGCGCGCCAAACCAGGGAGGAGGCGCGGCCTAATGGAGGTGGAGAGGGAGGGTGGCGGCTAGGTGGGAGGAGAGGTGGCCTATTAGGGTTGGGAGTGGTGCCCCCTTTATATGGCCGGCCTCCTAGTGGGCCGGCCGCCCTCCCTTGGCCCAAGTCAGTGGAAAACTCCGATAACCCCCCTGCGGACTGGTAAATTCTGGAAAAAAACGACTTCTTTCTCTCCCTCCGACTTCCCTCTTTTACCGAATGCGATTCAGGAAACTATTAAATCTCATTTTCGACTAAATTCCAAACTATGCGAACTAGCTGGATTTATGAGGTATTACACTCTATCCCCCTTAGAAAAGATTCGACCTCGAATCTACGTAGCAACTTCGAGAATGAAAGATGAATAACTTAAATAATTACAGAAGTGAAGCAGTCGGGTATTGTTCGCGCATGCGGACTCCAACTCCCAAGTAGCCTCTCTTTGACCGATGAGACCAAAGGATTTTAACATACTTGAGGTCTTGTTCCTCGTAACTCGCTCGCTCCTTCTAATATTCTCACCGGTCGGGATTCGATAGTAAGATCTTGCACGACAATCAAAGGCTCCAAAGGGATGACATGATCCGGGTCTCTCGTAAACTTTCTAAGCATCGAAACATGGAACACGCTAGAACCCCACTCATAGAATCGGGAAGGTCCAACGATAAGCTAGCTTCCCAATTCGTACACGATTGGGAAGGGTCCAACATACCTTGGACTAAGCTTTCCTTTGGTGCCAAACGCACTACGCCTTTAGATGGCGATACTCTCAACGTAACTTCTATTCCCACCTCGAATTCCAAATCTCGCCTTCGACATCAACAGAGCTCTTACGCCGGCTCAGGCACCAACAAATTCCGCCTAACCTCGCCACTCTAGCCATCGTCACTGAACCCGTCGGGACCCAATCGCCAGCTCTCCAACCTCATCCCAAAGACAACGGGACTCGTGACTTACGCCCATACTGAATCTCGTATGTTGCGGCTCGAATATCGAATGAAAACTGTTGTTATAAGCAAACTCGCCAAGGCTAAATGCTCTTCCCAATTACCTTTCTAGGATAAAACACAACACCGAGCATGTCTTCTAAAGTCCGAATGGTGCGCTCGATCGCCCATCTGTCTGGGATGAAAGGTCATGCTAGGACGGAGTTGTGTGCCCAATGCACTCTGCAAACTTTCCTGAATTTGGAAACGAACTTGGCGCCTCGGTCGTAAACAATGGTCTTTGGCACGTGCAAACGCACAATTTCTCAGACATAAAGAGGAGCCAAATCGCTGTCGAATTGGTTGTACAAATAGGAATGAAATGTGCGGACTTCATCGAACCGGTCCACAATTACCCAAATAGCATCCTTTCCTCATTGCGTGCGAGGTAAACCAACCACAAAATCCATAGATATATCGCCCCATGGCCAAACCGGTACCTCCAAGGGTTGCAATATCCTGCTGGTCGCTTGTGCTCACCTTGACCTACCGGGCACACTCCACAAGAAGCCACATATCGTGCGATATCAATTTTCATCCGTTTCACCGTAAACTTTTCTTTAAATCTTTGTACATCTTGGTCTCACCAGATGTACGGTATAAGGGTACGATGGGCCTCTTTCAAAATCTCCGCTTAACTCGAGACTCTGTGGCACACAAAGGCGCCTTTAAATCGCAAAGAATCAAAGTTGTCCACACCGGTGACCTCGCTTGCCTCTCGCAACGCTTCCTCACTCGTTGGAACATCTGATCTTGCTGTTGTGCTACTCGCACCCGATCCGGAAGGGCTGACTCTAAAATCAACTGAGTCTCGGTCTGTGCGGTACCCGCAAAGCAGAAAGAAATATCCATACGCCAAAGTCGCAATAAGACAAGCGAGGATAGGAGGTGTTGCCTTGCGACTCAAGGCATCGGCTACCACATTAGCCTTGCCGGATGGTCTTCAATAGTAAGATCATAGTCTTTGATCAACTCTAGCCATCTCCTCTGTCTCAAGTTCAAGTCCTTCTGGGTAAAGATGTACTTGTGCTCTTGTGGTCGAGTGAACACATCACAAGATTCGCCATACAAATAATGACGCCAGATCTTCAAAGCGTGAATCACTGCGCACAAGCTCTAGATCATGGGTGGGATAATTACGCTCATGCTTCTTCATTTGCCTCGATGCATAGGCAATCACTTTATCATCCTCGCATGAGTACACAACCAAGTCCAACTATGGACGATCTCGAATAGATAGTGAATCTCTTCCTGTGCTCGGGAAGAGTAAGAATTGGAGCAATACTAATCTATCTTTCAAAGAGCAAAAGCTGCGCCACAAGCGCCGGACCATGGAACCTAACACCTTCGTGGTCAATCGACATCGGTTTAGCAATGGTTGAAAAACCCTCCACAAAACGCCGTAATAGCCGGCTAAACCCGAAAACTCCTTACTTCTTTAACATTGGTTGGTCTCTTCCACTCAACCACCGTCGAAATCTTACTAGGATCAATCAAATACCCTTCCGATTAATAACATGACCCAAAAATCCAACTTCAAAATCCGTAACTCACATTTCTTGACTTGGCATAGAATTGATTCTCTTTAAAGTTTCAAGTACCAACCGCAAATGGTGGGTGTGATCCTCCTCTGCCTTGGAATAAATCAAGATATCATCTATGAATACCACAACGAAATCATCAAGGTAATGATGCAAAGATAACGCTCATGGCTTCCATGAAAAATCGCAGGAGCATTCGTTAGTCCAAAAGACATAACTTTATACTCATAATGACCATACCTCGTAGAGAAAGCATTTTTCAATATCCCGCTCACGAACTCGAATCGATTATAACCCGACTGGAGATCAATCTTGGAAAATATCTTAGCTCCTTTCAACTGGTCGAAAAGGTCATCAATGCGAGGCAAAGGATACTTGTTCTTCACCGTCGCCTGATTAAGCGCCCGATAATCTATGCACATACGCCAGCTGCCATCTTTCTTCTTAATAAAGAGAACAGGCGCTCCCCAAGGCGAAACGCTCCGCTGAATCATACCTTTGGACAGCAGGTCGTCCAATTGTTTCTTCAATTCTTCCTGAAATGGCCGAGCCAAACGGTAAGGAGATTTGGACAACGGCCGAGTTCCCGGAACAAGATCAATCCGGAACTCCACTTTCCTCACCGGAGGCATTCCAGGAAGTTCTATAGGAAAGACATCGGAAAATTCCTTCACAACTGGAATATCCTCAATACGCTGCAAAGAATCAGTCTTTTCATTGAGGGAGCAAAGTACTCCGATGGTCGATGCACGACGGCTAGGGAATAGATTAGCCGTAACAAATCATCAATCGACGTGCGCGCTCGAATACCGTTCTTCACCGGAAGGAGCTAGCAAGGTCACCGTCTTCCAGAAACAACAAATCTTGGCGCGGTATTGGTATAACCAGTCAATGCCCAGGATAACATCAAAAGGTGCCAATTGAATCACTATAAGGTTAGCAGTGAAAACCTCCCCATCGATATCAATAGAACAGCCCGGACAAACTGTAGAGCTGGAAATAAGACCCCCCGGGGAACTGACTACCACGGACTCAGAGATGAACTGCAGACTCAAACTCGCTCTTCTGACAAACTCCAGGGACACAAACGAATACGTAGCACCGTAATCAAACAATATGAAAGCATCATGCGAGTCAACTAGTAAAGTACACATCACCACGCCCGGCCGCCTCATAGTATCCGGGTGGGCATGGCGTAGACTCTGGCGGCGTCGGGCGGAGGAAGCCCCAACACTGCGAAGGGTGCCCAAAACCGCTGCAGAGCAACAGGCGACGGAGGTGCAATCGGAACGGGTTCCAATAGAACCCCGCCGAGGTGCTCGAGGAACCATCAAGGAGGAATCCACCCGAGTGAACGTAGTGCGTAGATCGCCGCCAGAGTGCGAACCAACCACCGTGAACGCTGGAAGATGAAGCTGCCGAACGGGCTCCCACCGATGATACTCGCGGGTTCGCTTTGCAAACCGACGCTTTGTGGCCATCCCGACCACAATGACGACATGACCCCTCAAGGAACACTCAAGCTCGATGCTCCTCACCACACCGAAACATTTCATGCCTGTCGCCCGAACAGACGCACCGATGGAATGGAAGACAAAGGACGGGCGCCGAAGAGGAAGGCGCCATCGACGGACAGACGAGTGTTGTGACCCTTCGAAACCTCTTGGGAGCGGGTCATTGAAAAGACCCATTCCTCCACCAAAACTCCGTTTACCCACCACCGGAATTGCCAAGAGGACGAACTAACAAAGAATGACTTTTATGAGCTGTGCCTTTCTCCAACTCCATTCCTCTAGCTTGCTGGACCACCGAGCTGAAATCACGCATCCTGCCGCCTCGAATCTGGCGGTACTTTTGGTTGAGGCCCCGCCGAACCTCTTAGCCTTCTCATTATCATCATTCGCCACCGCTGGTACAAAGCGCACTGTGTTATTGAACCCACCTCGCACTCAGATACCGCCATCTTTCCTTGCTCAAAAGTCAACAAAGTGTTTGTTCCATCTTCTCAACAAAGGAGTCGGATAGAATTGTGTCACGAATCTCTCCACGAACACTTCCCAAGTGGCAGACCAATCGGAGTCCTAGAAGACAGGACTCTTCCCACCAAATGTCACTTGACCCTTCAACCGAAAAGCCACAAAGCGCGCTCTCTGACCGACGTCGGCTCTAATGCCCCAAACTGACGCTCCATATATCTCAACCAATCCGCAGCCTGGACCGGTGTGCCAGCTCCATCAAAAGAGTCCAATCGAGGCGACATCCACTCCCGAAGATTCATCCTAATCTCGGGTGGAACGAGAGAGCGACAATGTGTTACTCGCGGTGCATTGCGGCAGAATGGCCGTCTAGCTGTCTTTGGCGAGTAGTGGTTCTCTCTCATAAGGTTCTGGATAAGTTCTGCAGATGCAACTGGAGGCTCTGCGACCGGAGGGGCGGCAGAGGCAATCTCCTCCGTGGCAGCCTCAGCCACTTCCTCAGACTGAGAAGAAGACACGGCCGGACCGCGTCCCCGACCCCGACCACGGACCGGTGGACGACCACGGCCACGGCCTCTCGCCATCTAAACACCACCACACAAAAGATCAAACAATTCAATTATCAGAACATAAGGGAATGACTTGAAAGAAATGCGGAAGCAAAGTGATACCCAACCCCTCCTACTGTGCATAGTGTGTCAAGTTTTAAGTTAATAAACTGTTGAAAATTTTAGTTTATGTTGACAACCTGAAACTAGTTTTAGTAAATGTTATCAATCTATTCACCACGGACCAAGCCCGCTCGATACGTGTCCCGTGATCGAAACACTGCTCGATACCAATCAGAACACCTGTCTATTCGGAAGACAAGATGTCACCTAACAAGACAATCTACTATTCATTTCATAAGATTAACAACGCCTTCAATGCTAAAGAAACGATTAACCATGATAACAATCTATGGCTTAATCACAGTTCATCTCTAAATTCAAACGAGAATGTACCAAAGCGATAATAATGAACCTTCAAATGACAATTATTACAGTTCATTACATGATAAATAAAACTGAAGATATGTAAATGGAACTTTAACGAATGATTATTTTATTCATGTGCAAGGAACGTGCTGGACTACACCCTCCCGCTAGCAACTGTTTCACTGGAATTCACCTAAAAATAAATAAAAGCAAGAGTGAGTCGAAACTCAGCAAGCACAACATATACAATCACATAGAACACTGAATAGAAACAAGCTACAAAGTAAATCATTTACTTCATTAATTTAAGAAAGCATTATATGAATGAATGAATGCATTGAAGGAGAATGGACTTTCCACACGTTTATACCGGTATAACTAGTGACACACCCGTCGGTGTTCACTTAAGCCCGCTCTTAACCAAGAGCGGGGATCCAAGTCCGTATGAAGAACGTTTCATACGGAATGTAACCAAGAGCGGGGATCCAAGTCCGTATGAAGAACGTTTCATACGGAATGTCCGAAACTGCCTACATTGGAATGGTAGGTCTTACATGCCCATATTGGAATTAATGGGACTTAAACAAGTTTCCACTCCCGTGGACATCAACTGAATTATGTATGCATGAAATGAAAAACATAACTTGGCATTCAACTCAATGTATCATCGAATAAGGTATTGGACTCTACCACATCATACTCAAATCACATGAATATTCATAATTTACCAAGTTAACATGAAATCAATGAATTCACACGAATTAAACATTTGCACTTGCCTTCCGTGTGGTGACGTGTTGTGAAACAACGAAGGTGTCCTTCCACCCACCGCCTCACCGCCTACACAAGTATTATCACGACACGGATAATCGAATATGGCACAGCTACAAGTGTACTACGATGCTCTCTAATCAACCTACTCATCCCAAGGGTTCAATTTGACATCTACACCAAAAGTCCAGATTATCGTTCTACGGGCAGTTGCACAAGAAAATTCGCCATTAATTATCTGTAACTCTAAACGACCTGAAACCAGTGCTCACTGATTCTTAACTGATCAGGCTACAAAAACTTAGTTGGCGGAATCTTCTGATTCGGCCAAAACAGAGGGGTAATTAACTGCTAAACCTAACCCATCTACAACAGTCCAGAAAACAGATCAGCAGTAAAGAAAATAGTGTAACTTTTAGCCTACTGATCCAAATGGAATGATCTTTATCAACTTGGAAAGATAATTTCAAGATCTACATTAACTTAGTTGGGGGAGTCTTCTGATTCGGCCTCTATTTTGAACCAAAACGAGGGACAAAACTACTGACCACAGATTTCAGACAGATTGGACAGTTCGCATTCAAAAATTCATATCTTTCAAACTACTGGTCGGATTTTGCTCATCTTGGTGCCAAAATAAAGCTAACGAAACCAGGAACAAATCTCTAGAAAGGGAAAACCCCAAATTCGGCCTCTAAAGTACTGAAACAAGCCGCGCAACATTCTGATCAATTCTGTAAATTCTGGAACTCTAAACCGACGTGACTCAAATGATCTCTACCGCAACAAAACTTGATCAAACAAATAACCGGGGTGCTCGTTACCCTTGAAGACCCGTAGCACGATGAAGAACCACTCCCCGCTGGTCTCCCTTCTTCTTCCTTGGCCGGCCACACCACAGCGAACAACGGCGAAGAAACGACCACCGGGCGGACAGATCGGAGGAGAAGCGCCGGGGATCTTGGAGACCAACCGGGAGCACCAATGGCCGGCGATCGGGGAGGAGGCGGCGCCAAACCAGGGAGGAGGCGCCGCCTAATGGAGGGTGGAGAGGGAGGGTGGCGGCTAGGTGGGAGGAGGTGGCCTATTAGGGTTGGGAGTGGTGCCCCCTTTATATGGCCGGCCTCCTAGTGGGCCGGCCGGCCCCCTCCCTTGGCCCAAGTCAGTGGAAAACTCCGATAACCCCCCTGCGGACTGGTAAATTCTGGAAAAAAACGACTTCTTTCTCTCCCTCCGACTTCCCTCTTTTACCGAATGCGATTCCGGAAACTATTAAATCTCATTTTCGACTAAATTCCAAACTATGCGAACTAGCTGGATTTATGAGGTATTACAATAACTTCCAAACCACTATCTCAATCTACTTGAAACTTGGCAGGAATGCAGCTAAATGAGTCCTCAACCTGCTGTCCAAATTTTAGCCGAATCTGACACCATATGCCCCTCAACCAGATCAAGCACCAAGATTGTGCACCTCAGATTTCACTGCAAACAGGATGAACTAAACCACTCTCAAATCCGGTGCTCAACTAAACCATTCCTCAAACAAACTGGGCACAACGAATATCTCTATGTTTAGAACTAACTCACCAAGTTTGGAGACTATCCAACCACGTTTGAGCCTCCGACCATGAGCTTGAAGTAGATCGGGCAAGAGCCCCAAACTGAACCTACCTTCACTTCTCCTTTCTTCTCTAGAACACTTAAATGTTCATGCATGCGCAAACAAATTGGCAAAATGGTACAATGTCAAGACGATGAATGCTATGGTGTGCCATGCATAGAGGGATTTTTGGTTCGTGGTGGTGTTTGAGAGGAGAGAAGTGAATGAACTTGGGGGCTGTTTATTTTTCTGTTTTCGGTTTTGGGAAGAAAATGGCAGCAGGGAGAACTAATGGTTGTGCATGCTAAAAGTTTTGGGATGAAGGAGAAGCTGGTGTGATGAGCAACAAGATGGTATAGCATGCATAGGGTAATTCTTGGTTTCTTGCTTGGATTGGGAGGAGAGAAAGATGGGCGTTTGAGCTAGCTTTAGAGAAAAAAAAAATGGGGAGGGGCTGCTGTAGGAAAGAAGAATATGGCAGTGGGGAGATGTTGTTTCGGCCAGCAATGGGCAGAGAGGAGGCAGTGTGCTGCTGATGGCAGTGGGAGATAAAGAAAAGAAAAGAGATTGCAGTGCATAGCATGACTAGATAGGTGGGGGAAAAGGAAATGAGAGAGAGAGAGAGAGGGGATGGATTCGGTTGGGCAATGAACAAAAGCAATGGCACCGGAACAAGGCAAGGCAGTGGGGTGCTTGGTGATTCGGCTGGGCAAGGAAATGGTTAGTGGCATGTGGGTTTGCTAGATGGGGAAAATTCGAAATTAAATATGGATTTGACTTGGTGTTCCGGTTTTGACTAAGCGATTTAACATAGTAAATAAATTTTAAAAATTATGAAGAGTTTTGTGAGTGTTCTCATATCCAAATAAAATCTAGGAAAATTGGTTGCATATGCTGTTCATTCCCCAGTTGTTAGAATTAATTTATTTTCAAATCTGTCATTTAAAGTTGGTTTTAATTTTGGTGAGGTCAGTTTGACATTTAAAAATTTAGGAAAATTCATATTAATTCAATATGAATAATCTAGTATTTGAAGAAATTATTTATAGAAGATGTTCATAATTTTTTATTACTAATTTCTTTTGGGAGTTCAGATTTGAGTTGTAGTTTTAATTTGTTTTGTAATTTTCCAAGTGCAATAAATTAAGCAAAAGATACTAAAACCATATGCATGTTAATGAGATGCATACTAATCATCATTAATTAAATTGGATATGTTACAAACCTCCCCCCTTACCAAAGATCTCGACCCCGACATCTCGGTAGGTCTGAAGTTGGACAGGAAGATTCTAAAAGATACAACATCTGTTGTCTTGAATTCCTTCAAAGATAGTACTAAAATAACCTAACAAGGTTTCAAGGAACATCTATTACATTTCCCTTTCCATTACTTTGTTTAACCTTTCCTTTCTTGATTTTAAGGAAGTTAGATAGAAGGAAACAGATCAGGATATCTGGTTCGCATACGGTCTTCACATTCACAAGTTGCTTCCTCTTCGGTATGATTTGTCTATTGAACTTTAACAAATTTGATGGTACGATTCCTTGTTCTTCATTCAGCTTCTTCAAGGATGCGAAAGGACGCTCACGGTAGGTCAAGTCTTCTTGAACATCAAGACTTTTCAAGGGAGCTTCTTCGGTGGGAATACCAAGGCACTTCTTCAGTTGGGACACGTGGAATACATCGTGTACTCCCTCAAGTGCAGCAGGCAGATCCAACTTGTAGGCAACAACTCCTTTCTTCTCGATGATGCAGTAAGGTCCGACATAACGAGGAGCTAACTTGCTCTTGACGCCGAATCGTTGATGACCCTTCAAAGGAGAGACTTTGAGATAAACAAAGTCATTAGGCTCAAAACTCAACTCACGACAACGGCGATACGCATAGCTCTTTTGCCTGGATTGAGATGTGCGTAAGCGATCACGAATAAGCTGGGCCTGACTCTCGGCCTCATTGATCGAGTCCAGACCAAAGAAAAGTCTTTTACCGATCTCAAACCAATTCAACGGGGTGCTACACTTCCTCTAGTATAAGGCCTCGAAAGGTGCCATGCCGAGACTGGCCTGAAAGCTGTTGTTATACGAAAACTCGGCGAATGGCAAGCATTTCTCCCAATGCTTCCCATAGGAAAGGACACAAGCACAAAGTATGTCTTCCAACACTTGGTTGACCCTCTCAGTCTGACCATCTGTTTGGGGATGATATGATGTGCTAAAGTTAAGACGGGTTCCCATAGCCTCTTGCAAACTATGCCAAAATCGAGAAGTGAACAGAGAGCCACGATCAGAAATGATCATCATTGGTATCCCATGCAAACTTACAATTCTGGAGACATAGAGCTCAGCTAAGAGACCCACGCAAAGCCGAGTCTTGACAGGAATGAAATGAGCCACTTTAGTCAACTGATCGATGACAACCCAAATGACATCATTTCCCTAGGGAGACCTGGGTAGACCGGTGAGAAAATCCATCCCGATCGAATCCCACTTCCACTCAAGCACTGGCAAAGGCTGCAGCAGGCCTGCTGGATGCTGATGCTCGGCCTTGACACGATGACACACGTCGCACTTGGCAATGAACTTCGCAATCTCCCTCTTCATTCGGGTCCACCAAAATCTCTGGCGGAGATCTTGATACATCTTCGTGGCACCGGGATGAATGGACAAAGGCGAATTATGGGCTTCGCGGAGGATCAAATTCTACAATTACATGTCCTTTGGAACCACAAGGCGTTGCCCGAACCTCACAACACCAAGCTCATCCTTAGAGAAGCACTTAGTTGTTCCGTTCTTGACATTTTTCTTGATGCGGTTCACTCCAACATCCGATTGCTGAGCGATCTTGATCCATTCCACCAAGGTTGGTTGCACAACCAAGGTAGCGAGGGAACCCTGCTCAACTAAACCCAAGATCAGACGCTGAAATTCCTCCAAAAGGGTGGGCTGATGCTCCTTGAGCAACAAGGTATTGCAATGCGCTCTGCGACTAAGCACATCGGCAACGACATTAGCCTTGCTCGGATGGTAGTGAATACCCATATATCATAGTCTTTGATCAACTCCAACCATCTCCTTTGCCTGAGGTTCAGATCTGGTTGGGTGAACAAATACTTTAAGCTTTTGTGATCCGAATACACTTCACAACGATTACCGATTAGGTAATGTCGCCAAATCTTAAGTGCATGAATCACAGCAGCTAACTCCAAGTCATGGGTAGGATAGTTGAGTTCACGAGGTCTCAATTGCCTTGATGCATAGGCCACTACCTTGCCTTCTTGCATAAGGACACAACCGAGTTCTCGACGAGAAGCATCGCAAAAGATATCGAAGCTCCGATGGATATCGGAAAGAACGAGGACGGGAGCGGTTGTCAAATGCTTCTTGAGTACTTGAAAACTTTCCTCGCAATTAGCGGGCCACAAGAACTTCTTGTCCTTCGTGAGCAACTTCGTCATCGGCTTCGCGATCTTGGATAAGTTTTCGATAAAGCGATGATAATATCCCGCTAAACCAAGAAAACTCCGCACTTCGGTTATCGTAGTAGGCTGACTCCAGGAGAGAACATCGCTGACCTTGCTAGGATCAACGGCTATGCCTCTTGCTAAAAGAAATGACCCAAGAAGGCCACTTCCTTCAACCAGAATGCACACTTGCTGAACTTCGCATACAGCTGATGCTCACGCAGCTTGCCTAACACAAGCCTCAGATGCTCGGCATGCTCTTCATCGTTCTTGGAGTAGATAAGAATATCATCGATGAAGACCACGACAAACTTATCCAAATACTCCATTAATATTGAATTCATGAGGTTCATGAACAAGGAAGGAGCATTGGTTAAGACGAACGACATGACGGTGTACTCATACAAGCTGTAGCTAGTAGAGAAAGCCGTCTTTGGAATATCCTCAGGTCAAATCCGAACTTGATGATATCCCACTCTCAAATCAATATTGGAGAAAACTCGAGCTCCAGTTAATTGATCAAGGAGATCATCAAAGCGGGGTAGTGGATATTTGGTCTTTACTGGTGACTTCATTGCTTGACGGTGAATCGACGCTTTGTACGCGTAAAGTATGGTCCTTCTTCTTTACGAAGATTGCTGGACAGCCCCACGGAGATGAGGTAGGGTGGATGAAACCCTTTTCTTGCAGCTCACTAAGTTGCTTCTTCAACTCCACCAACTCGTTCGGGGGCATCCGATAAGGCCTCTTTGAAATCGGGGCGGTACCGGGAGCCAACTCAATGACAAACTCGAGGTCACAAACTGGTGGCATCCCAGGAAGATCTTCAGGAAAGACATCAATGAAGTCACACACCGTCGGAACTTCACTAATATCTAGAGCGGACTTCGCTTCAAGCGCGAAGACATGCTGACCTTGCAGCTTCGGCAAAAAGCGAACCTGCTCGCCGGAGGGACCAGATAGAGAGACGCATTTCTTGGCGCAATCGATTTGTCCCATGTGCTGAGACAACCAATCCATGCCAAGAATTACATCTAGACTTGCTGAATAGAGAAGAATAAGATTTGCTAAGAATCCTACTCCTTCAATCTAAATTGGGACATCCCTACACTCAGATTCAGCTCTCAACTCCGAACCAGGACAGCGAATGAGCAACAGGACCAACAAAGGAGTAAAAAGAAACTCCCCTACAGCAGCAAAAGACTCAGAAACAAAAGAATGAGATGCTCATGAATCAAACAAACCAGTAGCAGGATGAGAGTTAACGGAAAGTGTACCTAGCACGACATCGGGTACCTCCTGTGCCTTCTCCGCGGAGATGAGGTTGACGCGACCACTACCCACGCCTTGGGTAGCAGGGACAATCTTTTGATCCTGGGGAGAACCACCTCCTTGCCCGCATCCTCCATTAGGACGAGGGGCTGCTCCAGTCTTCTTAGGGCATTGATTTGCATAATGCACCTTTTGGTTGCAGGCGAAGCAAGTGACCCCGGCAGCCGGGTTGCGGGGGCCACCCTGCTAACTCACAGGTGCACGTGATTGGGGCACGGCCTGTGAAGGACGAGGGGCTGGTGCTGACGAACTCGGGGGTACCGAAGACTGAGAATGGGACCCCTGAGACTACCCAAAACGAGAACAGAAAGAGTCGGCCCTGGACGACTTGTGGGCCTCCCACTTGCATTTGCGGGAATCCACAAGTGCTCTCCCCGAGTGCTCGGCGATGATGGCCTTGTCCACCAAGGTCTGAAAATCATGAAAGTCGATGATGGATAGCTTGTCCTGCAGCTCCTCAGACAATCCATCCTTGAACTTCTCTTACTTGGCCTCATCAGTGGCCACCTCCTCCGGAGCATAACGAGCCAAATAGTTGAACTCATACAGGTACTCCGTGACTGAGAAGTGCCCTTGCTTGAGCGATAAGAACTCTTTCTTCTTCAGCTTCATCAAGCCGGCAGGAATATGACTCTGACGGAAGGTAGTGCGGAACCCCTCCCAAGTGACGGTGTGGCCGTCAGGTTGCATGGCGAGAAAGCTCTCCCACCAAGACAAAGCTGCACCCTCCAACTGATGGGATGCGAAAAGTGCCTTCTCATGCTCCCGGCATCAGTGCGATCTTGAGCTTCGCCAACCGCATAAAGCCAATAAATCGCATCAAGCGGGTCCTCAGACCTGGAAAAGGTACGGGGCTGGGTGCAAAGGAACTTTGCAAGTCCCCCACGCGGCTGGTGTCAACTCCCTTGCCCTGATCCTGGGGCACCGGTAAGAGTGGAGGTGTTGCGCGTGATGACCTCCAGCACCCTTCTGTCCTCCGAACGGTTGCGCTCAATATGCATAAGAACCTCAGCCATGGTCGGAGGAGGAGGAAGCTCCTCATCTGGACCAGCTGATTGGCCTTGGTCGCTATGAGTACGTCCGGCCATCCTGTTACAAGGAAATTGCGTTAGCAACGAAACCCGAAAAGTAAGACCTAAAGAAAGCGAAAAGCTAT